>CM050218.1:13822500-13972500 GCA_027475355.1 Coilia nasus | reverse complement strand
AGAGTGTAATTGGGATCTTTTTCTTACATGCCTGAATGTGTTAATGTGAGCGTGCACCTATGTGTATATACTTTTGTTTGTGTGTTTACCCCCCCCCCCCCCCCCCCCCCCCTCAGTCTGAACCAGATCTTTTCTCCTTTTTTTTTTTTTTTTTAAATATCTGGCGCATTTCCTTCATGCTGCATTCAGCATACAGGACGCAATCAGCACCCAGCCTGGTCAACTCAAACTGCAAACTCCTATCTTGTTAAACATGTACTTAACGATCGCATTTTTTTGTTTCTTGCAGCAGCATATAGAAAGGGGGGGTGGTGGTGGGGGAAGGGGGAAAATTATGAAAAACATCAGCATAAGGACCCTTTGCATAATGTGCAATGTAGGAAAAAAAAAAGGTTTGAACCCAACAACCGCCTTGAGAAACAGGGTACAGCAGAGTAAACATTTTGTTCTTGCAAACAGCTCGATGCCAATCAGCCATTAATGAGGCGCAGTCGAACACCACCGGCTGAGAGGAGTTAAACTGAGCTGAATTAAGGAGCAATATCATCCCTCATGCAGGTGCTCGCCGAACGAATAACTGCTTTAATTACTGTTATTCAATCATTCGCTTTTTTTCTCTCTCTCACTCTCTCTCTGCATCTCTCTTTCTCTCTCTCTCCTCACCCCAACTCCCCTGCTCTCGTTTTCTCTCTTTCTCTCTCTCTCTCTCTTTCTCTCGACAACACTGCTGCGATCGCATTATCAGTTTTCTTGTCAATTTACAAACGCCCATCACTGCATAATAGGAGCATGTGTGCCAGCAGTGCCCAACCATATGTGACCTAAAAACATTTCCTCAGCAAATGCACATTGTTGAAGGAAGACATCGAGCACAGGAGAGGAGGAGGGGGAGGGGGAGGAGGAGGAGAGGTGTGGTGGGGGGGGGGGGTGGTGGTGAGGAAAAAAAAGTACAGAAATATAAGCAAGGTGCTGTGCCCAAAGTGAGTCTTCAAACTCAATAGGTTGTTATCTTGGTTTGCATGATGGGGTGGAGGTGTTTGAAATGGCCTTTGATGGGGCGCATCTGTGCCTGATGGGTGCACCACGCACGGTGCTGGGTGGGGGGAGGGGAGGGGAGGGCAGGGGAGGGGAGGGCAGGGGAGCGGAGGGGAGGGGAGGAGGGGAGTGGGTGGGTGGATGGGTGTCTCTGCACCTGCTACTGTATTCAGCTCAACAATGGGGATTATTTATTTTTTTGTTTTTAGAGTTGGTGTTTTTTTTTTTCTTCCTCTCTGTCTCTCTGTCTCTTTCTTACCACCATAGTATGCCACAAGAAAAGAACTTAAACTCTGTCGCCTCCAACAGGTCTAGAGAAACTTTTGCTGGGAGCAGAGGAGGGTGGGGGCAAGGCAAGGCAGGGCAGGTTGATTTGTATATTGCGTTTCATACACAGAGGCAGTTCATTGTGCTTAACAAAAATAAAAGCAAAGAACAATACGTAAAAGCATAAAAGATAAAATAAGTGTAAATGCTTGAAAGGATAAAAGTAGAATAAGTATAAGGTAAATAAAAGGCATAATTACAGAAAACAAAGCGTAGGAAAAGATTTTTCTGCTCTGATCTTTGAGACCTAGTGCATATAGCTGAAACTTCCCATCCCATTAAATGTGTTAAACACAAGAAGCAATTCCTTAAAAAAAACAATTCTATAACTTACTGGGAGCCAGTGCAGTGACCTCCAAATTGGAGTGTGGTCAGTTCTTTTTGTTTTTCCAAGAACCCTTGCTGCTGTATTTTGGATCAGTTGAAGCTGTTTGATAGTCTTTTTAGGAAGGCCTGTGAAGAGGTGATTGCAGTAATCAACTCGTCTGGAAATAAAAGCATGTACAAGTTTTTTCTAGGTCTTGTTTTGACATAAGACTTTTAAAGTAACTTGCGGATTTAGCGATTGCTTTCACATGACTGTTGAAGGTTAGTTCACTGTCGATAAAGACACCAAAGTTTTTAGCAGTGTCTTTTGCTTTAAGCCCGTTAGTCTCAAGAACAATCCTAAGTCTTCCTTCCTTTTTCCCTAATATAATTACTGCTTAAAAACTATTATTAGTTTTGTCTGTGTTCGGCTGAAGAAAATTGTGTGAAAATTGTGTGTCCAGTTGTTAATTTGGTTAATACAGCTGTGAAGAGACTCAAGTGGGGCATAGTCATTAGGTGACACAGTTAAGTAAATTTGGGTGTGGTCAGCATAGCTATGATAACTGATTTGAGTTGTTTTTGATGATTTACACAAGTGGGAGCATATAAAGGTTGAATAGTAATGGTCCAAGGATTGAACCCTGGGGGACACTTCAGATCAAAGAACATTGGTGCCGAGGTACAGTTCCCAATGGCAACAAAAAACTCCTTTGTTGTAAGTATAATTTTAACCAATTGATAAGTATACCAGTGAATCCAACCCAGTGTTCCAGTTGATGTACTGTAGTAGTAAGCAGTGATCAACAGTGTCAAAAGCTGCACCAAGGTCCAGTAACACCAAGACTGATGTTTTGCCAGCATCAGAATTAATATGTACTGTATATTATAACTTCAATAAAAGCTGTTTAAGTTGCTTATCAAGCAACTGTTTATTGTCAGAAAGGCGGTGAATTGATTCCCAATAAATGACAAATTATATATGGGCCTGTAGTTGTTAAGCACTGAAACATCAAGGTTATTCTTTCTGAGTAAGGGTTTTACAACTGCTGTTTTTCAAAGAGTAAGGAAATATGTAGTGAGTAATTTATAATCTGAAGTATATTGTTTGATATTAGGTGAAGAACAGATTAGAAAAAGAAATCATTGTCTGCAAAATGTCCAGTTCAGAAGAATTGAGATTTTGTACTTTTTTCGAGAGTTTTATAGTTAAGCTAAATGTTGGCATTAAGCTGAGGCCCCCTTTCTCCACAGTTCCATATTTTGAGCTATTTGCAACTGAGAAGGGATGTGCACAAACAATAAAGATGCACTCATAAGCTTTGTGTGAAGGGCCCAATGGCAGGATAGTTTGCATGTTTGCTGCTCAGTGCTTCCACAGAAAGACCACAATGGCCTCTTTAATGTCTTTTGTGGACTGTGGCATACAAGTGGTTGGAATGTGTATGTAGCCTATAATGGAGGAAGATCTTGAAATTGCACCTCTATAGCATTATGAGTTTACTGGTATGGTGAGTCCTACTACAAAGCAAAATTTAGGCTGACCCTGTTTTGCTATTCTGCTTTTTCTTCATAATGTCATGACACACTCTTAAAAATACTATTACTTTATTAGTTTGTAAAATTGAAGAGTAAGTGCAGCTGATGGTAAAGGCAGGCAATGACAGTGTGTTTGTGTGTGTCTTTGTGTGTGTGTGTGCGTGTGTGTGTGTGTGCCTGTGTGTGCGTACATGCGTGTGTAAGGGCGAGGCCACGGGGGCACGGGGGCTCCCGTAAGCGTGGAGGGTCAGGCCTTGCATCACAAGGGTGCACGGGGGGTAGGGGGTGGGGGGAGCATTCCCCCAGCAGGAGCAGAGAGCCGAACGTGATTGCAGTCGATTAACACAAAACAAACGGAAGTGTTCTCCCCCAGTGACTGTACAGGGATCTATCTCTTCGGAGCCACCGCGTTGACAAGCTCTGGTCCCCAGGGAGCGCAGATAGAGACGTTACTGCGCCGAAGAGAAACGAGCCTCACTGCGCTCGAAACACTCATTTCCTGTTATATAACATCAGACAGATGTATGCGCTCTCCTTTTCCTTGGTGCATATTTCCTCTTCTTGTTTTTGTGTAAACAAAATGTACAGTATATACTGTTTTTATGGATAACTTTTGTATTGTAATGTAGAGGTGTTAGAGCGATTTCAGTTGTTGTTAGTTATTAGACCAGCATTGTATTAACGTGCAATGTCAGAAATAAATGGACATCTAATTAAAAATTCAAAAACTGCAAATATTTACCTCTGCCACTAGTTACGTAATAATTCAATAATTGTTGCCAGAAGAACCACCTTTATCAGAAGATTTTCAGTTTTCCTATAATACTCAATATGTTACAAATCATTGTGTTTAACTTTTTGGCCCTTAATTAGCATTTTTTTCTCACATCTTGAATGACTGTAAAAGCCTGATACTTGGAAGAGGCCGGCTGTAAATAAGCTAACCCCTGAGCTAAACCCTCCCCAACACACACACGCTTGCACACACACGCACACACACACACCCGCACGCACATACACACAGCCACACGCACATACACACACACACGCACAACCGCACGCACATACACACACACACACACATACACACACGCACGCTCTATCTTGGCCTCCTGGGTCTTATCTGGCACACACCCCTTGACCCCGTGAGGCCTGCGGGGTGGGTAGGGAGACGCCCCAGCCTTGCTGCCTCCTCCGGGGCCTCCACAAGGGCTGAGCCCCAGACAATAGGCAGCCAACTCCCCATGGACCCCCGCACACTTTGTCTGCCTTCCCCTGACAACATGAGATTCTGTTGCTGATGTCTTAACAATGTAGTTACACTGGCTCAGGCTCACATACACACACACACACACACACACACACATGCACACACACACGTATACACAGACACACACACACAAACACGTGTGTGTACACAGACACACACACACACACACACACACATACACACGCACACCACACGTGTATACACAGACACCCACACATACACACAAACACGACACGTGTATACACAGACAAACACACACACACACCTGCTCAGTGTGCACATATGTATACGTGTGATCCTCAGACAATGGCCGCTGCAGGAGTTGCCACTACCATCCCCTCTTTGCCTTTGTTCGCTTGTCTTTACAAGGAGCATTCTCAGCCCAGAATGGAAGCATTGTTTTGCTATTGTTCGACGTAAATTCAGAACATCTATTTGTTCCCTTTCGCTATTGAACGTTTTCTAAAACTCTGCATTTGCAGCAAGTGTTCTCCATTTTTGCCCAGGCAAATCCCTTTTGTTTAACCAGATTAAATGATTTGACAAAGAGAAAAAAAAATGTCACACACTAAACAAAACAAGATCCTTGAAATCAGGTTAAAGGCATTTAAAAATCGTTTGACATGTAAGCTTTCTGTGCCCTTGTACAGCATTTACTGTAAAGTTTACAGTGACACCAGTCCCCATGACATTTATTTACCCAGAAATACATATTTTCGCCATCTTTGTATGTACAGTAAGCAAAACCTTTCCCATTACTCGGAAGCAAAAAGACAGGCAGTGACTCTCCAGAGCTGTCAGTCGAGTGTTGAAGCACGTCATCCGACAGGGACCAGAGCCCCCTGTTCTCAATGCCCCATTGTTCTTTGGCACACGTGGTATTTATTCCTGTCATGTTCACAGCCATGTACGAGAGTGTAGTGTTTCAATAATTAAGCGTGAGGGTACCTGCTAACTGCACGCCCAGCTAGCTGAGAGGACCTGCCGCCCCTCTGCGGCTCGCATCTACGGGGTGCTCCTGTTAAACATCATGATTAAACTGGAATAATAGCTCCATTGGAGCCCGCTGATGAGTCGGTAGCATCAGATCGTTCCGTGAACCCCCGCCACCCGTATTAAAGCAGGAACAGTTTGCGAAGACCATTACTGTAGTACACGCAGACACAAGGCAAATGGCTGAGACGGAGAGGGACTTTAATTTAGCCGAGCACTTCAGGCTCCTGGAATTGTGATGAGTCTTGGGCGATGCCTAGGGAGAATGTTTGAGATTTTTGAAAATTTCAGAACACTCGCTAAAATCAATAACCCAGCACTTAATCAGCTAAGATGGCAGTTATTTACATTTATCCCCCACTAAAGATGGCGGATGTTGTTAGAAATTTGTGGTAAATATGAAAATAAGCTGTAGGGGAGTGGTGGATGTCCCCCCAGCTGACAGTATGCATGTTATCCAGCTGATAAGTATGCACACTCAGCATTGCTTCTCCTGATCTCAGGTTATGTTGAATTACTCAACAGGGAGCTGTGTTGCTTCGTAATCATCAATGCCAGTGTATCAGGTATAAATTAAAGCAGTTTAAGCCATCAGGTTGTAAGAGTTCAGAACAGTTAGCTTTATAAAGTCAAAAAGTTGCGAATAGTGTTATCAAAATCTGCACAGGTGCTTGCAACAACTTAGGGTGTTTAGCTACAACTGTGTTTTTACTGCACTTTGCTGTTAACACGAGCCATGTAAGACTGGCACTTTCACAGCCTGGCACAAGAACTAGTTACACATAGTGATTAGATGTACACGTTAATGATGACATGCAGTGAGCATCATATGATCATATAGGTTTTCTAAAGCATAAACCGCTGACATTTCAAAGGGAGCTTTACAAAACAAGTAAATTCTACCTAATTTTAGTTACAATTGTTTATCAACAGCAATATTTAATGATTTTCTTACCAATAACACCTAAAATATAATAGTAATGGTGCATGATGATAATACAAGCAGATTTACATGTCTGCTGTTCGTGCTGAACATTATTTTCACCTATAGAGGCCTTCCTATGCCTGTTCTGTATAGTGGAAACAAAATAGTGTGATGGTGGCCAGTTGTTCTGAGGACAGTTTGAATGATAGCTTTAAGTGAAGCTTAAGGTTGACTAATAATGACACTTTACGTGAAACACATTTATTCAGGAGCCTCCCTAAAATAAACCTTGAGACATCCCTGCATTAATTCATGGGGACCGTATGTTAATATTGTGCTTTATTGTGTCATACTGCAGGGAGGTAGGCATAGACATTTACAAAACATTTATAGACATAGACAATTACAAAAATACACAACTCTGTTTTGGCCAGTGAGAAATGTGCGGCTCAGTCTTTTGCAGTAATGAATTCATATTCACCCTGAATAAGTACCCATCATATCCAGTCTGCTGCCAAAGTTTTTGCTCTGTAGTTTCATTGCTCATATGGAGACCACTGATAAAGGGCTCGAGGCTTTTGAAGCGGTCATTAACGAGCTGTCTAAGTGGCACTGTTATTGGTCTTGTCCAGTTGCTCACTCCACGTGTCCGGTGTCTTACGTGGGGGGGCACTTCAGGGAAGACGCATAAGAGATGCTCGACCCACAGTGAACCTGCTCATCTTACCACTGAGACCAATGGCGTGTTCCTCAGTGAGCTAATAGTTTTAAGAGGTCATTCTGTTTGAGCCAACCCATGCATGTAACCTCAGCTTTTCATAATTGATGGAGCTCTGTAAAATTTCTGTAGCGTATGATGAAAACATCGGGGAGAAATAGTCCTTCCAAGACCCTCTTGTCTGACCTTCTCTCTCCCTTCGGTGCCAGTCATTTTAGCAGTAAAGATCAATATTCCTCCAGTGTTTTGATTTTATATGATCACCTTACAACTGGAACGTGTTCCTGAGCTGTTTTGTGTCACTTTGAAAGGGGAAGGGGCAATGCTGTAGTGTGTTGAATGATTTATGACATGCCAACTATAGACCCACAGTCACAGTCCAAAACACTGCGGTTATACGCATGACAGACCAAACTCGGAGGCGCCTCCAGTGCCTTGTATGGATCTGGAGCTCCACTGCACGTTTGGCGAGCAGAGCACACAGCAGAAATCATCCTTAAATGTTACACTCCTGCAGTCAATCACGTCTCCTAATGAACTGCCTTCCATGTCAATCATGGAGGAGAATGAAGGAGAGAAGACGCAGAGAAAGTTTGGTTCTTCCCTTTTTATGCAAAAAAAAAAAAAAAAAGACAAAAATGAGCCAATAATGAGTTCCAAATGTTTACTATGGAAACCCCGGGGGGGGGGATGATTCTTCACGAAATAAATTCATACATTTAGAAAATGTTTCTGTAATAGCCAGCTCATGATTTACAAACTGAATTTTAAAACATGGGCCCATATGTTAATGTTCCTTAATGCAGGAAGTTTAAAGGAGAGAGATTTGTTTGAAGAGAAGGATACATAATAATGTGGAAATGAAGGATCTGGTTTGCAGCAGCAAATTGGGTGAAAACCACACTGGAACAAGCAGGCATATGTGAACAGGCTGTACATCACTCTTTTAAGAAACTCTCTGTTGGTACCACAAGTCACAAGAACCACTTGCTTACAGTAATTAGTGCGAAGTCCATTACAATGTCCAGAATTTCTGCCCTATGACTTACACAGTTGTTTTTAGCTAAACTAGAACTGGGGACTAAATGGGACTAATTAAAAAAAAACTATCCTTGCATAGAATTGAAAAAATGTTGTACTATATAGATATACTGTGCTTCATTCCATGTTGTTCTGGATTTTTTCATTTGTACTACTGAGGTTAAATTTGCAGACATCTTCATACCCTGTTCAAGATGTGCTCTTAAAACTGTAGTATGGCTTTGGGAAATTAAAATTTCAATTTAGACATGCCCAACTGAAGGTGTACCATTTGCCAGCCTTGCCTGTTTGCCCCATGAGGCGTTTTGTGACACTCTTTTTGCCAATTTCTGAAAGCAATGGCATTACACAAATAATGTTTGGAGATGCAAAATGGAACGAAAAAAATTAAATGACATTTTTTAGCCAAGTAACACTGCAAAACGGTACACAGTGTGCAAGTTTAATATTATTTGTAAATGATCCCATTTTGGTTATGACAATGAAGTGCTGTAGATGACACAATACTGTCATGATGTATTAATGTAATAGTGAAATTTAACTGAAGAGTTTTAAACTTACTTAAGCTTTAAACTTGACAGATAGATACTTTTATTTATTTTCTTCAGACTCCAAAGGGATTTAAAATTAGGGAGGGAAGGAAAGTGGTACCAGTGAACCCTCTTTGGGTCCATTGCTGATGTAGGTTACAACATTTTAAGAAGCCTATCAAACATTTGAGCTTCCACTGCTGCTGAAGCTACTATCTGTAAACAACAGCATACATGTTTGCTCAAATCTTTACAGTCAAGACACCACCAAGTTACTACTGATAAATTCATATGTTTTAAGGCATGACCACACACTGGGTTTAAACATGTGAGGGAAATGAATTGTTTGTTTTAGGTTTCGCCTTTCAAGCATCAGTTAGCACGATGATGCTAGCGGAAGCTGTTTTGCAAGCTTAGCTGAGTTTTAAATTGTCCACTGCTCTCCCTCCCTCATTGTGTGTCTGAGAAAGCCTCTGTCTAAATGCGCCAGGGAGAAACGCTGCCGCAGTCCTGCCCTCTTGCTATAATGAATTTCCACAACATGGCGGATTTGGGTGGAAAAAGGGAAGAAAAAAACATCTATTAGGCAAGTAATTGCAGCGTGATTAGCAGATGCACAGTATTTGGCATGGAGTGGGGCTTTCCATAGTTTGGAAGAAGTCTACCTACTGGTGCCTCCTGATACAATAGAACAGACTCCACAGCCATACATCCTACATGTCTTCCTCTCTCTCCTCTCCTCTCTCTCTCTCTCTCTCTCTCTCTCTTGCACTCTCTCTTTCTCTCCCTCGCTCTACCCCCCCCCCCCCCCAAGTCTCCTCTCCTATCAATCGTTCCCCTCCTCCTCTGGCTGTCTGGATGGGGACCAGCTGGCTTCATTAGACCGTTCGCCATTCCAGATCTGCTGTTTTTGTCTGTTGCACATTTTTAGACTGTTTTATCTTAAGCGCTGTCCATCCTGGACCCTCATAAATATTGTCTTGGCGTTTCTGCCTCTGCACAAACTGGCTGCTAATGAAACGGTTCATGTGTCCATTGTACATTTGTTTTTTAATTAATCTTTGTGTCCAGAGCCTCTTTTTTCCCCCGCTTCTGTTTTTGGGATCCTCATTGTTTGCCATCAGTGGGAGTGAATGGATTTTAATGGGTAGAGAGAGTGGGGAAGTTTACATATTTTTTTGTGTGTGTGCTTCCGTCACTCCAGCAGAACTCAGAGTCAAACTGAGGCTCTAGTGTGATTAGGCTGTAATTTAATATACAGAACTCTGAAAATAATACAAGCGTGTTATTTCATAAGCCCGCAAACTCACCCACCCACACACAGAATGCGCCAGAATGTTGTACATTTGTCTGCAGGTCAGCAGTCCAACCGACATAGCCTCGGGCAAACCCATTTAACGTCACCCCACCTTCCACACAGAACATCCTGAATTATTAATACGTTTCCTCCTCTCCATTATTTAACAAAACAATGATTATTTCCTCAATTGATTTTATTATTTTGTCCGCCTTCACCGGCAGCCTGCATACCTGATAAGCTAGAGAACCATTGCGCCGTTGTAACACTGTCATTTTTTTTGGTACAGAACTGCAGGTGCTGCTTTATGGGAATTGACAGTCCAGTGG
This sequence comes from Coilia nasus, assembly GCA_027475355.1. NCBI lineage: Eukaryota > Metazoa > Chordata > Actinopteri > Clupeiformes > Engraulidae > Coilia > Coilia nasus. The sequence continues at coordinate 13,962,190 of CM050218.1, read as the reverse complement.
GCTTGTTGCCGGGGCACCTGACAGTTATGTGGAATGTGTGTGTGTGTGTGTGTGTGTGTGTGTGTGTGTGTGTGTGTGTGTGTGTGTGTCTATGTGTGTGTGTGTGTGGGTGTGTGTGTGTGAGTGTGTGTGTGTGTTTTGGAAGGAGCATGGCTGCCATATGGTGGCTAGGGACCCTGGAGGGGGAGCAGTGGAGCTCAGTGGCTTGGCCTGGCACGCATGGCCTCCCTGTGACCTCTGTGGTAGAGGGCAGTGCCGGGGCCTCGTCTCATCTACCACACCCCCCGTGTGTGTGCCACAAAGCACTCCGACCCAATGACAGCGCACACAATTCTGGTCTATTGACCAGGGTCACCAGATCTCTATGATGAAAACCGGGGGCATTTTCCAGAAAAGTCAGAGACATTCGCAGTTATGGAGTCAATATAATTCAAATGAATAATGTTTTAGCTATAGAAAACGGGGATAAAGTGTTTTTTTTTAGGGACATGCCAACACAATCAGGGACTGTCCCCAGTAAACAGGGACTTCTGGTCACCCTAATATGACCAGAGGGGTGTAAATAGTGGCTCACATTATTGAATTCATGGACTCTGGCATGTCCTCTCTCCGGCATCTTTTCCTATGCATATATGAAGGAAACATAAGTGTTTAAAATGGCTAATATTTGTTTTGTGGGCAAAATGAATTATTAATAAGAGTAGTTGCAGGAGGAACTGTGGGTTTTTGGGATTTCCAGTGGGCATGCCTTCTTTGGTGCTGCACTTGGGGATTTTTGCTTTACCAGTAAATTTACTAGTAAAGCATCATCTGTGTTTGCAGTGCCTGAGGGTTTTATTTTGCCACAGTTACTCTTACAGACCTGTATCTGTGTTCACAAAGTTCCTCATGGCTAAAAGTAGCTCCTAGCCCATTTTTTTTTAGAAACCCTTTAAAATAAGGGTGTATCAGTTCAAATGTGGGACTTCTCTTTTTCTTATGAAGCTCAGCAAGGGCCTTTGTGCTAAAAGTAGCACCTACGTCTGGCAGAACTGAGTAATCATCAAAAGGGCTCCTATATCACTGAGACCAACATCCAAACAAATGGAAAATGGTAGTTTGTAACATTCCACACCTCAGTGTTTTTGGATCAAAATGTAGAATTGCTAAACAGGATGTCTGTAGATGTTCATATATCCAGGTCATGGTAGTCAAAGGAGCTAAGTTGTAAGCAGGTGAAACGTCTTCAAGCTCCAAAAAGAAGTTCAGTTGCTTACAACTTAGCTTCTTTGACTAACTGCTAAACAGACACTGTCTCATTCATGGGGGCACTTCAGAACTTGTGTGTGATGCAATATCTTAACAACCAACCCCAAACAACGTAAAAATCAAATCATTTTGTATAAATAAACTAGCTACATGAAGCTGTGATTATACAGATTTGTGCAGTGTTTTACAGTAATATTGAATTTTCTTTTTTTGTGGTAAACAGTGAAGAGAATTCCAGCTTACTTACAGCTTACACTACTCAATAACCAATCATCTATGTTATTGAAAGCAAAATTGTACACAGGACTCATCAACAAATCATTGTTATTAAAAGCAAGCTTCTTTATGTGACTCGCTGTCAATCATAACCATGCAGTTTTAGTCTTTTAGTTTAGGCATTCTCCCTTTTTCACTCCCCCCAGTAGATGTTGGTCTCAGCAGCATGGTGAACCTAGGTTTAGGAGAGAATGTTTAGTGTGACAGAGGAGAATGCTTAATGGTAAGATAAAGTGATTTGTGGATGTGACCATGATTTCGGTTGTCTTGGTCATGTAGGGCCAGCCTCTGCTGTCACTCTGTGCCACGGAGGTAGCATTACAGGGATGGATTTGGTTTATTATCATCCCTTCTTGATGAGGATGACCTCATTGGTGTATGTCTTCGGTGGCACGCTGGTTTCAAACATTTAGGACACAAAAATGTGGTCAGTCAACACATTTAGGGTTAGGATTGGGGCCTGTATTCACAACACAGTTAGGGTTAGGATTGGGGCCTGTATTCACAACACATTTAGGGTTAGGATTGGGGCCTGTATTCACAACACATTTAGGGTTAGGATTGGGGCCTGTATTCACAACACATTTTTAAAGCAAGCAGTCAACCTGCAGCCTTTACCATATCCCTACTTTCCTCATAAAAAACATTTTCAGCTGCGTCCCCACAGCCATGCTACAGATCATTAACACCTCTGTCCTCACAGGTGTTTTCCCCAATGCCTTTAAAACCGCTGTTGTGAAGCCACAGAAGACTTTGAAGGACTCTTGCTACTATTCAAAGCTTTTTAGAGCCTACCTCCATGACCTCTCCTGACACACTGTCCTTTTGCATTACTGCACAGCCTCTTAAGGATTCCAGAGGCACCAGCCAAAAGGCTTAGAGAGGCAGCCTTCTCATACACGTCAAAGACATGGAATGCCCTACGCCAACACATCAGAGAGGCAGAATCCATTCACTTCTTTAAACAGCAACTGAAGACCAACCTGTTCAACCTCGCCTACATTTAACTGCTCTACTCAAAGACTTTCAGGCACTCAAGAGACCTTACCACTACCAACCTGGGCAGAGCTTCTTCAACTCTGAGACTTTCCCTCTACCAGCCCGGCAGATGGGCTCCCCAGGAAGCCGCGGTTCTGCCTGAGGCTTTTTCCTCAACTTAAAATATACCAATGCAAAAGGAGTTTTTCCTCACCCCTGTCGCCCTGGTGCTTGCCCTTTAGGGGGATATTAGTGGAGCTCTCCACAGCGCCCTGATCGATTTCTTCTGGTGCTGCTGGACTACAACAAAGCTTGTGCCTTTGCTAAACTGTTGCACTTAAAGCTACATCCTTTGTATAAAGAGTGCTATACAAGTAAAGATTATTATTATTATTATTATTATTATTATTATTATTATTATTATTATTATTATTATTATTATTTATTTTTTTTTTTTAGCTCTCTGAGTACCCCAAAATGACTACAAGTTTTTGTATTCACAAAGCTGCAGAAAATTTAAGTAAGTATGTGACAACACCTAAAATAACAGCTCCATTGCTATGGCTAACACCAATTGTTCCAAATGTTCGGGCTTGCTTACAGTGGCCATGCTGATTGGCTGACAAATGACAATTGTGAAACATAAGCACCATGGTCATATATTGCAAGCTACAAATTAAGCGATAATGGAATAGGCCTACATTAGGGGTTGATACAGTGTCTTTGGTCATTTATTTTCACAAAGACACGTTTCCATAGATTTAATTGGACTAACAATAAAACATACGATAATGACTTTGGTTGTTGTTTTTCCATCTGGTACTAGCCACATAATTATTTGCCTATTATTATGATGAAAGTCCTGAAAGTCACTCTGTATGTCCATTTTAAAACATTGTGTCTTGGAATGATACAAACCAGTGCTCTTTGATCTTTCATGAATTAGTCTTTGTGAATTAGAAGTCCACTTGTCTACCTCTAAACCTCTCTCAGACCTGCTGGCTGCTAATATTAGAAAATTACTCTTAGGCAAAAGATAAGATAGACATGCCCATTATGTTCCTTCTACAATTGGCAGGAGGAGTTATGCCAGCCTTTCGTTTCCCAGTAAATTTGGCCCCGATGACATGCCACCATTCATGCTTTCCCTCACCACACTCCCTTAAGGTGCAACTGCAGCGTTGAAGCTCTTGTTGGTGTCTGTGTGCATCACTTATCATTTCTATAGAGACAGCAGTTCAGAGGGACTTGACATCACTTAAAAGTGCTGATATGATGTCATTCCTTTTGTCACTGAGAAATAGCAAGTACTGAAGCAGTGTTATGGATTTGAGATACATGACTTATGTGTGATTTATAAAGCATAAAAAATCTTTGAGTGTCTTAGCGGACAAGTACTGAAGGCCCTCACTGTTACTATTGCAATTTTTACATGGAAGGTTTGTGCCAAGTTCAGACATATTAAATCTGTATTTTGTTATGTTTTAAGGTGGATTTGGCTATGTGGATCGCAGAATATATAAGATATTTCCCCACCTGTCATTTCTGGTTTCCGCAAAGGTGAATAACTTTTCATATGCAGGATGTGTTAACTCCTGACATTGGTTACTGGTGTTAAGTCATTCATCTATGTACTGTAGAGCTGTGTGGAGAGAATAATGCCAATAGCCAACAACTTACGGTATATTTTAGAATGAGATGTTCCATGTTGTACATTTGTCATTATGAGATGTTCCATGTTGTACATTTGTCATTATTAGGTACAGTAACTGAAAACCTGAAAGGATAATTGATCCTTCTTTTTGCACTGATAAACCTGGACAAAGTGGAATGGTTCTTGAGACTAGTGCTCTGTTATTTGTCTTTGATTCCAGCACAAGGTTGCTTTATGAGATGATCTAGTGTAATGAGTTATTTATGGGTATCATCATTTATTTATTTGATTATTTTGTAAATTATTTATCTATTGAATTATTAATTCATCTTCATGAAAAGCCCTAAATTATGTATGGCTTAATTTGAGATTATTGCATTCAGATGCCACATTGTTGCCGTGTTGGATGGCATTTTCACATCAGCACACACAAGGAAATTAAATCTATCTCTCAGGCCATTTGCTCTTAAATTCGAACTGAAGATCTGAAGCAGATGCAGATCCTAGCAAGGACAACAGAACTGTGGTGACAAGAACGTTAATTAAAAACAAAAGAACCACTTCTTAGTTTGTTTCTATTCAGAACACACCTTGTTTGCTGCTGAAGTCGAGGGTTACGCAGAACCATGTCCAACAAGCACGCTAATGGCCTTAGTCCAAATAGTGGGATGTTGTCTTTTAGCTGGTGTAGCAGCACGGGGTAACAATCTCCTTTCAACCACACTAGTTCTTCCTCAAAGATTGCTTTAGTGCTAGTTGTGATGCTGATGTTGTTGATTCCCTGTGAAAATGTCTATTAAAATGTGGCTGGTCTACTTTGTGTCATTTAAAAAATCACTTGTTTAAATCAATTTGGTTGTGTAACCTGCAAGTTTGTGTGTTATTGCACAGAATATGTACTTGTTGGTAGTACAGTAGGGTAAATTGTAGTCAAAAATATGAAGAAGCATTTTTAGTGTGCCATTCATTTTGGATTCACGAACCTCTGGTAGCTTTTGTATGTATCCAGCTGAGTATCTGTATCCAGCTGTCTTATCTGGTACCTTGAATACAATACCATAAAAGATAGCAGCATATTTCATGTTCCCTGCTGGCTGAGAAATGCTTGTTTTGATTTTGCATTGTTGCAGTGCTGGAGCCCTGTCTGGTCTGTATAGGAGTTTATAGCAAAGATTAATCTGCCTCTCTGAAATAAGTGCTAGCTGTAGTGAAATATGTATCTTGTATCGATTAGTGTCTTTCACACATATTGTAAACAACAGGTCACTCGGTTTTTCTTACTTAGGAGGGCATTTTATTGCTCTCGTAACATCAGAATGTTTCTTGTCAAAATTGTTTCATTACTGGGACATCTTGTGGAACTACTGTAAGATGACACCCGTAGATAAACCCGAAAACAAAAGTGATTTGTTCTCTTTCTTAATTATCTTTTTTAGTTTAAAGATTATTTAAATATGGTAACATTTTTTAAATCATATTTGAATTATATTTATAATTTCCTACTTTAAATGTCATAAAGAATAACTGTTCAGGTGGTGTATTACTTAGCATCTGGGAGTCTTTAATTGAAAATCTGTGAAATTTAATTTCAAAATAAAAAATGCTAAGACATGTAAACAACAGAAGTTGAGAGACTGTTCATCAACACTTTTGCAAGGAGATTGTGTGGAAAAAGGCGAGGATCTGGTAAAAACTTGAGGTGTATTGGGGGGGGGGCGGGGTGGGGGGGGCAAAAACAGCAAAGTACTTTCTCTCTCAACGAGCGCTCTCCAGTAGTCTTGCTCTATAATGAAGCATTCATTATGATTATTTTATAGGACTGAAGTTTTTAAAAACTACAGGAATGCATTACTCTGCATAATGAACAGATGTTGTGGCAACAACCACATACATTATGCATAAAAAATTATTTCAGTTTTGATTGTAGATGCTGATTTATTGAGACAAGTCTAGCTTACAACAGTAATGGATTTAGGATATGCTTTTGCTGTGTTATTTCCATAATTGATAGTAGGGAGGCAACACATTATATATGCTTTGTATTTATAAGTTTGAGAACACTTCAGCTATTATAAATACAATGGGTGCTACCAAACTTACAGCCATGTCAGATTAATTATATATCAGCCATTGAGTCTAGAAACATAAATATGTAATTCTGAAAATCTTGTGGAGCATTAGTTTATTTTTTTCTCCCCTGAAGGCCATTATTTTTTCATATATGTCCTCCTCACACTGTATCAGGTCCTGTGTGGCTTTGGCAGATGTGATGGATTTGCCTGGTGTGACTGGTGTGTGAAGGAGAAAATAACCAGCAGTGGAGGAAAGCACGAGTCCTGTATCATGTCCTGACTTAGGCACCTTGACTTCACTTCTGTCTGCCTTCCTCAGGTTTACCAGACATACAGTACACTATGCCCAACAGTTTCCCTGGTTAGTAAGTGTATGTGTAGTTATGGTTCTGAGGTTCCCAAAATACCTTTCAAAACACAGTGATGGGAAAGTCGGTCAGTGTTGTGCGGAAGAAGATCCAAGCCCCGAATGTAGGTAGTAATTTTTTTTTTGTTTTTTGTTCAACCTTGGAGCTACTGAGCAGAATGGGGTTTGACTACACACAGTAGAATTAATGATTTGAAGACACATCGTTGTTAAATAATTTATTCTGGCCTCAAGGATGGTTAGAAGCAGAGTAAAACACTAATAAATCATTTGTGGTGCTGCTAGTTGTCACTTTCAATTTTTTCTGGCTTTCTGATAAACTGCTGCACCTGCCAGCCCTTGGCCTTTCATCCTTTTGAGCCCAAATTGCTTAAACTTTACCTGTACTTCCTGTCTACGCTTGTTTTATCCCTGTGCACCTAATACATATGTTTATGGCTCAACCATAGCATCGCTAATGTAATTTCATCAAAGCCATTTAGACAGTCCTCTCCTAAACAGCACTTACCGTTTTTGAACGTTTGAGTAGCGTGCAAATGTCCTTTTAATAGTTTAAAAGAGTGTCATGTCATAATTCGGCAAATTTAACCAGGAACTGACCTTTGTCATTGAAGTTCCTCTCCTTATTTAGGTGTGGCATACTCAGACAAGTTGACATCTTTGTTGACTTCTAAGAAACGGTTAAAACTAGTCACGAGAAAGACCATGAAGGTTACCTATTACGCACTGTGCAAACTATAGTAGTTTGAAAACTACTATAAAACCTATATCAGAATAAAACATTTCACTGCTGTGTTGTTGTTTTTTCTCAGTCACAATAATTGGCCGTGTCAGGCAGGTGAGGTGTAATTTCAGCTGCAGGATCACCTTCACTGTTGTCACTTGTCAGTAATGCTGTGCAGCCGCCAGTGTGTGGTGTGTGTGTGTGGATACTGCACCAAAATAGACTGATGCTGCATCAAGGCTCAATCATCATACAAGGCCCAATTTAGAGTGTATTCCCTGCAGACAAACAAATAGTGTCCTAAAAAACACGGTGCTGATTTATGAGTAATTAACTTTACAACCAGAGGTATTCTGGGTAGCTAAATGTCCTTGTCTTGATCTAGGGAGATTTAAGGTGACAGAGAATGTCTCTCACATTTAGCCGAATACTTTATAACATTTGTATATTGCTTTGACTTAAATTACCAGTGTTATGAATTGTTACAGAGAAGTAACAGTGCTATATGAAGACAGGGAAATGGTCCACAAGGGATGTTTCTTTGTTATGCAGCCTCTTTATCCATTGCAGGTGCTCTGCATAAATATTGTATATATACTGTACATATAAATGGTCCAAATGTTTGTGTCTTGTGAATCAGCCTCCCTGCCAGACATAAATGTATTATCATTCAGATACACCCCTGCCTCCAAACAGATAAATTGTGTTAGAATTCTTATAATTCTGGTACAAACATTTACATTTATTTTCAGTTATGACGTGTACATAATGGACTGTTTTTTTACTTCCTAGGCATGATGGACTAGTGTTGTTTTTGCAACAGTGCTCTATAGTCTCCAACCTCTAAAGGTTTTTTTTTTTTTTTGATAATGATAAATATGATGAATCCTAAAGCACCATTGAAGCTAGGAAAGAATGGCCCTTTTGGGGGGGCGGGGGGATCTTAGAGCCTGATGACACGTGATGCAGAATCTTTTCTGCGTTCCACCATCTTCAAAAAGACAGTGATTCAAATGTTAATTAACTGTTACTTAAAGAAAGCGACCTCCAGCACATTTGCCACCTGTGCCAGAATGAGGCGAAATGGCCCTTGAAGCATGGAAGTGTTGAGCAAACAGTCCTCAACACAAGGTGCAATCACCACTCGGAGTGTGCGGCAGCCACTGGAAAGATCCAAGCGTCTGCTGTGCGAGGAATCTTATTAGGTAATGACAGAGCAGGAGGTAATCAAGTTGAGATTGTCGTTTCTCAGAAAAGGGGACAAAAGGAAGTACTACAACTGAGTAGCTGATTCGACGACAAAATAAATCATGAGATTGAAAATGGCTAGCCTCCCCCCTCTTAAAGAACAAAAATCGTATTGATGAATCTTGTCTTATTGCTACCTTCAGTTCTTTCTTGTCATCTTAGGCTCCCCATAATGTTTTTTTTTCTCCACAAGTCCTATGTGTGATGAAAGAAAATAATATGTTTTGAATTGTCTTCTATTGAACTGATTAAGTCAGTGCATATAATCATAGCCCCTTACAAAAAGATATGATATCACCCTCTCACTCTTTCCGTTTCCATGAACATATAAATTGCACTGATTAACAGTGTTGAACATTCACATATTTTTTCGCTTTATTTCAGTACAACAGATTGTGTATTGTAGCAGAGTGAAAATATGTTTCCAGGTGTAAAAATGTCTTTTTAATTCTGTGTAACAACACATTGCCATTGTTAGCATTCAGAGATGTGTCAAAATGTCCTTGTTTGTCACACATTCAGAAGCAGGCTGTACCACATGTTGTACAAACAACCGGAAGTTCATTAGACAGCCAGATATGTTATTTTAGGAACTGGCATTAAAATTATTTCTGTTTTGTTGTTTTGTTTTACTAGAACAAGGCAACTTGGGGAAATTTACGGGGCTAAACATCATTGACAATGATTTACCACCTTTATTCTGGGCAAATATACAAAACAAAACAAATCTTATAATTTTATTGGAGCAGTTGTGCATTTTAAACGGGTTTGAGTGAATTTGTGGTACATGCTTGAGACAATATTGCATTCATAGAAAAGAAAGTAATGGACACTGAGAAGACGGGCAGTAGAAAAATCAGATGGGTAGATGATGATTTTTGTCAAACTGAATCTGAATCTGGATTTCAACCTGTGCAGAACATGCTTTATGCATTTACGATAATATGCTCACACTAGGCTTGTTTGCATGGAATAATTTAGCTGATACACTGTAAAAGTTATTGGTTTTCCTCAAAATTAAGATTTTCCTTAAATCTGATTAAAGTTGCCTTATAATTGTTTGTGCAGAATTTCCTTCTTAAGATTTCCATTAATGCCCCTTTGTTATCTCAGGTCTTCTCCCTATCTTGGTCTTATAGTTAATACATCATTTTAGGGGAAAACAATAGCTAATTTCAAATTAGCTCTTTTCTTCTTTCCATGCAAAACTCTCTGCCGGTTTCACTGCTTTTCTTCCTATAAAAAGCTATCGAGAGGGCGGTCTTAAAACAGGTCACCGATTTCCCCACTCTAAATGACCTACTTGACCCAAAACTTGGCTTATCAGCTGCCTTCGACAGTCAGCCACAGAATACTAACTATGCTTTCATGCTTTCAAACATGGGCATTACTGGTGTAGCATACTCCTGGTTTAAATCTTATCTCACTGGGCGCTCCTTTAAGGTGTCATGACCAGGACAACTGTCCTCAACTCGCACCCTCTCCACAGGGGTGCCTCAGGGGTCAGTGCTGGGGCCTCTTCTGTTCGCTATGTACACCACCTCGCTGGGCCATGTTATCCGCTCACACGGCTTCTCGTATCACTGCTATGCTGATGATACACAGTTATACCTGTTGTTCCAGCCAGATGACCCCACGGTCTCGGCACGCATCCCTGCTTGTCTCTCTGAACTGTCTAATGAAGGAACACCACCTTCAGCTTAATCTAAGATCAAACTCCTGGTGATCCCAACCCAGGATTCCATCTGCCATGACATCAACCTTAAAAAACCTGGGTGTCATGATTAATGACTGGCTATTATTCTCTGACCACATTGCCTCCGTAGCATGGTCATGCTGTTATGCACTGTACAATATACAGACATTCTGACGATAACTGACCCAATATGCCACTCAGCTTCTGGAACAGGCTATGGTTATCTCTCACCATGACTACTGCAACTCCTTCCTGGCTGGCCTACCTGCTTGTGCAATGAAACCATTGCAAATGCCGGTGCGTCTGGTATGCAATCAACCCAAAAGGGCGCACGTCACTCCGCTTTTTGTCAACCTGCATTGGCTCACGGTGGCTGCTAGATTTAAGCACAAGGCTTTGACTCTAGCCTACAAAGTAACCACAGGGTCCTCAGGGGTGTGGTCTACAGCTCACAGCTCCACCTTTAGTGGTCCAGAGATATAGCTCCTGGTTGTCCATCATCAGGTCAGAACTGAAGAACCCTTTAGGCTGAAAGGTGAAAGGTCTTCAAGCTGCAAATAGAAGTCCAGTTGCATACAATTTTGTTTTTTCGACCGCTTTAAACATCAGGTATACAGAAAAATCACCTGCTGATCTGGTTTATCTTAAAACACAGTAACAGGTAAATTGACTATGTAGTGTGTTGCATCATCAGCGCTTATGTATGCTGTATGTGTAGGTGATGAGGAAAGTGCTGAATATGACATTTCCCGTTGGGAGAGCCCGAGTAAAGATGGAGAAGACGAGAATGTGAGGCAGAAAAAGTTCTACAGTACTTTACCCCACTGTGGCTGAAACAGGCCTTGTTTTAGATGGGCCCTGACATAGCCCAATTATGGCCATGTCCTTAACCACATGACGTGTTAACTTACTTCCACCAAAAGTGGGCACATATCCATTTATTTTGGTCACAGGCTAGAGGCCTTCTCCAAGCACCCCCCCCCCCCCCCCCCCCCTTGTGTAAAAAAGACCAATGATATGAATTATCTCTAATTGGTATTTTTTATTTACAAGTCAGTTTGTTTATTGTCTATCAGTTGTTATTACCTTTTGCTAAGGGGGCTATTATTTCTATTCAGTTTGTCTGTCAGCAGGTTAGCAATACAAATTACTGGCCTGATCCACAAGTTTACTTCCAGTTTAGCAATTTTTGCATGATAATATATTTGGCTCCTGCAAAGGTTTGCATTCTCCATGTGCCCTTCAGGTCTAAAGCAATTCAAAATAGCCCAATGCGGTTTAAATGGTCAGACACACAGTATAGCATTTTGTGCTATGTATTAAAGATATGTACATCTAGTGTAGGCACAAGTGTTAGTCTGTACTTGGAAAGTCTGTGGAGTACTGTGTGGTGCACTCAGTACTGGTGACCGATAGATGTCATGTGTGTTGGTGTATTCGTCTATGTACTAGCTCAGTGAGGTTAACATATGCAGCATCCTGTGTTTTTGCTTTTTGTGAAAGCTGTAGTCTGCAGGAAAACTATAGCAGTTACTGAAAAGAGAGGACATCGTAGCCATGGATACTGTGGAGGGGATGGTAGTAGTCGAGAAATTCAGACTTTTAGTAGATGTTATTTAAGAACACAAATATTACAGTACAGATGTCGGTAAGCGAGAAGTAGAACACATTTATTGTGAACACGCTACATCTGCTAGCGGATAGTGCTCTGCAGTAAGGCTGTGGGTGAAGAGACACACACACACACACACACACACACACACAAGGTCCTCCAGAGGATGCTGGGAGAGTGCGCCCCGGTATTAATGGGAGGTGTGACGGCCCTCACTGCCACTGCGGCTTTCACGCCTCAGTCCTCGCCTAATGCAAATTAGAGGCAACACAAGTTATCCATTTGAGATATTGAGTCGGTATAGAGATAAAGCATGCACTTACACCCCGCAGCCACGGGAGAGGCGTCAGGGGACGGCTCCCTCTGTTTATCCGCCACCCACATTAGTGCACGCACAAGTTCGCTGCAGGTGGCATCAAATATTAAATGCTAACCTCATTCTTTTTGCTTCTGTTTTTTTTCCTTCTGCCACTGACCAGAGCAAGCAGGCCATGGCATGGGTGGGTCTCTCTCCTTCCATGCCCTCTATAACATGTTACATCTTGAAAATAGGTATATATAAATGGAAGTCTCTGAGAAGTTAATTTGAAGTCTAATTCTTAATCGAAAAAAAATATTACAATTGTAGGAACTTGCTATAGTAATAATAATAATATTATTATTAACAACAACAATAATAACAATAATAATAATAACAAACATTCTTCTTATTATTATCATTATATTATTATTGTTACTATTAGTAGCAGTAGTAGTATTAGTATTATTATACATAATATGTATAATAATCTTTGTGTCTTTGGGGATGGTGGCTGGGCATAGATAACTATGTTTTTTGCATAAGGGCATTAGCTAGGTACTTGGATTTTATATGACAGATAATGCTATTTGCAGCCGCAAAACATCTTTAGTGTTTTCTTTTGTGACGGATTTTAAATAGAACAGCTTTGCCTTATTTACATGGATGTTTAAGTAGAGTTAGCAACTTGTTCTAAAACACAAATGAACAAGTAAAAGCGCAGCATCATTCTTCTGCAGTGGTGAGGGAAGATGGTGGACAGCGGTGTGTATCTGATCCTTGTAGGCTTTGTGTTCAGCAAAATCATGCAGCATCTCCGTCTCTGCCACACGTCTGTCTGTCTGTGTGACATTTTGACTCCGCCAGCTGAAAGTCAAACAACAGCTCAGCTGGCATTTGTCAACCATTCGCCACCACACTGAGTTTGTGACGGGCTGACGCGCACGGCGCTTGGCTGGTTGGCATGTAATCCGGAAGGGCTAGCTCTTGGGGACGGCGGGCAGGGGACTGGGCGACGTCACTCTCGTGCGTCTGGCGCGTGACACCTCCCTAATCTGATAACGGATGGGGACAGGTTGTGTTCCCTGTACCTGGCATGGTACCTCCCAACCTGCACGCACGGATTTATGCGGATAAGGCCCCCGTCTTGGCAAATGCAGGCGTCCTCCGGAGAATAGTTAAAGGGTGATTAATCATTGTTTAGGCGCAGAATGTGTGGGGAAGAATGGGAAAGCGCCACTTCACACCTCTGAAGCAATTAATCCCTGTGATCTCCGCCAGGTTTGTCTTGTAGATAAGTCAGGGTACAAAACTGTTCCTAATTTATCAACCCACTCACGCCATCCGGCATAAAACACACAATTTATTTCCAATCATTTATAGTCAAATTTTAAAAAGAGTGACTTTGCCACATCCAAGTGTGCCTTATATTAGCTTCATATAAACTAAGTACCCGAGATTACAATGGGAATCTTGTTTTATTGTGCACATCTGGTCGAGTCACAATGCATTTTCTCATTTGCAGGCTGAATTTTTGAGTGAATGTGGCATAAATCATTTTGCTAATCAGAAGCATAAGTGACGGGAAGCCATCTCCTCTCTCAAAAAACAAAGGAACAACATATGGCTTAAAAAGCACTCTGATCTTTTATTTCCAAGGTATATAACCTGTGCATAAACCAACATTATTGGATTGATTTGCATTTTTGTTTCACACCGAGGCCGTGGTTGTATTCATCATGTCTGTGCAGACATATAACTTAATATATAGTACTGGTTGTGTTGTTTTGGATGCTCTTCTTTGTATAGGCCTTTATACAAGTGTGCTGCATTCATGTCAAATACGATGCTTTTCTGTAATGTATTTTAATCATTGGTGATAGATTTACACACACTTTAGCCTTGCCTAGTATGTATGTCATGTAGTCTTTGTAGGTATATCAGGCTTCACGTTCAGTGTGGTAATTCCCTTTGAACAATACCATGATGGATGCAGGAAAAATGATCATCTGATGTGACAAGATGAATTTCTTTATTACGCGGCATGCAGCCATTCCAGGTCTGTTCATAGATTCCAAATCATATTTGCCTCCTAAAATAAGGGTTGTGGAGGGGGGGTTTGACTAACACATAAACACATGCGCACACTCAAACACACACACACACACGTACACGTACACACACACGCATGTGCCAGTAATAGTAAAATGCTTTGAGTTTTAATTGCATCATTACGTCCCCAATATCAGCAGCTAGCCTGCCAATATCAATATTGCCAAAGCATGGGTGGAATATAGATGACCCTGGGTGTGCGTGGGTATGGAGAGAGAAGCCCCGATGCCAGCCGTATCCCTCTAGCCCACTGAGAAGGGAATGGGAGGTAGGCCGCATTGCAGCTCATCTTTCTAATGTCCCTCTGTATTCCCCTAATTGCTGACGGATCTTGTTTGGATTTTGATGGCAGCTCTGAATCTGTAGTTGCAACACATAGGAATTGATGGGTCCAGTGGGAAACATTGTATTACTTTCCTGCGTGTGTGTGTGTGTTAGAGAGAGAGAGAGAGATAGAGAGAGAGACTGCGAGATAGATGGAGAAAGCCTGACAAAAGGCGGGAGAAGGAAGTAAAGAGAGAGAGAGACAGGGCCATTGCACAGATATAAGACAGAAAGTTTTGGAGTCAGAAATGGTCAGAACGTCAAGGCCAGGACTAAGGACAGGTGCATCCATATTAAAAATGTTCTCTTGTCTCTCTGTCTATTGTAAACTGCCACCCGTCTGCTGTACCAGAACAGAACCATAATGAGTTAACAGAACCCTGGAGGAACTGCGTATGTGTTCTACAGTGTGAGGTCATTACAGCAGCACTCTGCCAGTCTCCCCAAACAGATTTTCGAAAATCCGACAAGTTCATTTGCATCGATGCAAACAAGATCAGAGCTTAACCCAGCCATGCAGGGGGGACCTATCCGAGGTGCTCTTGGCGACTCGGTGCATATGGTAAGGTAGCACACCTTAACAATTAGTAACTGCTGTTATAATCCAAAATCACATTTCCGTGCTCCCTATAGGAAGTCTCTCTCTCACAGATCAGTATTTATGCATTCGAAGCTGCAGAATGAAAGATAATTTTCCATGTTATGGATTCAATTCTAGCACAAGATTTACTTCATAATTACAACCCCCTAATGATGGAAGCATTGAGTTTGTCCATTTTAATTAGATTTGTTGTTAACCTATTAATTATATATATAAAATCTTGCCGTATAGATTTTTTGTGTTGGTGCAAACAGATGGTGCTGTGTGGGGTTAGCGTAGACCAAAGATTCGGCGTGATTTATTAAGCCTTTCTTTATTAGTGAGATCCCTGCGCTAATCACGTTACCGCTCAAACCTTAGCTTCCTCAGATTAAGACAATTTCCTCGCTTATTGTTTCGCTGCGAGGTGGGGCTCCGGTACCCACACGCACAGCATCTGTTTGCTTCTGGGGGATGAGGAAGAAAACATGCTACCATCCGAAGTCTGCTTGAGGTGTTTTTTCGCGCTCGAGTTGTAAAGGAAAAGGGTCAGCAGGATTGTGATGTAGTGTTTACCACTCAGATGATTTCCCAAGCATGTGAATTATACTTTGCCATGATTTGCTGTTCACTATGAGTTTTTTTTTTTTTTTTTTTTTTTTGGTTTTTGGTATGTGGAATTTTTTGTGTTTACAGGGAAGCGAGACCTGTTATGAAAATATTTGTGGCAGGCATGGTGTTTTCATTCAATGCTTTATTTACCAGGATTCTGTTTTATACACTTAGTTACTCCCAAGATTAGAGGATGAATAGGCTGTGGAAGTCAGAAAGACAGTTTGATGGAGAGGATATTTTTTGGATAACATTATTTAGACTCGGTGATGTGACACGCATTCAGAGATTGCAAAGAGTAGCCAGGCCCTCTTTTGCCAGAACTAGACTGTCAACACTGAATATATTTAAACTGAGCAATGCTTAGCGGGCCTTTGCTATCAGTGTCTCCCAGAGGATATATTGTCTTTCATTGAACTAGTTTCATCACTTTTACATATATAAATATATACATTTCTTGTTACTTAATTTATAGTTCTACACAGAAAAAGGCCCCACATGGAATTGTGGAATCTCCCTACACAAACATACATGCTGTGTTGTGCTTGTGTGTCTGTGTGTGGGGTGGGGTTTTTATTTGGGTCTGGTGCTTCTCCCTGACTGTTATTGTTGTGCCTCCTGACGATAGAGTATGATTGATGGACAGGGGCCAGGACATCTCGATCGACAGCTGTTGATTGCTCCCAAAAATCGAGAGAATCACCCAGAGCGTAACAATGAGCTCATTGCTCGTGCTGTTTGGTGGCCAACTCAGCTCAGCAGAGGGCTGCCTCATGAATTTCAACCGTGGCCATCAGTATGGGCCGAACAGGGCACAGACACCAGTGCAGAGAAAGACTCCCGACAGTTTTTGGGGTTTATTCTGGCCGCCAATGTTTTATTTACCTTTACAAGTTCTTTATATTTTGGTGATTATGTGTGCATTGGTGTGTGTTTTGAGACTTCAGGGGTGTGTGCTTGCATGCTGTTGCCTGTCTATTGGCTCATTTGTACGTATTTGAAAGGTGTAACAAGATATGGTAAACACAGGCCCTGTCTATGCCATGTTTGTGAGTACGACTGTTACAGAAGAGGCAATACCCTCACAACTGCACACAGGCAGGTTGTGTTGTGTGGATTAATGTTGCAATAAATAAGACCGCATACACAAATGCAGTACATTTGAGCACTTTCCATAATCACCAGCTCTTGGACGGTTCGAGAAGGGAAAACCTTGAGAAAATATCCGCAGAGTTATGGGGGAGTTTATTGTCTGCTGCTCGCAATAGTACTCTGGGTATCGCAGCCTCAGTCAGGGACCTTGTGTAAGTCATATAGTTTGGTCACTGAGCCAAGCTTAATAAAAGTAATGAAGCCGACACCGCACTGACAATTAATACCACTCTGCTGCATTGCTAATGTGTCTTCATTACAACAAATTACGAGATTCTTAATATTTGAAGTATTTTAGATAATGGATACTCCGCCATGCTGTTTTTAATGTGCTCGCTGTGATTAGAGATTAGAGTGCGGGGAAGGATGGGGAGATGAACTAAAATGGAATTTTCAACCAAAAATTAACATTCTGCGAGAGCCGTATCCCCAGGCTTAATTAAGGTAAACTCAGTATTCTAGTTCATCTTTTGGCTTTATGTAATCTTAAAATAAGTTCTTGCTTATTGGCATCTGTTTATTTTTTTATATTAAAAAAGAAAACACTATACTGGATGATTTGGCATCTTTCTAGTTTGTGTCTGGCCCTCATATTATGGGAATTCTTGGTTTGCACAATGATTAAATGCTTAATAAAAAATTCATAGTTGGTGCCAACATCTGTATTGTCGGACGAACAGCTCACTGGAGTGCGAGAGGCTTGTAAAGTTTCCAAACGCACAGTCGAGGAACCCTGGAAAGTTCACCCGCAGAAGAGTTTGCCTCACTCATTACCAGCCGCCTTCTACGTTCTGCGATTAGACAAAGAACATCTTTAATTGCTTTAAAATCAGAATGCATGATAAGAATGGATTAATTTGATTTTTTTCCTCTTTCTACAAGTAGCAGATGGTTTATGTCTTAGGGATGCTCATGTTGTAAAATGAGATCCCCAGCTTGCCTCTGATTGGTCACTGCTAATGAAACATGCTGTGCTGATTATTGATTTAGAAAATGAGGATGACACAAGTATTGTGTGTGTTGTGGTAATAAATTAAAGAGGAGGGTTATTTTTAATGTGTAGCAGAAAATGCAGCTTAAATAACATTAAAATATTCACGTTTTTCCTTTCAGGTGGTCTCTGGCCCGTCAAAGTAATTTTATTGTTTATTAAAAAAAGATGCAGTTTTATAGTTGCCGCTAACAAGCAGATGGTCGACTTGACTTATTTGTTTTTTGTGTTTCTGAATGACCGATCTGATGCATGATGGGAAACTAAATGAGCTGCTTGTCAGGAGAGAAGCAATTCATTGGAGAGAGCCCGCGAAAGCTGTATGTGCTCCCAATTTACTCTCTTCTCTCCCTAGCTTTTTTAAGGTTAGTCTCTCTCTCTCTCTCTCTCTCTCTCTCTCTCTCTCTCTCTCTCTCTCTCTCTCTCTCTCTCTTTCTCCCTCTCTCCCTCTCTCTCTCACACACACACTCACAGTCTTTCTCCCCTTTACATCTTCCTCTCTCTCTCTCACACACACACACCTACATATGTACACACACACTCTTTCCCTCCCTTCCATCTTCCTCTTCCTCCCTCCCTCTCTCTCTCTCTCTACCTCTCTACCTCTTCATGTCTCTCTTTCTCTGTCTATCGCTCCCTTTTTTGCATTATTATTGGCTGAGGCAAGAGCAGCTGTTCCTTAGTCCCTTCCCTTCCCGAATTAATATCTTCACACAGACTGACTGCTGATGGGAGGTAATTTGCATGAGGAAATTCAATTTGGGGGCTGGAAATAATGCCTAATGCCAGGGGCACAGGCTCCTTCCTGGAGCTCGGGGGAGTTGGTCCACTCCCGGGACGCTGCTGGGAAGCCACACAAGAGGTGGCAGGGCCCTAACCAGTGTGGGTCTCGCTGACAAGCTCCCTTCGCTTGGCACTTGCTGTGTAGCAGCCAGTCACCCACCCTGGTCTCAGTGGGTATGCAGTTGCAGTGGGCCATTGCTCCATATGAATGTGTGTTAGGCATGGCAAACATGGTGGCCTGCATTGGGGTTGGGGTGGGGACAGTCACACTGCTTGGAACTCACCATCTTTTGAGGTTTTTTTTTTTTTTCAAATCAGTGATGCTGGCATGGTGGCTCAAAAAACTATTTTCATTTTATTTCTCTGTATTATCTATAAGTATCACATAAAGGCTGGAATTGTGAGTCTCACAGCCTTCACAGCCGTCAGACTCTTGACTCAAGATGCAATATCCACGTTTTTTAGTTGCTCACATTAGTAGCTTTACCACAGAACGTCACTCGCTTCTCTTCACCCTGCGTCCTCTTTCGAAACACCTGTTACTAATCGTTCAGAAAGTCCTCGCAATTTTGAAGCTCGATTCAAAGCAACGTTGGAGGGGGCTGCAATTCCTCCAGGAGCAAAGCCAGCAGCCGTGCACCGTCTGGGACAGAAGCAGAGGGAGTCCCTTCAAGGATTTTTTTTTTTGCATCATTAAGTATTTATGAGTTGCCACTTCATGTTATTTACACTGGACTGATGGTAATGCTATTCATAGCTGAAACGGCGAGCCGAGACCCACTGGGGTGTTTTGAAGGACTGTATGTGCACAGGCAGGGGTGTTTGTGTGTGTGTGTGTGTGTGTGTGTGTGTGTGTGTGTGTACAGGGTGTGTGGGTTTATGGGGTTGGGTGGGGGAGGTGTGGGAGTTATGTGTTGTCATGTGTGAATATTGTGCAGACACGCCACCTACAGATGAACACATGGGTAAATACAGTGATGAAACACATACATGATGTACACACATGCAAGCACACCCATTTGCCACAAGCAAGCCCTGTCATATGCAGACACACGTACCTGCCTGCTCACACGAAGATACAGAATTATCAATGTCTTTTGGCCATGCACACACACACACACACAAACACACACACACACAGATACACACATACACACATGTTGACAATGCAGAGGGATGGCTTCTGATCTGCTTTACTGGTCTATAAATTAATTAGCAAGTCTGCCACAAATACATGTGCCAGTGCACAATGCCATACCATGCATTTGTCATGTAGGACATCATGACCTGTAGTCACTGCAAGGACAAAAAATGATGTTTTGTGAGAGATAAGTAATCCCAAATCAGATGCAACCATCAGGTTTTCTGTGCTGCACAAAAAAAACAAAAACTCCAAGCAGATGTCATCTTCAGTAAATCTACTGTACACTGGAGATGACTACTGCTACTTCTGTGTCATTCACTCTCAATAATGGAATCCCAAATCAGATGCAGGGCTCCTGTTTTTCTGTGTTTTCAACAAAAAAAAAAAAACTCATACCAGATGTCTTCAGTGAAGCTACAGTGAAGATGACTACAGTTACGCCTTCTGTATCATTCAATCTCATGTTTGCTCGACGAGCCCATTCCTCCCTTTATGGCCTTGTGTCTGTGCTGCCTGGTAGGAAACCCAAAGTTGCTGCCAAATTCTGGCTCTCTCCCTGTAAGTTCAGAACCCTGGCTTTTGGCCTTGCCAATTACACCTCAAGCTGCTTGCAAAGATTTCGCTGCAAAAAAAGCAAGTATTAAGTGTACCGATATTGTTCAAAATCAAAAGGCAAGTTGAAAATGCACACCATTTTGTATTTTGTGTGAGAAACCCTAAGTAGATTATGCCCTGTTTTCTCCAACTGTTTTCATATTGTGCAGTGAACAATGATTGAACAGCGATTAAAAAAAAAAGGCAGACAAAATGCTCAACCCCCCCCCCCCCCCCCCAAACCTGGCACACACACACACATACACAAACACAAACCCAAAGTTACTAATTGTGCTTTCCTGCTGTATGTTGACAACATTTTGTGTGGCTCTCAATATATGACCTCGCTGCTACAACCCGTTTTGCACTTGGTACTGGATGCTTTTGCTGTAGTGTTGGGTGTAGTGGGTAAACAAGCCTGTGTTTTCCTCCATCTCAAAAAAGAGAAGAGCCCTACTTGTTTGTTTGTTGCATGGCAGAGTACTACCTGCGGGGCCCGTTTGAAGGGCTGCTCTTTACATGATTATTCACTTGTATTGCCTCCAAAACTTTCCACGTGGATTCAAGCCTCCATTTGAATTGTCTTTTAAGGAGAGAGGGGGAAATTAAAAAACATGCCACACGTTCTGGAGGGGTTAGGAATCTCATCATGCAATTGACATATGAACAGCTGTCATAGAGTAAATGAAGTTATTTGTCGTTGTGAAAAAATACTTGTAAATGCAGAATACACATAACGTTGGATTACTCACCAGAGAAAGGTCTATGCCTACATAGCAACCTAGTTTTATTGTAAGCAACAGTGCCAAACTCATTTGAGAAAATTGTACTTGTGGACACTAATAAATTCTGGTCTGGATTATGAAAGTGTCTCTTACATAAAGGTGATTATTCGGCACCCTAGTTGTGGTTTGGTGGAACAGTGTTATGAATTCTGGTCTGGCAACAAAACTTGCAGCTAAAGTCAGGAGGAGGTCAGAAGGAGCTGCTCAAGCCGAAGTCCCTGAGCTGTCTTGTGAGAAGACACGGATTAGTCAATCTGTTGGAGGCTGTGTGAGTGACTGCAGCCTACCATCAAGGCCCATTCGCCAGCCAAAGCAGGTGTGTCTAGCAGGCACACAGTCCAAATATATGGGTCATGCCTTCTGAGTTCCAATAATTTTAAAATGGAAAACTTCTTAAGAAAAAAAAGAGGAATTTAAGAAAACATAACAAACAAAAAAGTTGATCTCAAAGCCAGTGCAGGAGAACTCCAACCAAGTGTTTACAATCTAGCTGCGGCAAGTCCCTACAGCAATCAACCAGTTAGCCTAATAGAAGACCCATCGTGCAGATATTCCCTATTAATGCTGCTTTAGGGCTTTTCCAAACTAGCTCTGTGGTTGATTCTGGGGCAAGCGAGTGACGTCTTGTGGACGAAATGTCATTGTATGAATGTCAGTTAAACACAGCCTAACAGACAAAAGGTGAGACGTTTGAGTTGTTGTTTTAAAAGTACTTTTTCCCCATACCACATCTAGCAGCCCCCCTGCATCTGAAACTCCTACATAATGTAATATTAGTCATTTGTGCACTTGAGACTTTGGTTTCAGGACTGAGCCAAAGTACAGTAAAAAGTGCCAAAATGTCACCAAACAGCGATATATGGAGTGCCATGAATGAAGTATAGAAATCCAATCCATGAACTATATACTGTCAACTAAAACACAGCAGCCTTGTGCCCTGAGGTGTGGTCCTGAGTACCCAGACTGAGCTATCCACTTGGCCATTCCAGTGCTAAAGTGATGTCCTAATATCCTAATTTCATTCAACACGTTTGAAGACCCTTCATATTCTATGTTTAGCGGATGGTGTCTCGCAGCATGAGTGGTTATTGAGTCCTTTATAACCCGTTTCAAAACACCTCATGTTTCTGCTTAAAGTAATTACCCAAATGTACAGTAACACACCAAACGGGAAAAAAGGGCCGGTTTGTAATTTGACCAATAAGATTTGGGAGCCAGTGTTGATTTTCCCCACTGTGGCTGAAACGGTGCAGTGTGACTGCAAATGTGTGTGGATTCCCTTTGAACTCTGCTGATTATAAGCAAATTTTTATTAAGTGTGTTTCTATTTGTGGCAGCCACCAAAGCTTCAAGGAGTCAGTGTGACAGGCGAGTGCCCAGGAGCCTAAATTACCAACTCCCCGCACAACTACAACTATAATTATCCGGAAATTAACAAGAAATGTTTGCTTTGGTTAAATTATTCAGAACATTTATTCTGCTTGTCAGGGTTTAGATCAAAATGGCTGTTTTAATGTACAGTTTATAGCAGTCAACTGAAGAGACCTTTCTGTTTCAATTACAGATCTCATTACCTCATGCTCTTTTTGCATTTTCCTCTTTTTTTACTTTGGTCGAATAGCTTTATCATCCCCAGTCTTGCCCAGTGGTTTTGGAATAAGATGGCCATTTAAAAATCATTTCTACATAGAAAATATGGCATCCCAAACAAGAAAACAAGACAAAGTTGAAGCAAGGAATATTTCCTGTGCTTAACTGAGATGTCTGATCTGGCAAACATGAACAGTGAGTGACTTGTTAAGCGTACTGGTGAAAATATTCCCTGAGGAAACTGTACAGGAAGGAAACTATATATTGGGAAATAATATTTGTTATTTTTATACATTTGTGTTCTGCACAGAGTTTCTTGTACAGTAGGTGCTTGTCTTGAGGAAGCAGTGAAGGGAATGAACTGCCTAGCTATGTGCAGTTGCACACTGAGGCTAGGTTAATACAATGCTGGAGGACAATAGGCCCATTAGTTTTAATGGCATAATGGTATGGCTTGTTGATGTGGGATTGTGGGATACGAGGCCCAAGATAGATGGATGCTCTGAAGAGTCATCACCCAGCCTCCATCTTTTATTTACCCATAACGTGGTATGGAGCAGTAACAATAACACTTCATTGATATGGATGGAATTAATTTGCAAAGACATTGTATCTTTGAAGAAAACACAATCGACCAACATAGTCGTTCTTAAAGGCACTGCCGACCTGCAGGAATCTCTGTAATCTGTGTTTTGCTCTCGGTTTGTTGATGGCGCTTTAAAATCCAATTCGACGGGCACACCAAATGTGACAGAGATTTTGATGGGGACAGATTAACATTTAGATAAAGAAGATGGTGTAATACAATGCTAATAGGACAATTTGGGCATTCATTTTATGTAGATGAAGCATCAAAAATCCTTTTATCAATGACACATCAAGCAGCATTTAGGATATGCTGCTTAATCCTGTTATGTACCTTGTCATGTTGTGTGCTGTAAGCATACTATATTTGTCTCAGAAGTACACATCAGCCTGGTTAATGAAAACAACCATGGCATTGATACTAACACAGTTTCTTCATATTTAAACCGTTTAAACGTGTTTTTTTTAAAGTGCAGATTTAAAAACAAACTATTTTACAAATATTGATTGATTTAGTACAGATCAAATGACTGACAACCAAAAAATAAAAAAGGTACTAAAAACAGCTGTCTGTAATATTCATTTCAGTCTAAAGGACTTTATGTTATTGATTACAGTTTATTTTACAGTGTGTAAAATGTAAGATTAACACTGTCAACAGCCCTACTTTTCCTGTCTGAAGGTTTCCAAGTCTAGAGTATTGCTACTGCCCTCAGTCCAAGAGCTGCATCATCTCTCTGATGCACCATCTGTGAATCCATAGGAGAGAGTGTAACAAGTCATCCTGTCGTCACATGACTGTTTCCCTCATCCTGAGAGTGACAGCGAAAGAGTAGGTGTTGGACATGTCTGTAATTTTAACTGTCATCGTTGAAATTACATAAACTAAATGTAAGAATCACTGACAGATTTAGAATGCGTAAGGTTAGTGCATGTTCATGCTCAGACACTTCATGCTGAAGAGCCGGGTTAAATACCTACGCACCCTATATTATATAACAATTTATATAAGCTTCTCCCAAGCATCTCAGTGAGTCAGGTATGTATGTCAGGACTGATACAGAGACCCCACTGCACCATTGCACAAACACACAGTCACGTCGGTACAGTGGTTTAAGAGGCCTTGTTGTAAGTAGCAGGGGCTGACACGACAGCATTACAGAACTGTAAACTGGGAACAAGCGTGCAGTGTCTGCTCACACGACCACCCGCTCAGTTCGCTGCTGTGAATTATTAAGTTTTCAATGACATGGATTAAGACAGATTATTGGTCAATAATTTAAAATGTCTTGTAAATTGACCGCATTCACGGGACCACCTGATGTTGACTGAATTGTGCCCGGGATATCGGGACTAAATAAATAATACAACTCTTTTAGGCCGAGCTTTAATACCATTAAATATTCAGCTATTTGGATGATTGAATTTACAGCTAAATTACAGCTTCCCTGTGGATATAATGGGGAGAGGTGGCCAGTGTGTGTAAGTGGGAAACTGGCCAGCGACGGAACATCACACACTCCCACCCCCAGGTGGCTTCAGCTGGAGTATTTAAAGTGATAGACATGCAGCAACTCAGGCACACACAGATACGCACCGCTGAAACAGAGGCCTGTGCCATTCCCCTTTTCTTTTCTTTTTTTTCTTCCTGTGTGCATTAGCGAGGTGTTTTCACAAAACTGCAGATTTGTTGCACAAGCTTCTCCGATAAAGCTTGATAAAGGAGTTGAGTTTGTGTTGTTTTTTTGTGTTTTTTTCCCCCCTGAATCTGATTGTTGATTTAACAGTGATTGCTATAGTCTCCACTCCATGATGGGTTTTAGATCTTTTTTTGTTCAGCGGTGATTATTTGCACATTTTCAGCTCGAGCATGTCCTGTGGCAGGAACGTTTTACGTCTCATTTCACTGCACACTTTTTCTCTCTCTCCCTCCCCCCTTTTTTTGTTTTCATAGATCTGGGAAAAACGCAGATATTTCTCTCCAAAATAATTATACTGTAAACATTTTGGCATCCAACCTCTTATTACGGCAATGGTAACTACAATGAGAAATGAAGCAATTAGAGAGGTTCACATGCATTATTTAGTTCTCATTAGCTTGCTGTGACATCGCAGGCTGCGGACCAATGAAAAGTGTTGGCTGTGCCCAGGCAATTAGTAAAATTAGTGGCGCAGGATTTGGCGAAGGTTCAGGCCACATGGCCTGGGAGATACCAGCCTGGTGTCAGTGCTGTAATTTGTAACTTCACATGTGAAATAATGGGTTTGAAAAATCACAAGGGTTACTAATGTGTCAACCTGTATTATCTAATCAAACAAGGTTTACTCCTGGAACATGCCGGAAGTCGAACAGAGGGCCCCCTGCCCAAGTTTTTGGACGGCGCTGTTGGAGGGGAGCAAAGCGAAGGACATTTTTACCTCCTCGGCACCAGCAGTGTGGAGAGGGAGAGGCGACTCAAATGTGTCTGTAATTAGCAGACTGAGCTGTGTTTGTTTTCATTTGTGCATGTTGCTGCTGATAAAGTTTGACTTGCCAAAAAACGCCGGTCCCGCGACGAGGGGTTGCTCAAGCTGTTCTCCAGCAGCCTTAAAGACTGGCCTGAAATCAGCCTCTTCGTCCGGTCACTAGCATTGTGTCCAAACAAATGACAAAGCAACTTAATCTCTCGTGGAACCGTTTTTCTTGCAGCTGCCGTGAAGATTATGTTGGTAATACTACTCGTTGTTAGTATGCATGCATACTATAGTAAGGTAGACTAAAGCAGTGCTTTGTGATGAAGTGATAATCCCTCTCGTATCTCTCGTGTGTTTGCTTATTTGGTTGGATCTTTTATAGAATTCAGACTGTCATCCCAGTAATATGAGTTTGGTGAAACTTCTCAAATATTTCAGATCTACATTACCCCAACCCACCCTCCAAAAAAAAACAAGCAATATATAAATCCTAACAATTCCATCGTCAAACAAAAAAAAATTAAGCATAAAATATGCAAGATGTTTAGTGGCGGAACACATAATCATGCACACACGCGCACACATGTACTCAAGCATATACAAACACACACACTCATACACAGACACACACACACATACACACACACACACACACACACACACAGAGAAAGCAGTAGGTAGGAAGACATCTGAGCACCCGCTTATTAATATGAGTGGGAAACTGTGAGCGTAAACAAAGTAAGCAGGTGTTGTGCGCCTCAGAAAAAGCAAAAGTTATCGTGTTCCAGAATAGAGGGCCATAATTATACTGTGCTGGATTATGGAAAAAAATAAAGCATTTTGCATGCTAATTGAGCCAGGTATGTTCATTGATTTTTCTGTTATAATACTTAAGTTCAACATTAATAATTCATTTTTCTGCCAGCCCCTCCATTTTTCACACACCTGTGTTGTTGTTGATTTTAATGAAGAGGGTTTTAAATGTTTCTTTAGCAGTGTCATTCCAGTCGATGGCTACACGCCTGATTATGTAAAGCAACTTGTGAAAAACCCTGCGCTTTTTTTCTGAACTGTTTCAAGTTTTTTTTTTTTTTTTTTTCTCGCCATTGAAATTATTGTGATTAGATCATTTATCACCTTAACATTTCTAGAGTGACAAACTCTGTAAAAGGGCCCTGGTGAAAATGCTTGCTGGTTTTGTTTAGTAGGCCCCTGGGTTTATATAATGTCATTTGGTGTTGTCCAGGTGGAGGGGAGCTGATTTATGAAGAGTGTGTGCTTGAATTTGAAGGACATGTAGTGTGCGTTGTGAAGGGGATTATTAACCGCCCGTTAAGTAAAAGTCGGCCAGAGTGAAGTTGTTTTGACCGTCCGACCTCACAACAGGAAGTGGTTGCCTAGAGGCAGTCGAGCAGATCTGTTGTCTGTTGGCAGCACTGATGACTGATGATGAACACACTGTGTCACATATTTGTGAGGGCGCATGAAAATTCAATGCCTCTCTAGGATCAAACGGAACTCTCGATACTTGTGCAAACTAAACTTGAAGCAGTGCAAATGTAAATCTATATTTAAAATCGATCCTTTTTTGTCAGTGACTAAATGTGTGACACTAGTTAACCGTGTTTATTCAGAGACCATGACAACTAACCTTGCCCTCTGCTCTTAACATGAAACATTCCCCTGCTAAGTGACCTTCTCAACAGATAAGCATTTCATTTTCTGTGGGTTGCAAATATGCCTTTATGCGGTATTAATATGCCCTTCTGGGTTGCGAATACTGTATGTCTTCACGAGTTGTAGTGGTTCCCAGTTTCAGGCTGTACTGGTAAACACTGCCAGAATAAGCAAGCAGCCTGTAAACTTTTCCTTTTAGATGCCTTGTTTCTTCTTCTTGGTCTTTTTTCTCCCGCTCAAGTTTAGCTTTGAGTGCCTCCGTCCCAAGGGAGATGGTGTTGGGGAGGAGATGGGGATGGGGAGGGAGCTGTGGTGTCCAAAGAGGCTTTTTTACGCCAACCTTGTTCTCTCATCCCCCAGTGACGGACCAGCCCTCAGTCCTGTCAAACAAACGATCTCTCCCGTAACGAGCTCGTGAGACAATAACGGAGAAACAAAAACAAACAAACCCAGCACCCCGCACCACCACCACCACCGCGACTGCCACCCCCTCGCCCAACAACACAAAAAAATCAAGTGCCACCTCCATCATGGTTGAGTTCGTCCTTGAATTTACGCACCTGTGCCACAAAGCGAGGCCGATGTTCCAGGAGAGAAATTCGAGGAGGGAAGCGCAGCCTTGTTTGTCCAGCATCCGGCACAAGAGTCCCTGTTTACTCCTCACACACACACACACCCCATCCTAACCACCCACCCCCAGTCCTTATAGCCCCCTCTCTCTCTTCTCTCCCCAGCCTTGCGCGTGTGGCGTGCTTGCCATGTCTTTGTGCCACCCCAAACTCTCAAATTGCATTTCTCAGATGTTGGTTCCCTGGAGGTGGCAGGCTATGCGGCAGGTGTCTGGGAGAGAGAGAGAGGGAGAGAGACAGAGCTCTCTCCCACACGCTTTCTACAGCATGGATCCGCATCTTCATTACTGCATCTGCCATCTTAGCCATGTAAATGCATGCACGTTTCCTCTCGGAAGGTGCGCTTTCAATATGGCACTTTGTGTTATTTAAACCTTTTTTCCTTAAGTTAATTGTGTGTGGGTGGTGGTGTATGGGGGGAGAGTGAAGCTGGTGGCGGTGCTAGTGATGGGGTGCGGGGGGTGGGGAGGGGGGGGGTGGTTGGTGGGATTGTGGAAGGGGGCTGAATGTGTTTGTACCATGTGTTGAGTTTTAGTTGTTGCAAAAGACATCACTTTTGGCTTTCTGGGGGGAATTGAGAATCTCATTCCCTTGACTAATCCAATGAACAATTGAAACCTATTGTGATTGGCCTGATTTTTTTTTTTTAAGTTTGCCACCACTCTTACTTTCCTTAATTGAAGAGACTCCAGGAAATGAAGAGGCCTGCCACAGGCTTCTCCCTGTCAGAGAGAAGGGGACTCCTGCTGAGAGGTTTTCTTTTAAGCTTTTTATTTATTGTGTTGATGGATTTTGAATTTTATTTGTTACACCCCCCCCCCCCCCCCCCCCCCATAACCTGGTCCTCCACCTCGCTATTCATGTGAAAAAAGGGGAAAAAAATGGTGAAAAAAAATTCCTTCGAGCAAAACAATGGAGTCTCTGCCCCCTGGGCACCCCCAGTAGAGACCTCTGAATAGCTTTATAATGGATATTGAACTGTAAATCTGAATTGAAAGCCCGGGTCATTGTGCCTCATTGACTTAAGACCACAAAAAGCAAATTATGTCTTAGTTGAGAGAAATATATCAAAGGATATCAACAATTATGAGTCATAAACACGCCTGGAGAGGAGTCTGCCGGGTGCGGCGCGTTGGGAATTAGCATGTTGGAACTGATAAATATGCATGTAAAGACGCTCCCAAAGGAATAACACGCGTGTGATTGATAGCATTGCAATTGAAGGATGTGTAAATTCCTTCTCTCTTTTTTTTTTCTCTCCTCCTTCCCTTTCTCCCTCCCTCTCTCTCTCTCTCTTTCTCTCTGTCTCACTCTCACTCTCTCACCCTCTTATTATTATTCTTGAGGGAAAGTAGAGGGGGTGCTGTGGTATGTACGTAGCGCTGAAATCCATCTCACTTGTTAAAAGTTTTACCAACTTTATAATCCTTAATGCCACAGCTGCTTACCTCCTTTATGGCGTCTGTAAAACTTCATTAAATTATTACCACCAGCTGGCCCCATCGCACAATATCCGCACTTATCTCTTATTCTGTGACAATACTTTTGATTTATAGAGCCTATTAGAATAAATGATATTTTATACATATGTATATATAAATAAACAAGCGGAAATGTGTTCCTGTTCAATTATTCATGAGCCCCTGCTTTGAAAAAGTTGCTTGATGTAAGTTTTTTTAGTGGTTCTTCTGTGAGGATATAATTCGACCATTTTTACAAGTACATTGACTGGATATGGTCTCCTCTTTATTTTTTTCTTCCTCTTTACTTTCAGATTAACAAGTTACCAATATATATCACATTATCAACAAGATCCACAAGTCAGTATTTTCATGTAAGTACTTGTCTCAGATTAGGAGAATGGGTAAGAATGGGTTATCACACAATGCAAGATTTACATTCAACAGTTACGCTAGGCAAACGTTCTATAGATAAAGCATATTTTTGCGTGCTGTTTTTATGTAGAAAAATGCTGGCTGGGATATGTTGAATTACCTATGTGCCAGCTCCATCCTTTTTGTTTTTTTTTTGACTTGCGCTACTTTTTTCTTTCTTGTGAAAAACTTTTTCTGTTTTACTGTTCTTTCTTCCCTTCAATACTCTGCAGTGTGTAAGGTTAAAAGTTTTACATGCAGTTGCAGTGCATCCCCCCCTCCCTCTCTCCCTCTCTCCCTCCCTCCTGCTCTTTTTTGTGTCAGGTCATACCTCTAAAGAATTCCAGCACCCCCTAATGTCACAACAGAGTTACTGAAATTAGGAGAAATAATGAACTTCACATTTGCTGCTGCTTATAACACCGTCTCACTTCCTTCCAAAAGCACAGTGCATATACTGTAACACACACAACAGAGACAGTTGGCTAATCAGTCACCATAGAAAGTTTTACAATTTGAAATGCTAGTAAGACGACAAACTTTTTTTTTTTTTTTTTTTTTTTTAAATAATTCATTTATGTTTTTTAACTGACTGATGTGGGTGTATATGTACGTGAGCTAAAAATACAGCTTCAAGTGCCAATGAGTGACTTGAGGGTTGTCTCTGGTGCATGTGGATGCTTTAAGAGCAGAAACTGGGGGATACGGTGATATTTCTCTGGCCTAAAGGTACTGGAAGAACACGGCACCTCCAAATATTTTTCTCCTGAGTACCGACTCCTTTTGGTATCAGACATGTTTACTCAGAAATGTGGTGGTGGAGGAGAAAGTAAACATCCCTTTCTCTCTCTCTCTCTCTCTGACTCTCTGACTCTCTGTCTTTCTCTCTAAATAGAGAGAGAGAAAGAGGGAGAGAGATAGTTTAGCATAAAAATTGTTAAGTGTTTGGTGGACTTAAATTAATTTCCATTTTATTGTCACAGAAGTCTTTTTTGAGAACGACTTTGTGTGGGCAGTCATTCAGTATTTTTTTTATATTTGTATCACCAGTTTGTTTTGAAACAAAAACACTTTATGTTACTTTATGGAATTTGAAGGCCTATAGTAAATGTTTATTTTTTAGTCACAGAGCAGAGACCAGGTTGGCCAGGTTGACATGCCAGGGGCTGTGTGTATGTGACTAAGAGGAAGGGAGGCTCTGTGTGTGTGTGTGTGTGTCTGTGTGTGTGTGTGTTGTAAGAAACCTCTTTATACACACTTCTGTTCTCCCCTGATAATTTTATTTCGCTACCCCAGTGTTTGGGCGGTAAACCCTTAGGACTTCAGTGTGTGTGTGTAGCATTATGGATGCGCATGGGGTTTACCCAAACGCACACTTTCTGGCTCAGCAAGAAGGCACATCCAATGTCCTACCCATAATCCTACTGAGGGAGGTTCAGTAACTGCTGTTTGGAAACAGAATTGATGGTTTTCCAACGCCTCTTAAAAGACTTTGGTTGAGGCACACAGGCTGCACTCACGCAGCAATGCAGGCTGTACAAATTATGGACATTTGTGGCAGCAGCGCGTTTGAATTAGATGAAAACGTAGCAGATACTATAACAGCCAATAAAGTTTATTGACCGGTTATGCATCACTATTAAAACTTCCAGCGCTGTTATTCTGCTCCCCGAAATAAATAAATAAACAAATAAATAAATATAACACTACACTACACTTGAGCACCATTGAATACAATAATACCACTGGGTTTTATCCAGTGAGTTTTGACCAGACATCAAATTGAAGATAACTTCGACAGGCAGCTGAGAATGGAAACGCACGCTAAACCCCCTCAGGAGGAACCTTTTCTTTACTGTCACGTACTCCCAGCCTGCTGTTTAAAAGCCCCTCAGAACTGACTTGGCACGTATGGATAGCATCTTGTTTTCACACACATCCTTTTAATCATGCTTTATTAATTACGTTCTGCTGCCACTTTTTAAAAACTTACATCTCATGCCTAACATACGTGTGTAGGATGCCGTCATTAGTATGCATTGGGCGGCGTACATATAGTTATCCAGGTAAACCCTGTTTGTAGGTCTCCGTTCTGCTGATGAGCCTGCGTCCCTTTGAGTAAGACTGTTTGTTTTCCCCAGTGCGGTAAACAGACTCATTTGGTGAGAGTATCAGCGAGCCTGATTTCCCCAGGGTTTCCCGCGCGACTGCGAACACTACCTGTCAGCACACCTGAGCTTCTCAACATCACCCATCAGGGTAGCTGACACGACTGCCTGTGTTCAAATGGGCGGCAAATATTACCGAGCGCGAGTCACCGAGGGCCAACCAACATCACGCAAGTTCAGGTGACATTTTACCTGCAGGGAGCCCTCTGGGGTGAAATTTCCAGGGCTTTGTTGACAAAATGTGAGGTCCAGAACTGTGTCTGTTAGTGTGTGTGTGTGTGTGTGTGTGTGTGTGTCTATTTATGATTGTGTTTGTACAAAGTTTGTTTGTGACAAAGATAGACAGGGCTAAATGCTATTCTTATATACATACATTTTCTTTTTTAGGTTATTTTTTAATTGTTCTTTGCCTTTAAAAGGATAGGACAGTTGAGCGATACAGGGTAAGTTCAGAAAATGACCTCCGGTTGGACGCAGACCTGCCTGGGTCTTCAGATTTAAGAAATTGACACCTTAGCTAACTGCACCACTGCGCCTCCCTAGGTGACGTTTATTTTGAAATGTGGTCTGAGATGACTGCAGTAGTAATGTCATTTCACCTTCAGCTCCTCACTTATGACATACACACACACACACACACACACACACACACACACACACACACACATACACACATCTTGTAAAACAAGCAGTATGATAAGAATTGTGTTACATCTTTGACACCATGACAGTGTGTTTAGGAAAGGCCTTTTTTTTTTGCTCGCTTTTCTCACCACCACGGCACCGAGTGTCCAAATTGCATTTTCATTTTTCGATACTTTGGATCAGAGGTTGCTTGTGGAGCGGCCCCGGGTCACAGGACCCTGATTACCATAATCCGATTTGGGATGTCTCTTAGGAGCGCGCTGCACTGATGAGCCTCCCAGACAGACTACACAGCTGGAGCTTGTAACTTTCCACTCATTCCCTCACGTCACCTGCACTTACCCTCAACACGACGCAAGACAGGCCACTCATTGTGGCGGCCTTTTAATGGCCGGCCTGTAAAACATCCCAAGGTCACTTTGTGATGGCGAGGGATGTGAATTGTGAAGAAGAAAAGGCCATGTGTAACCTCGGACAGAGGCTGGGAAAGATGTATTGGCAAGGTGTTTGAGGTCGACAGGTAGGAGTTAGTTCCAAGGGTTTAGCTAATTTAAATTTTACGGTCAAGGTATTTAGGTTGTATAGGTTGGAGGTGTTGGTGTGGGTGTTTGCAGCAGGTCCGAGCTGTGTTGTAATTGTGATTTTTTTTTCTTCCTTCTTCTTCCTTTCTCTCTCTCCAGCAGAGAGAAACACAAGGGAACTTCTCCATACAGAAAACTGGAGCGTGACTGCAGCATTTGAATATGAAATAGCTGAAGATTGTGTTTCAGACACCTTGTACATTGTGCACACAAAGCCACCAGTTCCTGCACAAGTGATAGAAGCAGAGAGAGAGAGGGAGAGAGGAAAAGAGGCGAGTGAATTTAAAAACGGGCCCCCTTTTCGTCGTTGTTTAGAATTGCGTTTGTCTTTGTTCCCATTTTTTCCTCTTCTTGCAGAAAAGAATGGGATGAAATATTTTTAAACAGTAATTACCTGGCTGGGATCCGACAAGGAAGGATTAATGGGCCGGCTGCGAAGCATCAGGTTTCGGAAGCGTATGCTGGAAGGAATGGAGAGAAAGAGCGAGAGAGAGAGAAAGAAACAGGCAGGATGGAACGCCGTTCTGTGTCACGAGCACAGGAACCAGGGAATAGCGTATTTCTGATGTTGTCGTTTTTTTCCCCCCCTCCCTTTCCAAAGCACAAGTCATCTGCTCACGCCAAGTCCGCCACAAATGAACAGGACAGATTTAGCCTTTTAAATCCAGTCTGGGAGAGGCTTCTGCTTCTGTGTCTTTGCCCCCACACCAGCTAATGCTTTTGTAGATCTCGTGGTGGTTTTTGTGCTATGATGTATGCATCGTATATAGGAAATTCGAATCGCAAAGTAAACACTCGAAGTGTCGAGCACATTTGAGAGATTTTCAGATGTGTAAACACACTAAACCAAAGTATAATTGGTGGTGTAGTAGTCTAAATGCATAGACGTCATGTCACAGTCTAAAATAAGCAGCTCTGGTCTGGTCTAAAGGTTAAAGAGTTGGTGATGGGATTGTAGGGCTGCGGGCAGGGGCGCTGCTAAAAACTGTGGGCCCCCTGAAAGAAAATCATTTTGGGCCCCCACTCCAACCATAGCATAATCCTCTGTGGACCCCATGAAGCTCTGGGCCCTCTGAATCATCCTGACCTACCCCCCCCTTAGCGGCACCCCTGGTCGCGGGTTCGATTGCTGTACCAGTAAAGAAAATGTGGGTAAGGAAGTAAGTACCCAGCGCTGTCCTACGCCCTCAAACATGGCTAAAGTGTCTTTGAGCAATAACCATGAACCCTAATGGCTCCAGGGGAACTGCTCCTGTACCTGAGTCACTCTGGATACGACTACAAGCATCAGCTAATTCAAGATTCTGAAACACCTGAGGTTGCTAAGTGCTGACAAGAGGTTGTCCTTTTGATTCCCTGCCTGGGATGCCACCTGAGGTAGCAGTGTTTTATGGTGAAACCGATGACAAATTTCCACTTGTGGACATTCAAGTTTTTGTATTTGTATTCGTAGTTAGTGCATGAGCAGTCGGCAGTGTCGGTAGGCCTAGCTTCCTGACAGATGGCGGGTGAGTCAGACAGTAATTAAACAAATAGGTCACTTGAACTCTCTA
Source organism: Coilia nasus (assembly GCA_027475355.1). NCBI lineage: Eukaryota > Metazoa > Chordata > Actinopteri > Clupeiformes > Engraulidae > Coilia > Coilia nasus. The sequence goes on along the minus strand of CM050218.1, from coordinate 13,927,184 downwards.
AAGGGCACTGATATGGCATCACCTGCCATTGTTGACTTGCAGTGATTATTTCATTTCCTGGTCCTTTACCTCTTCAAAAGATAAGACGTTGTTGCAGTCAAATCTGCTGCAAAATCCTATAGTAACACATTAGCACTAGCGGCCATGCACACATCACACTGCAAGAAAATTACTTTAAACTTCCATGGTAAGTTGCTTTTTTTGAATGTAGGCTCTAGTACAATATTGCCTCATGTATATACTCTACTACTATATTAGTATCTTATATATAATGTAGTCATAGGTTTATTAGAGTAAGCAGACCTATGGACCTTTGGAAACACCAGTGTCAGGTCACTCGCTTTTTCTGTGCGTTACGAGGGATAAGTGCCTCTAGTGTGTATCTTCTGTGCCTTTAATAGGCTCACTTAAGGTTGTCTTATGTCTGGTGATGAGAAATACATCCTCGGCTTCTATCGGATGTGCTCACTGACACAGGGAGGAACACCTGTCTCTACTTCTGTGTGATTGTTAAGCAAATGGCCAGTGATGAACCACCTCAGCGCTGCTGCTTGTCACACAGTGAATACACAAGGATCCATTACATTCTGCTTCCGCAATTTTGCTTGGATCGATTTAAAGAAAAGTAGACTAAAAGCTCATTTGTTTTAGAGCAAGCATCTTTCATATACTCTGACTGCATCGTTCAGCTCTCTGCCAATTTTATAGTTGAACTTTTTTTTTTTTTTTACTTTGCCACAATTTCTGAGTAAATGACATCAAAGAAGGCATCATTGTTCGTGTCAGGTTTGGAGCATTTTCTTGGCAAGGCTTCAGTGGTGAAGAGAGAACTCCTTGAGAAAGCACAAAAGGGAAGAATCAAAGTGCATATGTTCTGACAATATTGCTTTCCGTAGAGATGCCTTGTTTTTCTTTTTTTTTTCTTGAGAGTGTGAACAAAAAAGCTTGAGGAATGACCATGCTGTTCTTTCGGCTTTTGTCTCACAAATATTCTAGAAGAATCCACGAGTGCACACTGCTGGGTCTCTGCTCGTGTGCTGTGAGCATCAAGGCCATTTCAAGCATGCGGGGGAAAATGCACGCATGGCGACCTGAGAGAGTAATATGTGGTGTTAATTATTAATTTGGTTGAAGTATGCCTGCGTTTGGATGTACAAGTTCCTTATTGACTGTGAACAGAGGAAGCCCGTGGTGCATCGCTGCGCTCTTGCTTTGCACTAATAAAGAGGTCTGTCTTTAATTGCACAGGCAACATAAATGTGCTTGATTTATTTTGGGACATAAAGCAATTCCTCCCATAAACCACCCGGGCAATCCTGAGTCTAATTACAATGCAATCATAAACCGTAAATAAATAAATCTAAAGAAAATGTAATATAAACACAAACTTTGTCCTTAAAGTAAACCACATTATAATTATGAACTGCAAGACATAAACTGTAAGAATAATTTAGAAGTTTGTTCTGCGCATTACAGTATAAAATTACACACAGTAAGTCCATGTATTTCATTAGGAGTGAGAAATATTACAAAATCCCATGGATCGCATGACAGCATTTTACATCTACTGGGTATGTGCACATAGATAACATTGCACCATGAACATGAGCTAGCTAGATCCTTTAGATACTTCAGCTGTAGAGGCCATTTAAGGCAAACCTATATTTTGAAGAATTTTGTGTGCTACTGTACTGCTCCGTAAATTATTCTGAAGCACCCTAATTAATATCTTTTTGGTAGAGCTCAGAAATCATGAACTTACAATGATCACCTGGTAAAATGAAATAAGACCCTCAGTAAAGCGCACCGCAGAAGGATGTACTCACTGTTTTGTTGTTGCTGACCTGAAAAGTTAAACTTGCACAGTGCTTTTTTTAAACAAATAAATTGTTCTTTCTTCTGGGAAAAGAACATGAAATGAGTGAATATTGTCATTGATTTAGATCACAGTACATCTCAGCGGTGCACCTTAAGTGAAGTTGCCTTTGCTTTGAAGGCCTTGTTCATTTTACCACGTGCTCTACATGCAGATAGATCCACTCATGTGACAGGGTGTATCCTTGTATTTTTCACAGCCTGTGGAACAAATCACACACAGATAAGGAACTTGGTGTAATGGGCGCAATCAGACAAGACGCAAGTGAAAATTCAGCATGGATATCTGCCATAACAATCCTGACAACAACACACACCGCACGAAACACAGACCGTCTGAGACACAAAAGATAGGGGGAGACCGAGGTGGAGCTAATCTCCTGTAATGGGCCTAATCCCGTTAGTTGTGTAAACTCCGCTATCTTACTCTCCGTCGTTCACACACGTGCTTACATTATATGGCTAACCCTGTGAAGAGACAAGAAAAAAAAATGAAAAGAATACTGAAGAACAAAATGCATTGACTCTTCCAAGTGAAAACTTGTAATTTCATTAGTTAGATTCACACCCATCCATACCTGACAGGCCTAACTCATTTCAGATAGTTTTGTAAACAACAACAAAATAAACTGTGAGGTGAGGTGTCTCTTGTAGTAGCGGTCTAATCAGCAACCAAAAAGCAGAGTCTTGAAGACAAACGACCTATGCGTGAAATGACCTTTATCCAACTTTTGGCATTGAAATGCATTTCACTTCTCCTTTTTCATTTAAGCTGTTGGACAGATATTGTGGGAGACTTTTTCCTGTCCTAAAAGATATCTTATTGCTTCATAAAACACTGTGTTGACAATGCTAAAACGATGTAATAGTTCATCTCACTGTTTCAGATGGTGATGTTTTTTTGACGTCTGAATAAGAGTAGGGACTTTGTAGTGGGCTCATAAAGCCAATGCATCCAGGAATATTAGAAAAATAACACTTTAATTTTATATTAAAATTTATTTTACATCCATAACATAATTGAAAACATGCTTGATATTGTGCAGTACATAGATTGGGATGTACCTCTCAAAGCTACCCTCTCGTGATCCTCACTAATGTTTCTTTGCTTTTCCTATAACATGTCTGGTATTCCTGAGCCATTGCATTCTTTAGTGTCTGTCCTCAACAACATAGGAAGAACCAGGACCACACACACACACACAATGCATCTACACACACAACGCACCTACACACACACACAAACACATTTATATACACACACACACAAACACATTCATATACACACAATAATCACAATACACACACACAATAATCACAATACACACACATACACACACACACACACAGTCATGTGGGATATGAGCACCTGCTTTGCACAGGAATAATCAGCATACACACACACAGTGGGGTTGGGTGGGTTTTAGCTGCGAAAGCCGCCATCTGCTATCAATATCATTAGCATCCTCCATGACCAATCGTGATATTAGATTATTGAATGCTCAGAGGGTCACTGTAATATGCATGCAGCGCATATTATGAAGGCATCTTACTAAGAGTACATTGCTCCCCCTGTGCAAGAGTGTGCGGCTGAGTAAGACAGGGACCTAGGTGGGCTTTTGATGGCCTTTTAGAAGACAGTTGAGAGGCACCATGTCTACTTGAAACAGATGTCGTTATACTGTACCTGTAGACATCAATATGTGTTGCCATAGTCAGGTCATAGGCAGGTCAGGTCAAAGATAAAATAGAGAATTCCAGAACTCAACTGCAGTGGCTGAGTTTAACACACAAACTGGAACAGGTGTATATCAATAAATATATATTTTTTTTTATATAAATATGACATGTTTGAGAAGTTATTTTAAAAAGTATATCAGATGAAAATACCTTTCATTTTTTTTAATTCTGATAGTTCCCTGTCCAAAACAAGTGGAAATAACCGAGAAAAGAGCTGGATAGGTAAGAAGGTCAGTAACGTAAGCATAATTCATAATATAAAAAAATGACCAAACCCTGTGTAAATCACTTTTTTATGTCCATAGTTCTGCTACAATCTTGTGTGCTAAATCTTGACATTTACATCAAAGTTTTATTATGTCAAAGAAGCAGTAACGAGACCAAAGAAAGACACTGTCCCCGGTGCTGTTTTTCCATTCTGCTTGCGTTTCTTTCATTTTCACCTCCACTTCACAAACAAACCGTGTGTCGGCCTCTAGCTCTCCTCTGTCTCTCCTCCGTCTCTCTCGGTCAACGTCAGTGAGTGAACGAAGGGTGTGGAGTCTGTTAACCTGCTGTCTGACTGTGGTCTGTCTCTCAGCATCTGACAACCAGACAGACTTACTGGTACTGTATGTTCCAGAATAGACTCACACAGAGGACTTTCACTTGTGACCCAAGGATGGAAAACCACAGGAAAAAAAAAAAAAACGAGTGTTGTCGGACTAGTTCACTATTTGTAACAGTCTATTTCTGCCTGTTGAAAGGGCTCTTCATAGTGTCTTGTATTTCTTTTTCTGTCAACCAGACAATGTTTCTAACGTTTGAAATGTCCTCTCACGTTTGATATGGGTAGGCTGCTGTGAGTGGGACATTAGTGCCACATGGAGGCGAAAGCAGAACAGGGAGCCCGAGCCTCGGTCCCTGCTGTTTCAGGGAGCCATGCAGTGATCCATGGGCTGGCTTATTTTTGCGCTGGTTCATGGCTTTGCCCACACACTGGAAATGGGGCAGAAGTAATATGAACACGAGCACCGGCTTTTGTTCTTTCAGGCACTAAAAAGTTCCCTGTGTGGCCTGGAATAGCACTATCTCTCTCTCTCTCTCTCTCTCTCTCTCTCTCTCTCTCTCTCTCTCTCTCTCTCTCTCTCTCTCTCTCTCTCTCTCTCTATCTCTCTCTCTCTCTCTCTATCTCTCTCTCTCTCTCTCTATAACTCCCTCTCTCTCTCTCTGTGTGTGTGTGTGTGTGTGAAATAGCACCGTGTGTGTTTATAGGAGTGTGTGTGTGTGCATGTGTCTGTGTTCATGCGTGTGTGTCTGTGTGTACAGTATGTGAGAGTGAGAGAGAGAGAGAGAGAAAGAAAGATGAGCATGCAGGCATCCAGAGCCTCTGCCTCTGTACTGAAGAGAGTAGAAGGATGTCTGTGTGTGTGTGTGTGCGGAGGGTCCGTGAGTGGCGAGCCATGCAGGATGTTTTATTAACAGAAAGCTGCACTTTATTTCTGACTGAAGGTGCTGCCTCCTGTGCCAAGAACCTCCATCATTCAGACAGCGCCTCTGCCAGCACTCCTAAGAGCTAATGATCTAAATACTTCACTCCTCCGATCTCGGCAGTTTATTTATTGACTTTTGCAAAATGTCCGCCGCAGCGTCGCATTTGATTTGTGGCTCAGCTGATGAGAAAGAGCAGCGAGAGAATGCATCACTCTCTGACGATGGCTTTTTTTCTCCTCCCCCTTTGCCTCTCCAGGATCCCTCGCTGCCTTAGGGGAGACAAGGTGCATGTGTTAAGCCATCCATTCAGCCAACCTGCAAAGCTCATTTAACACCAGACACTCAGTTAGTTGGACTGTTGCTTGGTCAATGGCGGGACCCCACCACCGTCAAATACACACACGCACAAAGACACAAATACATGTACACACACACACACACCCTCACATACACACCTACACATACCCTCTTACACACACATGCAAGCACACACACAAACACACACACATACACACAAGTACCATCATAAAAAGTAACATAAATTTTAGTGAAGAGCTCTTAACTGTGATCCCTGCACCCTGGCAAAAAGATGTGCTCCTACTGTAGCTCCTCCAGATTGCACTGTGATAGGAAGTGGCTGCTGCTCATTCAGTAGCTGCTGCTGCTACGTAAGTCTGGGGCCGTGCATGTGTATGTACAGTACAGTGGAGAAGTCAAGCAAGAGTTAAATTTAATCTAGCATAATTACTGGCTTAATGTATTTACAGTACAGTACATTGGCACACTAGGGGATGTTCCTAAGCAACTAAACACAAAGGTTTAGTGCCCAAGTTAGTTTTTTATCTGCCGGTGCAAAGACGAAAATCACTCTGTAAGCTACTATTGCTATAAAAGATATGCGTCTTTACACAATGTAAGGACTTAGTACACCAAATTAAATGCTCTATACCAGGGTATCAATTGTAGCGTTTTGCTGTGACAGCCAAAAGAAAACATTGCGAAAAGACCTGAAAGGCTAAATTGAGCCACATGGTAAGGTTGTGCAATTTGCTCTACATGTCTAATCTTTACTAAATTACTAAGTATGCAGAGAATATGTAACTGAACTGTGCAGATAAGTACATTTCAAACATACTACAACTGATATTGTTGCATCCCCAAGTGTGATGGCACATTGCTGTTGTATTATAATCTGGGGTGGCTCTTCAACCTGCTCTCAGTCCACAGCTAAAACAAGGAAACATGAATAAACCAAAGCAGAAGAAAACAAAGTGAAAAAAAAAAGTTTGACTAAAAAAAACGGAGCCAATTTCTAAAACTTTATTGTAACAGTTCAGATACTCGTTGTCTTAAATTGTTTTCGAATGGTTAAACAGGAAGGACAGTCTGCCTTTGTAAGATATGATTGTTTTTTTATGGCCCAACTATAGGCCTACTGTACTCTGCTTCTGTGGCAACAGATTTACCAGCAGATGATGCTAAAAACCACATAAACTCCATAGTCTTTGGTTTGAACCCTACCATTGTCCAAAAAACTCAAACTGAAAACCACACAAGCGTAATAGTGTTTTGTTTCAGACCCAGCATTGTTGTTTTTCTTCAGTTTAATTACCAAACCCAAAAGTACATAGCACTAGTATGATCACGTTAACTTTGCGATGGGTTCACTTTGCGATGGCCTGCAAACACCTCACAAGTTAAGACCTTGTGCTGCATGTCTTTTCAAACAGGAAGCCCTCAGATACAGTATCTGTGTAACAGACAGTGTTGTACTGCCATTGGCATTTCTTAAGAATTGGACTTGCTTCACGGTTCACAGAAAGGCAGTAACTGTAAACTGTACCTGATGTAGTAAACAGGAAGTGACCTTTTGCAAAACACATGCCAGCAGTGCTTGAGGTGTGAAAGAGCAAGACCTGAGTGTAAATTGCGGCACACCAAAATCAGGGCGCCGTTTTATTTTCTTTTTTTTTCATGCGAAAGACTGTACACATACACATCAGCTGTAGACACGCGATATGCTCATGTACGATACACAGAGGCCCGTCAAAAATACGATGCTCACGCCTTTGTCTTTGTTTGAGTTGAGGTGTTATGGGTGCCTTCGTAATGTTGAACATGAAATTCTACACATTTAAGTTGACTTGTTTGTTCAGTGAGATCTAAGTGGTGTACTGTGTACTGCCCATGTGTGTACCCACTCAATGCCTGTGAAGAGTACATGTGAATGCGTATACTGCAGTTAAGGTGTAATAGTGGTCTCAGTGCTGCCTCAGCTAATTAATATCTTGCCAATAATGTAAACAAAAATGGAAGAGGGTGCACACATCCGTAATGTAACTAGGTGCTGCACCGAATGTCACCCAAGTAACATTTCAGGCCTACTGCTCTTCATTAGACTTGACCCTCGAAATGTCACTAGAGTAAGGAACTTGAGTAAAAGTAAAAAAAAAAAAAAAAATCGGGGAGCTAAAGTGTGCAGACCTCTGCTTTATTTCTTGGATTTGTTGGAATCTACATCATTGGTTTTTGGGTTGAAGCCATACAAGCTGGCACAGTATGCTCGGTGTACAGCAGTTCAGTTTTGATAAGCAAAATATGCACAAGGACATCCACCAGAAGTGTTTTTCACCTTGTCAACAAAGAAAGAAAGAAGTATCAAATCCAAATCAGATTTCTTCCATTGTTTTTCCCCTATCTGTCTGTTATTTTCACTTTGAATGCTTAAAGTGAAGGGACTGGGTTCATAGGCTGTTATCTTGGCATCTATTTACATGCCCAAGATGAATTTGACAGCTTTTCTGACTCCAAGGCTGAGGCTTTTTATTGTAGTTGTAGCTTTCTCATTGAAATGATTTATGTGGAATGCACAGATGTTGTTCAGATCCTGTTTTTTTTTCACTCAATTACAGAATCCATCTTGCTGTTTTAATTATGCTATGAAAAGCCCATCTCCCACTCCCACTCCACTTTTTAAGCCCATATTAAGTCCTCAGGATGGTATGGAACTATTTTAATCTGTCATCTCCATCTTACTTACTCCTCCCATTTGCCACTGTTTATTAGTTGTTGTTGTTGAGTCAGGTTTTCAAAAGCGAGGGTTGATGGAATTGTTGGTGTTTTTTTCCATGTCCACAGTCACCTGTCCTGAGGAAAGTAGCAACAACTGGGTATTAACAAGGACAAAGAGAAAACAAAACACTGTTAATCTTTCAGAAAGAATGGCACGTTTTCACACTTAAAAAAAAAAAACTCATCTCACCATTATGGAGATCCTATGGACTCCCTATCCAGCATAGTCCTACTGTTAACTTCCCTGTTTACTCTCTCTCTCTCTCTGTCTCTATCTCTTCCAAGTTGGTCTGTAGACTGCGGGGAGTTTAAAGTGTAGACCCCCCACCCCCCCCCACCCCTCGTCTTTCCAGTGATTTTGTTTTTCACTCTGAAGTGGCTCAGCTCCTCTCCATTTCAACCCACCTCATGCATTTTTATTGCCATCTGGAGAATTCCAACAGGTCTTAACTAAAGCGGGGTGTGTGGAGGGGGTGGTGGGGGTGGTGGGGGGGCTCTCAGAGACGCTCGGCGACCGTGGCACACACGCAGACGCCGAGGTTGGTCGAAGCCCGGCGGAGCCAGGCAGGCGCTGGCCCGTGTCACCGGCCACATGCGTTGTGGTGGCGGTGATGGTGCCGGTGATGGTGAGGGTGATGGCGGAGGTGCTGGCTGGGGGTTGGCAGCTAATTTGCTAAGTACATTCACCCCTGAGCCCGGGTGTTTGATGGGTCGTCCCAGACGCTAGCTGACACTTGTCCCCAGTCCGACCGGATGCGGCATGAAAAATTCACTGCGACGAGGGGGGCTCGGAGGAAATCAGCATTTCTCCAGCGGGCTGCGCTCAGGGTGGGGGGGGTTGGGGGGTGGGGGGGTAGGATGCGGGTGGGTGGGTATGTGGTGGTGGGGGGGACAGAGGGAAAGAGCAAGGTGAGCAGAGCCCAGGCTTGTCATGGATGCGCGCTCCTGACAAACATAAGTAGATGCTAATGGCAAAATCGTGACAGAGCAGAGTCCCACCACCATATGGCTAATTGCCACAACAATGTCTTCGGTGTTATTAATCACGTTTTCATAGCGTGCCATGATAATTGGAATAATTAGAAAGGGAGCAGGCACAGGGAAAGGCCTCCTCCTCCTCCACCTCCTTCTCCTCCTCTTCTTGCCCCAATCCTCAACTCTGCTCACAGGAGAGGAAAACAGCAACCTCCACCTCTCCTCTTGCACCTCCACCCAACAAACATACAGTTATTTATGCACATCTATGTCTTCTTTCTGCTTCCTACACTTAACACTTTCACCACTCTTCTGTACAATAAGGGCTTTAATTCATCCACTTACTCTCCATCTCTCTCTCTCTCTTTCTCTCTCCCTCTCTCATCTGTTTCTCTCTCACTCCATCTTTCTCTCTCTTCCCAACCTTTTCCCTCCCTCCTTCTCCTCCTCCTCCTCCTTCCAGTTGCTCTGTCATTCCCCCATCTCCCTGCGTTGTTTACAGTTGTCCTCTGAAAAATGGAGGGGATAATTAATGAATAACTCCTCTGTCATGGGGACCTTGGTTGCTAGCCTGGGGTGTGGTGGGGGCTCACAGGTAGTTAAATGAGGCCATTGCACGCCCCAGTGCTGATCAGCCGTGACATGGAGGCTCTTAACCCCTTCGGTGCCACACATATAAATTAACACACACACGCACACACACACAAACAAACATATATACACACACACACTTGTGCCCGTTAGCGTTTGACTGCGGTGGAGACAGGCTTCTCTAATTGAGCTTGTTTCGGGGGTCACGGCTGCGCAAAAGTTTAATTGTGTTCAATTGTGCGAACATCTTAAGGTTTCAGGATTTCCGCGCCACGCGTGGCCCTTGATTTATTTGTTTTGACAGTTTGGAGTGCTCATCAATAGCAGAGCTGTGGCTCCATTCTTCCAGCCCACAGCCTCAGCCTGGGACCCTTGTCCTAAAAAGTGGAAGGAAACTTTTGAAAGTATAAATAATAAACAACTCCCCCATGACCTCGTTGTCCTCAAGTAACGAAAAAGACTGGCCAACTTTGTGTGTGTATTTGTGTTTATGTTTATATATTTATGTGTGTTTGTTTGTGTGTGTGTGAGTATGCGTATGTGTTTGTATGTGTGTGTTTTTTCTGCATATGGGTGTGTGTGTGTGCGTATGTGTGTATGTTTGTGTGTGTGTGTGTGTGTGTGTGTGTGTGTGTGAGTGAGTGAGATATGCTGACAAGACAGTGAAATCATGGACTTAAGGATCCTTGCGTTATGGGAACATCTGGGATCATTAAAGATCCCGATCAAGGGTCAGGAGGAAGCAGGCAAATAGAACTAGCGGAAGATCTCAAGGAGCACTTAAACAGATAATGATTTATTGCCGATATAGTCCTCCATGAGGGAATACACACAGAAGTGCCCTCTGTGTAAAGACAAACAACTACACACAACAACGTACATTACAACTCCCGCATGCAGCATCTTTATAGGGGAGGCAAAATAAAAGTTTTATCCCAAACTGTCCAATGCAATGTACTGTATATGAGCTATAATATAATAATAATAGTAATAATAATAATATACAGTCATTGGTCCAGTGCATGTTCCTATGATTATTTATTTGTCAAAAGTGGTCCAGTTATTTAAGTGATGACAGCTCCTATTTTTATCTGATGTCCACTTCCCTGTCCCTAACAATCTAAGCTTCTGCAAAAAGATTGGATTTTGTTTTTTTCTGAGTAATATTAACATCCCTGTACTGCACACTGTATTGCTCTCTGTCCGCAGATTTGTTAGCGATTTATTTCACCCCACAGCGAAAATCAGTCTGCTTCATGAATCCCCATCATGCTGCTATAAAGAGAGACCGATCCCCCTCCCCATCGCATCCACTCAAAGAATGTTCACACGTTTTTTTTTTTTTTTTTAAATATGCGCGTTCATGTTTATTTAACATATCTGATCCGCAGCGTATGAAAAGTCTAGCAGTCCCCACCTTCTCTCTCTCTCTCTCTCTCTCTCTCTCTCTCTCTCTCTCTCTCTCTCTCTATCTCTCCTCCTGGCACCCCCCCTCCGTCGCTAACCCCCACCACCGTACCACCCCTCCCCTCCCGTCCCGCACCCTACCCCTACGCCATGAAAGGCTGGCCGTTATGCCGTTATCCCTGTGACAGGTTATGTTTATTGGTGAGTAACGGCGCTGCTTGTGCAGCATAAGCAGAAAGGCGGCGAGCGGGCCAAACAGCTGGCGCCCGACCGACGCCGGCCCTCCGCTCCACCAGCCCTCCGCCACTCCGCCACTCCGCCACTCCGCCCCCTCGCGCCTCACACCTCACACCTCACGCCGCTGCCGACAGTAATGTGCCCGGAAACGTCAAAAGCAGCTGCTTCCCTGACCATAAAGCCGAGAGCCGGGGCGTTAATTGTTTCCCCGCAGAGAAGGGAATTAGCCCAGCCAGAGATGGCCCCTGGGGACAGGTGGGGGGGTGGGTGGTGGTGAAGGGGGTATGGGGTTTGATATAGGGTCGTGGCGTGGGGACGGTGGGGAGTGTTTAGGAAGAGAGAGAGAGAGAGATAGGGTTGTTGTGTGGGGGGAGAAGGAGAGAGAGGGATGGGGTGGTGGTGAAGGGAGTGGGAAGGGTGATAGAGTGTTGGGGGGTTGAGGAAGAGAGAGAAATAGGGTGGTGGTGTGGTGGTGGATGGGGGTGTTTAGGAAGAGAGAGGGATAGGGTGGTGGTGTGTTGGGTGGGGATGGAGGGGGTGAGAGCAGAGGGAGAGAGGGATAGGGGTGGGGATTGGGGTGGGGTGTTGTTGGGTGGGTGGTTGGATGAGAAGGATAGGGTGGTGGGGGGTTAAGGAAGAGAGAGAGAGAGAGATAGGGTGGTGGTGTGGGAATGGTGGGGGCTGTTTAGTAAGAGAGAGGGATGATAGGCTGGTGGTGGAGGGGGAGAGTGAGAGAGAGGGGTGATAGGGTGGTGGTGGTGGGAGAGTGAGAGGTGAGAGAGAGGGATAGGGTTGGGGATGGAGGGGGATGTTGGGTTGTGCTTGGGAAGGTGGTGGTGTGTTGGGTAAGGAGAGCAAAGGATAGGGTGGGGATGGAACAGGCGGTGGATGGGAGAGAGGGTTAGGGTGGTGGAGGGTTGAGGACGAGCGTGAGAGATAGGGTGGTGGTGTGGAGATGGAGGATGGTGTTTAGGAAGATAGAGGGATGATAGGGTGATGGTGTGTTGGGTGGGGGGAGAGTGAGAGAGAGGGATAGGGTTGGGGATAAAGGTGGGGTGTTGGATAGGGGGGTGGATGGGAGAGCGGGATATGGGTGGTGGGGGGTTGAGGAAAAGAGAGGGAGAGAGAGAGAGAGAGAGATAGGGTGGTGGTGTGGGAATGGTGGGGGCTGTTTAGTAAGAGAGAGCGGTGATGGGGTAATGGTGGGGGGGAGAGTGAGAGGTGAGAGAGAGGGATAGGGTTGGGGGTGGAGGGGGATGTTGGTTAGGGGGTTGGATGGGAGAGAGGGATGGGGTGTTGGGGGGTTTGAGAGAGAGAGAGAGAGAGATAGGGTGGTGGTGTGAGAATGGTGGGGGCTTTGTACTAAAAGAGAGGGATGATAGTGGTGGTGGGGGGGAGTGAGAGAGAGGGATGATAGGGTGGTGGTGGGGGGAGAGTGAGAGAGAGGGATAGGGTTGGGGATGGAGGTGGGGTGTTGGGTTGCTGTTGGGGAGGGGAGGGGGGGTTAGTGGTGGGCAGAGTAGAGTTTGGCAGAGGCAGCGGTGGAGAGAGTGCGGAGGCAGGGACTGGGGCTAACCAGATTAAGCCGCAGCAGGCTGAGGCGAGGGGAACTCGGCACGCGAGATTGCATTCCAGAGTGTCCACCAGCTCACTTCCAACCACACCTACACACACACAAACACAAACGCACGCATACACACACATACACACATGCACACACATATGCACACACACACACACACACACACACACATGCACACACACATACACACATGCACATACATGCACACACACACACATACACACACACACACACACACACACACACACACATACATACACACATTTACACGGTCATGCATGTCCATTACACATATATCCCACACACACACCTGGGCGTATGTATGCTTCTACAGTACATGCATATTGTCCACACACACACACACACACAGGACAGCATGTTTCTGAAGGTTTATCCATCCCTGTGGGCTTGCCTGTGCGCACATTAGTCACTGGCTTTATTTATTGTGATGGTGATTTTCTCCTCTGGGGTGCAGGGGGATTTGACAGTGTGGACCCTCATACTGAGCCCGTCTGTGGGTGGTGTCAGAAAACAATCCTCCCCTCGCTCTCTCTGTCTCTCTCTCTTTCTCTCTCTCTCCCCCTCTCTCTCTCTCTCTCTCTCTCTCTCTCTGTCTCTCGGTCTCTCTCTCTCTCTTTCTAACTCCCTCTGCCCCCTTCTACCTCTCTTTCTGCCCCCCTTTTCTCTATCTCTGTCTTCCTTTCTCTCTCTCTCTCTCTCTCTCTCTCTCTCTCTCTCTCTCTCTCTCTCTCTCTCTCTTCCGCTCTCTCTCTCCCCCTTTCTCTCTTCACCCCACTTCTGTCTCCCTCTCTCTCTCTCTTTCCCGCTCTCTCTTCCCCCCTCTTCTTTCTCCCTCTCTCTCTCCCACCATCCCTCTTTCTCTCTCTCTCCCTGGGAGTCGTGCGAATGGCCCGTCTCTCTGGAGGTGAACTCGAGGTTGCTCCTGGTATTAGTTTGCTTTGCACTTAATGAGGCGCTGGGCCATGAAGGTCCAAGCACTCATAAATGATGTATTCATTAAATCAATGGTGCTTAATGACAACCGTAAAGACACCGGCGACCCCGCTGCTCCTGTCGGGGTTGTCATTACCCGCCGAGAATGCCAGCTGGGTGACATGGACGTTTTCTCCATTTGCTTTGTCATTGCGGCACTTATCTCAAATAAATGAGCACGCCTAATGGACGACGCGCCCAGCCGCTGTTTTTTAAGAGGCGGTGTGGTGGGCCCACACGGCTCCTGCTTGAGTTACAAAAAAATCACACATCATATCCACTTGGCAGTACACTGGGGGACTTGGAAGTTAGTGTGTGTGGGTGTGTGTGTGTGTGTGTTTGTGTGTGTGTATTTCTTTTACACTTGACATATTACACATAACCCCCTTTTCCAAACACCCTAATTTCAGACATCACATTCCTGTCAGGGATCTGTTAAATATGTATTTTTTTTATTTAGTTTTTTTTTTTTTCACAGCCGAACTTCTGTGCTGCTATTCTTAACAAAAAAATACTTAACACATATATTGTCTGCATTTTTTTTTCCGAGTGTTTCTTGCATATCATGTCGGAGTCAAACTGACATACAAAGGGGCACTTAGTGAGGATTGAAAAAAACAAAGAAAAGCAAAAAAAAAAAAAGACAGAACCGCAACTTCGCAGCTGTCGAGAGAAATGCATGTGTCAGGTCGAAAAGGTGAGGAGAACAAGCAAAGGTGACACCGGGCGTGTGTGAATTGATCTTGCTCTTCCTCTCACCCACCCCCTCTCTTTCTTCCTCTCTCTCTCTCTCTCTCTCTCTGTATCTCTCTATCTTTTACTCACTCACCCACTCGGTCTAAGAACATTACAGTTGCCGCCGTTAAAAGATGAGACGAAAAACCGACGCAAAAACAAAGGGAGTGCTCCACACATTTCCACCACAGCGTGTCCTCGTACTGGTGGCCCTCACACTGCACAGCCTGTGGGCCCTGTTGGAGACACACACAGTACATACATAGGCCTGCCCTGTCTCCTCTCACTTCCTGTCACACTCTCCTCTACCCTCCACTCCTCTCCTCTGGCCCTCTGTGTGTGTGTGTGTTTGTGTGTGTGTGTGTGTTTGTAGCAGTGAGGGTCTGTCAAATACATGTGTGTATGTGTGTCTCAAATACACGTGTGTGTGTGTGTGTGTGTGTGTGTGTGTGTGTGTGTGTGTGTGTGTGTGTGTGTGTGTGTGCATTTGTGTGTGTAGTGGTGAGTATCAGTCAAATACATGTGTGTATGTGTGTCGCAAATACACGTGTGTGTGTCTGTGTCTGTATGTGTGTGTGGGGGTGTGTGTGTGTGTAGTGGTTAGTTGCTGTCAAATACATGTGTGGGTGTGTCTGTGTGTCTGAAATACATGTGTGTCTGTGTGTGCATGTGTGCATGTGCGTGTGTATGTGTAAGTGTGTGTGTCTGTGTGTGTGTGTATATGTGTGCATGTCTGCTACTCAAGGATGCCGAAGAGTGTCACAGAGTGTCACGTAACATTGGGCGGTGTGGGGGCTCGCAACTCAGAGACGCGCCGTCCGGCTCCTGGTGGCCCCATCTCTGTCATTAATCATTACGAGCTGCGCTGTTTGTACAAATCCCTGAGGTGACACTAATGTATCCAAATATATTTACAACAGATGTTAGTTTCTTTATTTTTAATGACGGAACAAGATTTTAAAATTTTCATTACGATTATAAATTGCGTGTTTCCTCAGACGAGGCCGCTGTTGACAGTATTGTGTGAGAAGTATACCACCTACTGGTCATAAATTGCACTCCAGGGTGGTTATGAAATTTGATTGCATGCAGCACTGCTTCTGTAATGATCTGGGGGGGGCTCTTGAAAATGAAACTGATTTGGAGTTGGTTTATTTTCTCGCCAAACATTCACAGTTGCGCTTTGCAAACATACATATATTTGTTTTGAAGGGATTAATAATTTGTTGATGAACAGACAGAGGAAGAGCTCAGACAGACAGACTAAATAAAGTGAGGGCAGCCCTCACACTAGGCTGGTGACTGAGTATCTCTTGTTGACATTCAGCAACAGCAGCAGTGTAATAAGGTCTTTGCCAAAACAAAATTAAATTTGTGACTTTGCCTGTGTGAGTTGCTTTTCTGTATCTGATGAATGTCTTGGTGGCCGTCTGCCTATCTGTCTCACTGTGGTCTTGCTGTTTGCCTGCATTTCTGTCTAATTTTCTTGTCCTCTCCATCTGTCTCTCTGCATTGGAGACTGTGTGGAGCCAGCCCCAGGCCTGTCTGCCTGCATAGTCCTACAAGAGCATCAGTCTCTAATCTGCCTGCCTGTGTGTATCAGGCTCAGTTGAATAGTGATTGACTTGAAATGGTGAAGACATTTGATGCGTGCATTCACAGAGGCATATAGCCATCTAGAAGGGCACTGTACTTCTAAATGATAAATGTCTAAAGATAGCTGATTAGTTTGATTAGACCTTGTTCCTGTGAACAACAAAGTGGAAACTGTCACGGTGTGGGTGGTGGATACTTACCTGCTCTCCGGAGCCTTTGACTGTGTCCCACTTCCCCCAACCCTTTAATAAACTACTCTTGAGGTTACGCATTTGGGTCTATCTGTCTGTCTGTCCAGAACCCGTGACAGAACGGACTGACCCTAATATGGACCCAGCGGACCCCGCTATGGACCTGGATCAGTCTCCTGAACCGCCGTCTGCCTTACAACGGCTCGAACTTTCTGAGAGGGAGCTAGGTCGTGTGTCTGGCGACGTGGCTTCATTGATGGGCACCACCGAGCATATGCGTCAGCTGGTGTTGCTTCTCCAGCAGCAGGGGTCGAAACAGGCTCAACAGCTCGCCCAGATCTCTGTCCTCGTCACATCCCCGGGAGTTGGGATCCTCGGGCTCCATCTGCTGGACTCTCTGCCCCGTCGCCTGTTCTGTCAGGCATTCCCATGGCCGCTGGCGGTTCTGAACCCAAGATTGGGCTGCCGGAGCGGTTTGGGGGAAACCCCGAGGAGGTAGTTGCGTTTATCACCAACTGCGATCGCACTCACCATTCGTATAGATCGGCGAGTTCAGGCTCGCCGCCAGGAGAAGGGCCAGTCCAGTCAGCCTTCTCGCCGCTCCACTGATGGTGGGGTCTCGTCCTCCAGTCGTTTTGCCAGCACTCGACAGGATACTACGGAGCCCATGGAGGTCAATCGTACGTCTCTCTCTCTCGCTGAACGTCAACGTCGTCTGACGGGAGGATTATGCCTGTACTGCGGGGGAGAGGGTCATCGGGTTTCTGCCTGTCCAGTAAAAGGTCGAGCTCACCGGAAGTAGGGAGCGTCCGGTTGAGTTCGGCCTCCATGAGTGCTCCCAGGGGAAATAGACCTCTCCTGCGGGTAGTTCTCCAGCTCCCCTCTCTGTCTCGCTCACTCACTGCCCTCATCGACTCTGGTTCGGAGGCCAACATCTTGGATATCACTTTGGCCCAGCAGATGGGGTTAGAGTTCCACCGTCTACCGTCTCCTGTTTCCGCTCGAGCATTGGACGGTCATCTGTTGGGTCAGATAACCCACATCTCTGAGGCAGTGGGTATGTTCTCATCAGGGAATCACCGGGAGAGGATCCGTTTTCACCTCCTCTCTTCCCCCAGCGAGCCCATCGTCCTTGGCTTACCCTGGCTCCGTCTTCACAACCCCCGCATCGACTGGCGGACTGGAACTGTTTTTGAGTGGGGTTCAGATTGTCACCAGTCCTGTCTCCGGTCTGCTGCCCCCTCTACTCCGCCAGCTCCCTCCACGACAACTCCTGACATCTCCAGGGTTCCGGATTGTTACTACGATCTGCAGGAGGTGTTTAGCAAGGCCAAGGCCACCTCTCTGCCGCCTCATCGTCCCTATGACTGCGCCATAGACCTGGTGTCTGGAGCTACTCCTCACCGTGGTCGCCTATATTCCCTCTCTGGTCCTGAAAGGCGGGCTATGGAGGAGTACATTGCGGACTCCCTAGCAGCAGGCATCATCCGTCCTTCTTCCTCACCAGCAGGCGCAGGATTTTTTTTTGTGGGGAAGAAGGACGGTTCCCTCCGTCCCTGCATCGACTACCGGGGACTGAATGACATGACTACAAAAAATAGGTACCCTCTGCCACTGCTCGCTACTGCTTTTGAATCCCTCCAGGGGGCCACGGTCTTCACGAAGTTGGACCTCCGTAACGCCTACCACCTTGTTCGCATCCGGGAGGGCGACGAGTGGAAGACGGCGTTCAATACCCCCAACGGACACTATGAATAATTGGTCATGCCGTTCGGACTCACAAATGCCCCTGCCGTCTTCCAAGGACTAGTCAACGACGTGCTGAGAGATATGCTGGATAGATTTGTGTTTGTTTATTTGGACGACATTTAAATATTCTCCAAGAATTTAGAGGAACATAAACAGCACGTCAGACTAGTCCTCCGGATGAAGCCTTCCGCAATTTAAAGACTCGATTCACGTCCGCCCCCATCCTCCAGGTACCAGACCCAGAGAGACAGTTTGTGGTGGAGGTGGACGCGTCTGATATAGGAGTCGGTGCTGTACTCTCACAGCAGCACCCTGAGGACAATAAATTGCACCCCTGCGCTTACTTTTCCCGACGCCTATCCCCTGCTGAACGGAATTACGATATCGGGGACCGGGAACTCCTCGCCATAAAACTGGCCCTGGAGGAGTGGCGGCACTGGTTGGAGGGGGCGTCCGTGCCGTTTTTCGTCTGGACAGATCATAAAAATCTGGAATATATCAGATCCGCCAAAAGACTCAATCCCCGGCAAGCCCGGTGGTCACTGTTTTTCTCACGTTTCAACTTTTCTCTGTTTTTTCGCCCAGGTTCCCGTAACCTCAAGCCGGACGCCCTCTCCCGTCAATTCCAGAAAGATGGCGACTGTCTCCAGGGTCCAGCCTCCATCCTGCTAGAGTCCCGGGTCGTGGCGGCGCTCACCTGGGATATTGAGGGACAGGTACAGAGAGCCCTCCAGGATCAACCCGGTCCCAGCGCCTGCCCCGAGGGAAGGCTCTTCGTGCCCGAGGCCCTCCGCTCCCAGGTCCTGCAGTGGGGGCACGACTCCCTCCTGGCTTGCCATCCTGGAGCTACCCGCACCAGCCTCCACATCGCTCAGCGCTTCTGGTGGCCCAATCTGGAGAGGGAGGTCCGGGAGTATGTTCAAGCCTGCCCGGTGTGTAACCGAAACAAGACCTCCAACCGACCACCCGCTGGCCTTCTCCAGCCTCTGCCCGTTCCCTCTCGTCCCTGGTCCCACATCAGCCTGGATTTTGTTACTGGACTGCCTGCCTCGGAGGGGAAGACCGTCATCCTGACAGTGGTGGACAGGTTTAGCAAGATGGCTCATTTTATTCCACTCCCCAAACTCCCGTCAGCAAAGGAAACCGCGCAGGCAGTCCAGCAGCACGTTTTCCGCCTCCATGGCATCCCCACCGATGTGGTCTCCGACCGTGGTCCCCAGTTCACCTTGACTTTCTGGAGGGAGTTCTGTCGCCTTCTGGGGGCCACGGTCAGTCTCACCTCTGGATTCCACCCTCAGGCTAATGGACAATCGGAACGGGCCAACCAAGAACTGGAGAAGGCTCTGCACTGTGTGGCCTCCCGGAACCCCCTCTCCTGGGCTAGTCGGCTGGTGTGGGTCGAATATGCCCACAACTCCCTTACCTGTTCTGCTACTGGTATGTCCCCTTTCCAATGTGTTTATGGGTACCAACCTCCCTTGTTCCCTAGCCAGGAGGGAGAGGCATCCTGTCCCTCTGCTCTTGCCAACGCCCGTCGCTGCAGGAGGACCTGGGCTCGGGCACGGGTGGCTCTCCGGACGCCGTACTCCGGCTCCTGCATATCGCGTTGGGAAAAGGGTCTGGCTGTCCACGAAGGACCTTCCTGTCCGGGTGGAGTCCCGGAAATTGGCAGCGCGCTTCCTCCCTCCCCTTCTCTCTCTCCTCCTCCCTCCCCGTTGTCGTTTTGTTTTTCTCCTTCTGGGACTTCTGGGGCCGTCCCTTGGGGGGGGGGTTTCTGTCACGGTGTTGCTCTGGGTGTTGGATTTTTTTCTTGTTTATTTTTCGCTGTTACCCACCTGTTAGTCAATTAGGTTCACTCCCCGTATTGTCTGCTTGTTCACTGCACCTGTACTTCCTTGTTTAGACCCTAATTAGATTATCTTTTTCACTCGCCCTTCTCGCCTCACGATCGCTGTAATCATCCGTCTCACCTGCACTTCCTGGTTTGTGACAATCGCGAGTTTATTCAATCATTCTACTCACCTGCACTCCTCGTTCACGCTCGTTTGGTTCCCGGGGTTTCCACTACTTATACTCGCCTCTCTCACTCACTCTTTGTCAGTCCGTCTGCGAACCCACGGTGTATTCCTGGGCAAGCTTTTGACTCCTGGCTCTTCATTGTCTGCGTAGCAGTTCTCCCGGTGTCTGTCTGTTCCCTGTTTGTTCCTGTTTTCCCTGCCTGTTTTTCTCCAGTCTTCGGTTGCCGACTCCTGCCTGTCCCTGACTCTGCTTGGCTCTCCCGCTCCTGGCAACGACTTCGGACCGTCCCTGGCTCTTCCTGGCTCTCCAGTCCTCCGGTACCAACCTCTGCCTGTCCCTGGTTCTGCTCTACGCTCCAGCCCTCCGGTGCCGACCTCAGCCTGTCCCTGGTTCTGCTCTACGCTCCAGCCCTCCGGTGTCGATCTCTGCCTGTCCCTGGTTCTGCTCTACGCTCCAGCCCTCCGGTGCCGACCTCTGCCTGTCCCTGGTTCTGCTCTTCGCTTCAGCCCCGGTGAACGACTCCTGCCCGTCCTCGACACTGCTCCACGCTTCAGCCCGATGAACGACTCCTGCCCGTCCTCGACACTGCTCCACGCTTCAGCCCCGGTGAACGACTCCTGCCCGTCCTCGACACTGCCCCACGCTCCAGCCCTGGTCTCAACCTTCGCCTGTTCTCGACCCAGCTCTACTCTCCTGCCCCTGGTACCAACCATGACCCTGCTGTTCGTCTGCCCCCGGGTGCGAGTCTCCACTGCCCGCCTGCCTGGGTGTCTCGACGCTCCGCTGGTGGATACTTACCTGCTCTCCGGAGCCTTTGACTGTGTCCCACTTCCCCCAACCCTTTAATAAACTACTCTTGAGGTTACGCATTTGGGTCTATCTGTCTGTCTGTCCGGAACCCGTGACAGAAACACCCACTAAAAAGTCTCTCTCATGACACACACACACACACACATACATACATACATATGCCCTCCCCCACACTTGCTTACACACAAAACCAACATTAACACACAAAGTAGCCTTAACATGACAGATAGGTAATTAACACCTACCACCTTATGGTAAGGTTTGTAAATGTGTTGTCTTGCATGGAGCACAGTGACCACTTCTACACGTCATACACACACCTACCTGACAGGATCCATTTCTACCTGCCACCATCCATCACCAGAGTGTTTACTTTTCCAGATATGTGTCACCGACTGACAAAAAGCCCTCGGGTTAATATCAATTCGCCCTTCCTTATCTTATTATGACCGCCGCTAAGCGGTCATATTGGAGTTGCTGCAAAAAATTTTCTTTTTTCTTTTTTCTTTTTTTTTTTTACCGATTTTTCGTCAACGATTCCCGGGACACTGAAACTCAGAGAGACATGAATGTTTGTAGGCATGTAGCCCAAGAAGTTTGTGAGCGAATAACGCCTTTTGGTCCCCCAGGGCCACCCCCCCGCAGTGCCAGTGTCTGTTAAAGAGGGGGAGACCGGCAAAAGTTTTTGCTGAATAACTCAGTGAACGTTTCACCCAACAACATGACATTTTTGTGATATGTCGGTGTTACAGAGATGTATCGACCCAGCCCATAAACTCTCACTTGAAGCATAGCGCCACCTAGTGATATGGGTAAATGCAAAAATTGGGATTTTGAGTTGCCAATATCTTGGACCGAGAAGGTGGGAACTGCGCAAAATACGTCATGCATGATTACCACACAGACCTCTAACACCACAAAACATGCCATAAAATTTGGTCCATAGGGGGCGCTGTAATTGTAGAAAATTTCATTTTGCCTATTATCTAGAGAATGTTAATGTTTACAACAACGTTTTTTTTATCATGAAATCTATTGACTCTCACGCATTGAAAGCACTGGTCAACGCCCACTTCCAACGAAAACAATTTCCGTGAAATTTTAACATTGCGAAAACGGATTTGAACGAACTCGTCATAGGCCGTTCATGTGAATCTCACCAAATTTGGTATATGTCATCTACAGACAATGCTGACAAAAAGTTATCAAAGGATTTATCTTGAGATAAACCGTTTCGAAGTTACACGTCAATGAACAATTAACACGTAGCTTAAAATTCTTCAAAAATCCATATCTTGGCTTTTAATTGCTCAAATTTGGTCAAAGTTGACATGCCATCTCTAAACAGCTTTCTTTTTATGTGTACTAAATTTTGAGACATTTTGTCATAGGGGGCGATGTTTATTGCCGAAGCTAGGTGTCAAAAAACAGTTTTTGTTAAATAATTCGTCAACAATTTTGCCCAAGACAACGATTTTGTGTTAGTATGTCGATGTTACAGAGGCGTATCGGCCCAGCCCATAAACACTCACTAGAAGCATAGCGCCACGTAGTGATAAGGGTAAATGCAAAAATTGGTATTTTGAGTTGCTAATATCTTGGACCGAGAAGGTGGGAACTGCAGAAAATACGTCATGCATGATCACCACAAAGACGTCTAACATCACAGCACATGCCATACAATTTGGTCCATAGGGGGCGCTGTAATTGTAGAAAATGTCATTTTGCCTATTATCTAGAGAATGCTAATGTTTACAACAACTTTTTTTTTATCATGAAATCTATTGACCGTCACACATTGAAAGCACTGGTCAACGCCCACTTCCAACGAAAACAATTTCCGTGAAATTTTATCATCGCGAAAACGAATTTGAACAAACTCGTCATAGGCCGTTCATGTGAATCTCACCAAATTTGGTATATGTCATCTACAGACAATGCTTACAAAAAGTTATCAAAGGATTTATCTTGAGATAAACCGTTTCGAAGTTACATGTCAATGAACATTTTACATGTAGCTTAAAATTCTTCAAAAGTCAATATCTTGGCTTTTAATTGCTCAAATTTGGTCAAACTTGATATGCCATCTCTAAACAGCTTTCTTTTCATGTGTACTAAATTTTGTGACATTTCGTCATAGGGGGCGATGTTTATTGGCGAAGCTAGGTGTCAAAAAACTGTTTTTGTTAAATAACGACGATTTTGTGTTAGTATGTCGGTGTTACAGAGGCGTATCGGCCCAGCCCATAAACACTCACTTGAAGCATAGCGCCACCTAGTGATAAGGGTAAATGCAAAAATTGGTATTTTGAATTGCCAATATTTTGGACTAAGAAGGTAGGAACTGCATAAAATATCTCATACACGATTAACACAAAGACCTCTAAAAGCACAGCACATGCCATAGAATTGGCCCTATCTCATGCACGATCAACACAAAGACCTCTAAAAGCACAACACGTGCCATAAAATTGGCCCTATGCGGGCCGCTGTAATTGTACAAAATCTCATTTTGCCTATTCCTTTCACAAATCACTCCTACACACTATTCAAACACACACAATGTAATTCATTCAAAACCCACATTCATGCCCACTTCCAGGAAATCATTTCCACACAAATTCTCACCTCACAACACTGCTCTACCACACACTCATCATACCAACAGTTCCCACATTTCAATACACTGCGGCGGTCATACCATGCGGTACATCTAGTTCTTAACAGCAGTCAGTCTTGATAGCTTTGGGTCATGTAGAGTCACAAAAGAAAGAGAATGTGAATAAAAATAAACGTTTGTCAAAAGCCAGAATGTCACTGAGGGCAGAGAGACTGAGAAAAAGGGCAACAGACAGATAGACAGAGGAGAGGTGAGAATTGCCGGAGAGTAAAAAGAAAGGTAAGAGGGTGTTGGAAGACAAGAAATTAGGTGTAGACGTGAGTGAGAGGAGAGTATAAGCGTAAGGGAGAGAGCGAGAGAAAGAGAGAGAGATGGAGAAGGAGCCCAAGATGCAAGGAGCATGGAGGGCTAAGCGAGTGCTTTACAAATGAAAGCAGATGCCTGGAATTAGGAAGTGTCGGGTCGCAGATGGAGGCGGCGGTGATGAAGCACTTGGAGGGCCCCTTCATGATCACTCACTTCATCTCGCCACACACGGCTCACCCAGCAAAGACCCCTGCACCAGACGACAGAGGAAAGAGGAGAAGGGGAAAGACAGACAGAGAGGAGAAAGAGAGAAAGAGAAAGAGAGAGCACACAGAGAGGAGGAGGAAAGAGAGGGAGAAAGAGGGTAAGGGAGACAGAGAAAGAGCACAGAGAGAGGGGGCTCCTTCAAGACATGTGATTAGTGGGTTCAACAAGCCCCCTCTGATACTTCAAACGTCTCTCTCTTTCTCCCCTATCTCTCTCTCTCTCCCTGCCTCAGTCTCCCCTCTCACACTCCTCTTAAGCCTTTGCCGTGATTGATCTGGTTGTTCTCGCCTTCGATGATTGATGCCGTTGCCTGCGGAAGACAAGTGCCACCAGTGGCTCTCTCTCTCTCTCTCTCTCTCTCTCTCTCTCTCTCTGTGTGTGTGAGAGAGGGGGAGAAGAGGAGACCCAGAGTGGGAGGAGAAGAGGAGTTTGTCAGTGCGCTATTGATCATTGTATAAATGAAACGTTACATCTCTGCTGCATTTTATTGTTAAATGCACTTCATTAGCGACAAGCGAGATTTATCACCAGGCCCCGGTTGCCCCAGTGAATCATGGGTGTCAAACAGCAGCAGTGTTTGCTCTGACAGACCAGAGCAGAGCTGTGCCGCAGCGGAGCACGCAGGCCCCACGCCGGAGATGGAGACGCGAGTGCGCCCGGCAATGCTCAGGGGATCGCCGGCTTTTATAGAGTGATTTATCAGATGCCTTCAAACAGCGTGGCCCACATTATCGTGACTGTGCAGAGTTTGAATGCACATACTTGTCTGTTTGTCTGTACCGTGCTGTGAACAAGTGTATGAGTATTTTTTTATTTTTTTTTGCTAGGACTGATATTACACTGCATGAATGACTATTTGCAAACAAAAATAACAATGGACAATCAAATTATACGATTACATCATGTGAATTAATGTCAGGTCATACATTCAGGAAGAAAACAAATAGATGCATTTGCTTGACAGTTTACTTTTCATTTGTTTGGTGATTAAAAACTATTTGACTTGATTTTGTAAAATGCCATAAATCATTCTTCTGACTTGGTACATGCACATTAAAAAAATAAATAAAGCCAAAAGTTTAAAAAAAAATTGTGGAATTTGAAAAGGGAATTTGAAATCGCCATGGTTAAGGTGTGGTTTGAGTCCAGGATACAACAAAAAATAGATTTTCTTGATTTATGTATTAAATGTTTGCTATACCATTCTTTACAACTCAACAATGACACAGCCTTTAAATAAGGCAACGTTCACTATAGGATAAATATTAGGACTGTATAGGCTTGTGTAAGAAAGGACTGGATTAAAGCCAAGGTCTTTACTTGTCATAATTAACAAAACATTCAGTCCTTAGGTGACCCGTTAAAACATGTGAATTGTGACCAAACACACACACACACACGCACACAGTTTTTGTGATGGAACGATTACTTAAGCAAACGCTAGGTACAATAAGACGACTGAATGCAACATGCCATTGTGAAGGCCATCATTAATTCTGTGTGTGTGTGTGTGTGTGTGCGTGTGTTGTGTTTGCTGTGTATGGTGTTTGCATATGGGAGAGAGATTGCCAAGTAGGAACACTGGTGTTTGCAAAGGTCTTTTTGTGTGTTTTATTTCTGTTTGACAAGCATTTAACAAGTCATCCAAATGTCACGCTTATCAGCACCTACACACAGGCTCGTGGTATCAGCACACCTGTCATTGGGAACATCAGGCACGATGTGTGAGTCAGTGCTAATCAGACCAGACTAATAGATGATGAACAGTTTTACCGCATAGCACCTTACGTCTTACCAGAGATTAACGTATGGCTATTTTGTGTTGTGTATATATTTAAGTCATGTGTCTTCAACTTTTTGTCCAATGCTCTCTTTCCATACGCTACTGCTGTACTGAACGTAATTACCTCTGCCAGCGGAGGTTATGTATTCATTAGCGTTTTTTTTTGTTTGTTAGTTAGCAACATAACTCAAAAAGTTAAAGATGGATTTTCATTCAATTTTCAGGGTAGGTCAAAAATGGGCTAACTTAAAAGTGATTAGATTTTGGTGGTGATCTTAGCTGCCCTGGCAGAGGTCTGCTCTCTCTGAATGCTTTTCTAGTTTTTTATGTCGCGTAAAAACATAATCAGTCAGCAGTTTCAACTCGATTCACCTCACCTCACCCACGTCTTTCACTCAGAGGAGGTACCAATTGTAATGGAAATCAAAGTGGTACCAAATCAAAAAGAGTGCTAGTACAATATAATAGAAAGCGTATAAGAGAAAACGGACATGAATCATTGACCTAATTTCTGCTCCCTCAGAAGCATTCACACTTGTAACGGTTACAAATATATAAGATTAGATGTAAATAACAGAGCACTGGATTTTCATAAGCATTTGATGTTTTCTACAACTAAGTCAGACTGTCTTTCATCATGATGGAGGAGAATAAGAAAATAATAATCCAGCAGTGTGACAAGTGACATTCACAAGAGTGTGGGGCTACTGTACAGCTAGCTAGCAGGTCTTTTTGCACCCTTTGTTTTTCGAGGTGTTGTGGTTCATTGTGTGGAGGACAGAGCCAGGCCCTCTACTGAAGAGGCACTGCTTCACTCATGCATATTCATCCACTGGAAAAGGGGAATGTGACATATGGTTGCTGCCTGTACTCGTACCCCCACCCCATCCCACCCCATCCCATCCCCCTTCCTGAATGGGAAGCAAACTCCGAATTGGATTTAGCACTCCCCTGGTCCCATGTGGCCCTTGCCGGTTGACACACTTACTTAAAAATGTGCGTCATGGGGACCTGCTCGCATTAGGATGCCGCTTAAAGCGGGTGACCTCTGTTACATAGTGATGGGGTGTAATAGGATACTGTGAATTGTGTGTCTCGGATGTCTTTACCAGCTTTTTTTCTACACGGTCATATGTTAGCATTATTTGTACCCAGTGAAGGGACATATTTGGACAACCTTTGCTCAGTGCGCGCAGCTTGTTTAGGCTTAGTAGAGGTATAATAATCGGATAATGTTTTTAGCTTATCTTCAAAAAAGGTAGTCTGTTATATGTGCTTAGACAGACAGACAGCCAACAGACAGCAGTCTGTTCCCAGAAAATGCACAGATAATGGTGAGAAATTTAACCTTTAGGTTTGTGTCCATCAATATGTGATGCAAGGGCTTTGCTCACTGTATTAGCATTCATTCATTTTATTTAGTTGAGAGGGACAGTGTTCATTGACTAACAGACAAATTCTTGCTGTAAACAAGCAGGAGTAGGAGCAAGCTACGGTTGCTAATTTTCATCTCTTGTCCCTAGCCAGATCTTTAGAAAGGCACCCTAAAACAGAAATGCAACTGTATTTATATATAATAATTTAAAAAAAGGAAACAAAAGAAAACATACAGCAAAAACAACATAATATACCCCTATCAAACCCCCTCCTCCCCAGTAAGAAATTAAGTATGTTACAGCAGCTTGTGCAACAGTACAGATACAGCAAATAAGTCTCAAAACAAACAGCAAATCAAATGAATTCAATAAAGTACGATAACATTTGATATGTACACCTGATATGTATGTACATACTTGCAGCAGGAATGCTACATTGTAAATATTTACAGTTTGCCAGTTCATGAATTGTTAACCTATGCCCAGGTAAATTGTACGTATATATAGTGTATAAATGGTGTATAAATAGTGGATTGACTGCCAGAATATAAAAGCGTAGATGTAAATGTGTGCTAAAAGAGTCCAGCCTGGTGACACTGGATGGCGGACAAATATAAATGTAGCTCAGTTTTTTTCTGTGTGGTAACACCTAAACAAGTGGTGCAATTGACATCTGAATCCAGTTGCAAGAATTAGTGCAAATGAGAGCAGCCATTGACTGGGGGGGGGGGTTCTCCTCTTAGCCCCTCATCATCCCACCCTCATCTGGCTTTTTTTGTGCAAATCATGGAGGCAGGTATTAGCGCTGACGGATCGCAGTGTTAATTGCTAATTGTGTTTCTCATTAGGTGCGAGGGTGACAGGTGTTGTTAGTGTGTTGTGAGTTTTTTCAGCGCTCTCTCGTGACTCGCGCTGCCTCCCCCGTGCCTCGCCGTCGATCCCGCCACTAATGGCTCCCCCGAGATACCCCATCAGCCCCCTGGCACAGTGCACCCAGAGTTCAACTTTTGATACTCTGTTGCAGCCATTCAGACATCATCTTTTCCCCCTAAGGAGGGGTGGGGTGGGGTTGGGGTTGGGGTTGGGTGGGGGCAGGGCAAATGTTTTTTATGCCTATCATACAGACAGATCGAGCTTCATAATTTGTTTTTGTTATGACATTTTTCTCCTTATTTTTCGGTTTCAGCAAACTCACTCAATGATTGAAGGTTTGTTCCATTTCATTATTTCTAAAACTGGCTATTATTTCTATGGCTTTGGGATTTCTTTTTTTTAATCTAATTTTCTTGTTTTGCCTTATTATTTGCTGTGTGTGTTTCCGGTACATCTCGGACCGCATAGCCTCCCTTTATAGCCTGCCGTTAATTTTACATGGTGAAGTGGAAAACGGACAACCAAAGGCATTTCTGATACGACTGGCATGAATATGACAATTGCAGCGGATGGGAATATAGATGTGTCCTCCCATCAACCCCTTTGCTCACACAGTGGCCTCTTGTTCACTTGCCTGTACCAGCCTGCCCTCTTGCATAACACACATCCACACAGAATCCGGGTCTATTGAGTTACACCAACCTCCAACATCAAAACCGTGACCTTTATTCTCGGTGCGCCAAACACCCGTCGCTGTACAGAGGTCACACCTGCTGCCTGCTCCCAGTAATAGAATAATAGGCATGGGGATGGGGATTATTGTTTTGGTTGCTGATAATTATTAGTCTTAAAGGCCCTCGGCATCCCTGTTCACCTCCGACTTGCTCCTTAGAGTGATACGTGTTTGCCCTGGCTAGTAATTACAGCCAGGAGCCTGGAGGTGTGTGTATGTGTGTGTTTGTGTTTGTGTTTCCCTCCTGACGGGGCTTTTCTGGAGGGGTCCGCTGGCGGGCGACTCTCTGTAGACGGCAGCCTGTCTCTTCCGCAGGTGTCCGCCAGGGCCTGCTGGATATTAGCGCAGATATTAGCTGCTTGGCGGAGCAGACGTCAGCTCCAGAGCTCGGGGCTTGAGCCTAGAGACCTGCTGCCGAGAGGCTCTGAGGAGGCACGGGGACACGGGGAGTCACACACGCACACACATACATACACACACACATCCACACTCTAACACACATGCGCACATACACACGAATACACATTCACATCCTACACAGACACACACACGCACGCACACACACATGCACACACACACATACATTAATACATACACACACACACTCAAACACACATGCACACAAATACACATTACACACACCCACATACAAACACACACACACACACGGCCCTCCCCCACCTCCCCTGGCTCCACTAGAGGTGCTGTGCTCCAGTGAATGCAGGGGTAGCTGGCACTAATAACAGCCTCTGCTGATGAACTTCAGCTAATGAGGGAGTTCCCACTCTGGGACTTCCAGAGCCCCCTGGCGCAACGTCGAGACCCTTAAGCCAAGCTTAAGGACTGCCTTTGTCCCCTTCCTGTTGAAGAGTGCGTAATGACTTTGCCTCTGTCCCCCTTCCTGTTGAAGAGTGGGTAATGGCTTTGCCTCTGTCCTCTTCTGGTAGAGGGAGGGCACTGGGCTGTGTCTGTGTAGGGACCACACCTGGCTGTTGACACACTTTCATCAGCCCTATACAAACATCCTGCCTGTGTTGGGCCAGTGCATATGGAATTGAGGAGACCTGTTTTTGCTGTTAGGTAAAACATGAATGGCTTTGGGTTTGTATTTCCATCACATTAATTATGTGTTTGTTGAACCTTAGCTTTAACATGAAAGACGTGTGCTACGCAAATATGTCAAATACAGTTACAATTTACATTAACCATTTTGCTTTATTAATTATAACCCCTAACATTGTGTTCCAAATATTGAAAAAAAAACAATCGAAATTGAAATAGATATGATTTTTTAGCCATTCTGTCTATGTTACTTTTAAACTCCGAAGGCTTTTTGTTTTGGAGGGGGAGGGGGGGGGGATTCAGGCCTACATCAGCGATGTCTTCAGTATCATGATAATTCCCTAAAAAAACATTGTTCCATTAAATCACTGATTCCTGTTGGGAGTGCATCTGACTTTTTTGTAATCTGATCACAAAAATCCAGATTACATGTAATCATTTCCCTCCCTGCTCCCCACCCCCCTCTCTGAAGAAGAGAAGAGGCTGATTATTTGTGAGCAGAGAGGCAGTTCTGTGCCGCGGTGAAACACCTGCTGTTGTGAGAGCGGCTGCCATTAGCCGTTAATCAGAGCAGTCTCCATGACACCACCCGGCCCCTCCGTAACACGAGATATTCAAATGTCCCGATCAATATGGTTGATAGTTTAACGGGCCGTGAAGCTCGGGAAGTAAATTGTCCCTGAAATGTTTCCACCGCTCTTTCTTTCTCTCCCTCTCTTTCTTTCTCTCTCTCTCTCTCTCATACACACTGTTTTTTTCCCTCTCTCTCCCTTCCTCTCTCCCCTCTCTCTATGGGACTTTCTCTCCCCCCTCTGCACTCTCTCATTCTCTCTATTCCCCTCTCTCACATTCATTCTCGCTCTCATTCTTTCTTTCTTATTCTCTTGCACACACTCTTATTCTCTCTCTCTTTCCCTCTCTCTCTCTCTCTCTCTCTCTCTGCCCCTCCCTCTCTCTCTCTGTCCCCCTCTCTGAATATGACTGCAGCAGAAAGGTGCTGTGTGATAGAGCAGATTAGATGTGACAGCTGATCCCACAGCAAGGAGGAGGTGTCCACATACATTTCTGCTCCCATTACAAAGACATGAGCACATTCACACACACCGCATTCTAAGTCTGATTGATCATTCCGTGCGTACGTGCAGGCATGTGTGTGTGTGTGTGTGTGTGTGTGTGTGTCTACGGCACAGACGCTTTCCAACTGACACATGCCCTCGCACACGACGTCCTCGACACGGCCGTGCGTCACTCTTATCTATTGGTTTCATTATCTAGGGTAATGGAGACATGATTAGGCCTATTAGGCTCTTCATTTCACAGGGAGGCACTTTGTCAGTGGGAGGGTAAAGGAAGGTGCTAAGGCACAGGTGACCTCTGACCTTGCTGGCTGTAGCCTCAGTTAAAGTCTGGGGAACCTGTTGTTACATGGGAATAAAGGCCCAGACTACAGGGCCTTGTCCAATTTGCCATGTTGTCATCTGGACTACTTGACTCCTTTTGCTCATGCTAGTGTGTTTAGTGCACATGTTGTTTCACAGTATACATTGGGCCAGCAATGGACATGGCAGCTCTGCATCTGAGCATGGAGCAAAGTTTTTGTTATGTACAGAAATGAAGTACATGAGGAGCCTTAGTTTGGTGGCAGAAAGTTACCAGAGGTGGTGTTTGCCTGTGTTTGTTTTCTTAAACTCAGTTAAAACAATATATTAACATTTCTGCAACTCATGGATCTTGGTTATGGTGGCATAGTTTTTTTTTTGACATGAAACATGAAACATTTTCATGCCTCTATCACAAACCTGCTCCACCTATTTCTGTTTTAGCGCTATGCAAAATATACAGTAGGGTAGCAAAGTACAGAATAGCATGTCTACACATTTCTTACGGCAGAAGCAAGCGCATAATGGCTGTCTGTGGTCCAGATAGTCTAGCTGGGATATCCTCAGAGTACACACCTAACCTGAATGGCTTTTAAGAAGAATAAATATTGGTTTTGAAAGGTTAAACCCCTGTTTTAACAGGATTTATACTGAAGAGCCTAGGAAGGTGTGGTCTTGTTGGACTATCTTGAAGTAAATACAGTTAACAGTAAACAAATGTCACACATGATGTAAATTAACAATAACTTTACTCTAGCTTCTGCTCAGATAAGGAAATAATGATTGTGTAAACAAATAAGTTTAAGGCAGAAGAAGACATGTCATGGGTACATTCAAAATAAAAAGGGTGTCTCCTTCTGGTGTGGCGACAACAGAACACAACATGGGATTCCATTTAAGTTGATTTCGGTGCTCATATCCATTTCACCATGTCCTGTATCTCATGCAATTCCCAGTCCTGAGGGATAATGGTCACTAATAGTCAAACCTCCAGAGGGCCTGCCCTGGTGTTTCCAGAGTGCAGTATCTCAACTGCCTTTCACACATCAGGAATGCCGCTGAGGGACAGCACCTGTCATCCTCTATTGCTGCCAAACCAAAGCCACGTTCTGTCTGGGTTGGTGTGGGCTATGGTGACTGACTGTCACTACCACAGGGAAAGGTAGCAATGGACATTTACTGTTCTTGCTGTCCAGGTGGAGACACTACTGCACTGCTCTGCTGATTGACAGCCCAGGGGTCTCGTCTCCTGTATAATTTGAGCCAGACAAAGGGACTACGCCACTGCTGATAACAGCCACAGCCAGGGCCTTCTCAGCATCATTTCTAAGATTATGAATTAAAAACTATCTTTTTGTTGCTACGGTAGAGAAAATTGTTTTGGGTGTCTCCTGTGCAGTCGGTGTGCGTCATCCTTGTGCTGATCAGAAGAATATCCTTCTTGCTAACTAAAAAAGGTCTCTGCATTGTTGTAGCTAACCAGAAAGGTCATTTGCGTTGTTCCTGCCAGCCAGTGCATCGTCATTACTTTCAGGCTAGGAGATTTTGTTGCTGCCCACAACTCAGAGACTCCATGCTCTGGCCATTCGGCCAAGGGTCTTACAGTAAGTGCTGCCGTGACTGCAGGAGGGATGCTAGACCATCATTGTCCAGCTCGGGTTGTTGCACAGTTGCTGCTGACAAAGTCGCATCCTTTTGCCCATCGATGCCCGGCTTGAGACCGTTGGCAACTGGTTTTAAACACCTCTCGAGAAACTTAAAGATGTCTGCCTTTGTCCCGCCCTGAGCTGTACTGTTTCCATGGTGTTGAGTAGGTACTGTAGATGTAGCCTGGTAAACCCACCCCTCGTACTTCATTTCATTTTGTACAGAGGGTCTGGACAGGAATCTCTTGAGGGTCATGTAAGCGGTCTGAGCAACACCGATCCAGTCAGCGAAAAGAGGGTGTGTTCGTGAGCCATGACTTTGTGTGCTATATTTGAATTGAAGTGCGTAGGTAGGCTAATTTCTATACATGACGACCAGGCGTTAGTGATTGGGTAAAGGCGAGGTTTTAAACTTCAGCAGAGTCCACACCCCCAGGAAGAAATAATTTCTGACAGTGTCTGGTCCAGACCCTCTGTACGAAATGAAATGAAGTACGAGGAGCTGGTTTACGAGGCTAGTGTATGCCCATATTAAGTGCTGACACCTTTACCCCCTCTCTCTCTAAAGCAATCGTATCATGTACTGTACTTTGGCAACTGGTTCTGACTTTTTCTTGGAGACATTAGAGCTGTGGCCTAGTGCTTAGGGAGTTGGTCTTGCGATCGGAAGGTTGCCGGTTCAAATCCCGCATGACCCATGGTTGAGATGCCCTTAAGCAAGGCATCTAACCCCACACTGCTCCAGGGACTGTAAAATATCTGTAAGTTGCTCTGGATAAGAGCGTCAGCTAAGTGTAATGTAATGTAATTACAGATGTTGTCGGCCTGTGTCTTGCCATAATCTGCTCTACGTCAGGGGTCTTGAAAAGGTGGGGTGGGGTGAGGGGGTTGTGTATGCAGTCCACTTTTACCTCTCTTCCTGAAGCAGTCATGTTTTATACTATGATGCACATGCATTCCTATTACTCTAAACCAGCAGGTAAGTAAACATTAAGCAGTTAAAATATCCAGAGGTGAAATATCAGTTTGTGTAGACAGCCATGCCACACAGTGTTGAGTCTATTTGAGTTTTATGATCTGTGTTATTTCTCTATTGGATGTAAGTGTTGACTGATTAAATTAAAGCAATAATATTGTGTTCCTTCGCAAACGGCGCCACATTTCTAAATACCCATCTATGTACGTTATGGTCTGACAAGCAACATCCTTCCAGGGTGTCCAGAATACTGGATAATAAACAACGAACAGAACAGGTAAACAACACACTACTTAAAACCATTGTGTGGAAATCAAGAGGAAGCTCTCCTTGATGGCTTAGAAGTGCTCAAAAGGGTTTAGCAAACCCTGTACAGCTCCTGCACCTACAAGCCCCTGTCTCTCCTGTTTTTGTCTATTAGCGGCGTAAATAACAGCGTGTTTAGTGACAGCTGTTTCTTCTGTCCGAGGCTGTCCCAAACACTTAAACCCTCACACAGGTCTCTCACTGCCATTCATAATGAACGCCAATTTGCTCTCACTGTTGTGGGCTCAACACTCAGGAAATAACAGCACATTGTGTTCTTTCTTCTCTTCTGGCAGACTCTATTTAAACAACCTGGTA
Organism: Coilia nasus; assembly: GCA_027475355.1. Classification (NCBI taxonomy): domain Eukaryota; kingdom Metazoa; phylum Chordata; class Actinopteri; order Clupeiformes; family Engraulidae; genus Coilia; species Coilia nasus. The sequence goes on along the minus strand of CM050218.1, from coordinate 13,892,494 downwards.
AACATGCCTGTCTTAATTCATTATTTTCTCCCTCATCATGATCAAGCCTGCAGATTTAATGAGGCAAATAGATATTTCTGCAGTGATTGTCTCTCTCCCGCAAAGTATTAAGAATATTAAATGGACACATCTGTTTTTAATTAGGCGCTAAAGTCACCTCGGCGCTGCCTTCCATTTTAATGTAGTTTTAGCGGCTCTGATTTTATCACACCCACCTCAACCACAAATAAGCACACACACAAACAGGAACACTCACAAACACACGCACACTTACTCACAAACACACTCACAAACACAGACATTACCACACATACACACAGAGGTACAAACACACAGAGTGTGTGCTCCTGACAAACAATAGACAATCAGCGAATCACCACCCATAGGCTTCAGAAAGCGGTGGGGGTGGTGGAGTGATTTGGTCTTATCAACCGCAAACTGCATCCGCAGTACAGTATCTGTGAGTGACCACATGACCAGGTCAGTTGTAGACCCAAAGAGGGTGTGTATTACGGGTTCAGCCAGACACATACTAGGTTTAAACACAAAAGCCTTGACAAATTGATGGATGGGTAGACAGACAGACAGACAGACAGACAGACAGATAGATAGATAGATAGATAGATAGATAGATAGATAGATAGATAGATAGATAGATAGATAGATAGATAGATAGATAGATAGATAGATAGATAGATAGATAGATAGATAGATAGATAGATCGATAGCATAAAAACCTTTGATTAGCATGATAATAGTGAGAGAGAAAAGGCACGATGTGTGAGATTAATGAAAGATGATGGATAGATGGATAGATAGATAGATAGATAGATAGATAGATAGATAGATAGATAGATAGATAGATAGATAGATAGATAGATAGATAGATAGATAGATAGACAGACAGACAGACAGACAGACAGACAGACAGACAGACAGACAGGATAAAAACCTTTGACTAGCATAATAAGAGAGAGAGAGACAAGGAAAGAGAAGACACGATGTGTGAGATTAATGAAAGAAGATGGAGGAAAGACGATTGACATGTTTGGCAGGAAGGTAGAGATGGGAGCCTGAGGGAAAAGGAGAGGGAAGAAGCTTGATTGTGTTTCGATGAGTGGCAAAGCGTCTGAGGAGGATATTTGTTCGCATCTCTCCCCCGTGGCTAGTGCAGTCAGGTGACGGCCTGTGGGAACAATGCTAAAGGTGACTCCCTCAGGCATAATATAACGCTGGCTTTGCTAACGTGGCACATGTGTATACACTGCACACGTGCGCCATGCCCCTCTGCGTAAAGACAGTTGCAAAGCATTGTGGGTGGACACCAGCCCACCCCCTTCCTCCTCCTCCTCCTCCCCTCCCACATACATGGGCACATACACCCCACCACCCTGAGCTCTGCTAGAACAGGCAGGTGTGAGACCCCTTCTCAGAGGAAGGTCCCAGTAGAATAAGCTGTAATTAGACAGGCAAACCTGAGCATCACCGAGGCGTACTGACACACACACACACACACACACACACACTTTTTTCCTGAGCTCCACCTGCCATCTAGCGGAGCAGAGGTGTCTTCGTAGATGTGCCAGAAGGCCGCCTTGTTACCAGATCTATGGGATGAAAATCAGGCATACAGTTTTAAGAAAAAGTGGGGGACATTCCCAGTTCTGCAGTCATTATCCTGAAAATAAATTGAGGATGAAGTGGGTTTTTTGTCTATTTTACTTAACCAAAAATGGGACGTCCCATTTTCTGGTTTCACCCTACACCCTACAATGCCATTTTTGAAGCATTATCTGTGATAAAGTACTGAGATTAATTATATTTCATAAATAGGAGGTAGATGGGACTACAAGGTATTTTTTCTATCCGCACAATGTGCTATCGTTTTTAACTGTGCCAGACAAGTACCAAAATAATCGAGAGAGTGTATGTGTGTGTATGTTTGTGTGGTGTGTGTTAACTAAATATCTGTATTTTCCTGTTTGCAGTTCATGGTACCTGTCACATTACATGTACTGTAAATCATTCATAATGAATCACTCGTTGCCGTATTACTCCATAGCTGTACTTCTGCTTTCCTCTACCTATACGCCTCATGTCTGTTGGACCATAAAAATATATAGACCTGTTTGCCAACACCATAGAAACCACAGCTGCCAACCATGTTATTTTATAGGTCGTCAGGTGACACTGTCACCTCTGCCACCTTGCAATACCACAATATGACCACATGAGGGCAGCACAGCACAACTTTCTTGGCCATGGGTTCAGCAGAACAGTTGCGTAGATAGAGCATGAGTACACAGGAAGCTATTGCTAAGGTACTGCTTATGTACTCTTAAACCACAGTTACACTGTTGATTTTGTTTTATGCTGTACATTTTAAGAAAGAGAGTAACCAGTGTTTTGTTTTCACCAGCACTGTTATGACGTTACCTAATCCTGTGGCATTACACAAGGCAGTAATTGTACGTACGTGTCCACCCAGAGGGGAAATGATGGCGCATAATTGTTCACATATGGATCAATGTAATGACCCTCTCCAGGCCGTTCTGGTATGGAGGTATGGGTCACAACCCTGACATATAGAGACCAGTCATATGGCCCAGTGCTCAGGGGCTTTTAGGTGAGCTACAGAGACTTCCTTCAGACCTCCTACATAGCTGAGGCATTCCTGTCCATTATTAGCCCCAGAGGCACCTGATTTTAAAAGACATTAAAAAACACTTTTTTTTGCAACTAAAAGTGCTAAGATTTCCAAGTTAATTTTGGTAACACCTTTAACTTAAAATGTAAAGATGTTGATGTTTGGAGACCCCGAGGAGTAGCAGACTTTTTTAAATGCCTTCAACAGAAACTGAAGACACAAATAGCAACGGTGTGTGGAGCAGAAATGGTGCAGGCTTTTGTTGAGTGCTCTGCCTGCCTCTTACTGCCTGTGCCTGATGCCACACCACAACCAATGGCCTCTCAAGCAGGGCCATGGCAGCCTTTAGTAATTACTGTAACATCCTTCCTCGTTCTAATCGCTCACCAGCCCATGGTAATTCAGTGGCAGGAAACAACGTTATTGCCAAAATGCAAAGACAAAAACTAATTTCCTCTCTGCTGAAGCAATGCTGTGTTCCAGTTACGTGTATCGTATGTTTTTAATGAAGAAAACAAGCAAGGCCTCTCAGTGCACCTCTTTCCCAACCAAGACTGCCGGGTGCAGTGTTACTAGTCTTTTGGAGAGAGCCAAAGTCAGACCCTGCTATAGTTGCCTACAGCATATCTTGTAGAGGGGATATGGGGTTGGGGTGGGGTGAGGTAGTGGGTGAGGGGGGTGGAGAGCAAAATGAAGCCCGGAGAGCTGGTGAACCTCCAACCCAAAGAAAGGGGCTCAGTGTTGAGAACAAGCAGCCATTGTGCTGTCGATTGGGGGGGAAGCCCTGTTAGGGTTCGGCCTCATGACTTGCTTTCTGGAGGACCTCATGTAAACCTCTGTCAAGTCTCACCACCTCACTTAACCTAAGGCCGCCCTCAAGGGACCACCAGAGCCGGAGGTCCAAGTGATCTCTCGCACATGCAGTATCAGCAACATACAGTTACTTTTTTTTTGTTAATTTTATTGTTTGGGTTTTTTTTGTGGTATTTTTTTAAGCATCCATGCAAGCATGACTGATAGGTCCAAGACCTGCCTTACAGACATAATTTGTGTCATGTATTGCAGACAGTGCAATAACTTTGCTATTTGTTTCTCTCATAGCAGGTATAGCTTCTTGTAAAAGCAGCCCCCAGTGTGGGCTTGCATAAATATTTGATGGTGATTAGAAGATTAGATTGTTTCCATAAATATTTGATCGAGATAAGATCTTTCCAAAGGTTTAACTTCTGCTACTGCTGTCAGCTTACTCTTATGCAGGATTAGATACAGTTTTGAAATCAAGTAAGGTCAGTGTCTCCAGACAAATCTCTGTGGCGGGAAGACAACATATTTCAGAAAATGGAAGTAGAGTAGAGTAGAGAGTAGAGTAACTTTATTGATCCCGAAGGAAATTAAGGTGTCCAGTAGCATACACATAATACACATTGCAAAAAACAGATCAAGCCTATTGCACACAGTAGCATACACATAATACACATTGCAAAAAACAGATCAAGCCTAATACACACGTCTGCATAATACCACATTCACTGAACAGAGGGAAGAAAAAAACATTGTAATGATAATAAGTAAGGTAATAAGAATCCACGAGGTAAATAAGTGACGTGATAAGGTGCTTTGTGGTAGATAGATTACAGTGTCCCAGTAAGATTGTCCAGTGATAAGAATTCCACGAGGTAAACAAGTGTCGTGATAAGGTGCTTTGTGGTAGATAGATTACAGTGTCCCAGTAAAATTGTCCAGTGTTATATGAGGGTCCTTTAGTGCAGTAGTCATAGAAGAGTCCTTTAGTGCAGTAGTTATCAGGGTAGTGCAGTATATTGCTGTCCATAGTCGTGTAGTAGTCACCACCAGGGACAGCATGTGCGTGTGTGTGTGTGTGTGTGTGTGCGTGCGTGTGTGTGTGTGTGTGCGTGTGTGTGTGTGCGTGTGTGTGTGTGTGTGTGTGTGTGTGAGTGTGTGAGTGTGTGTGCTCAAGCACTCCAGTCCATGATGCTCAGCTCCTTCTGTGTGTTTCAACATCCATCATAAGTTCTTTGTTTTTTGCAAGAATAATCATCGAAACCTCAGGTAATACAGTATGTGTGTGACTGAAATCACATACACCACTCCAAAGGGGATAATAGACTGTCGGAGCAGGTTTGCTGAGTGAGAGCTAGGAAGTGCATGAATTTATTTATTTATTTATTTTTCCCTTTGTAGCTGTGCATGGCAGTCCACAGTGGGAGAGCATATTGTGGGAAAAAAATGCCCGCTGTATAAATGACTGCCATCGCCATCAGCACACATTTGTTAGCTTGAATGCCCCATAACAAAAGACTTGGTCGGTAGGAAATACTACAAAGACAGGTTGTAGGTACAGTACAAAGCCCAAATATTATATTATAGGCTATATGAACACTTTCATTACATTTGTCCTCTGTGCAGATGGTTTGGCCTTGCACTGGTCTTGCACTGCACTATCTTCGCCATCAGAACCACATTTTTTAGCTTGAGTGCCCCATAACAAAAGACTCACTTGGTAGCAAATACTGTAAAAACAGATTCTAGGAAAAATAGAAAGCCCAAATAGTATACTATCGGTTGTACGAACACTTTCATTTTCTTTTGTGCAGATGTTTTGGCCTTGGTCTTTAGGCTACATATTTCCCCTACGTTAAGCACAGTTGGGGTGCATTACAGAGAAGGGAAAGGCCGACATTATGGACCACAGCGACTTGTTTTTGTCTGTGGTAATGGATGCCTTTCTTGTGTTAGTGGCGCCAGAGAGGGCAGCCCCAGGCACATGTCTTTGCCATGCCATGTCCGCCTGCGTCTGACACGGGTGCTATGCCGTCTGTGGCGCTACATGGAGATGATCCAGCCCATGCAAACACAATGGCATCAGTGAGGCGAGAGTGCAGAGCGAGTCAAGAGGCGTGAGAAAGATGATGTGCTTTTGAGAGAGCAGAGTGCGAGGTCAAGTCAAGTAGGTTTTTATTGCCGTTTCAGCCATATACACAGTGCATAGTGAGACGAAACAACATTTCATTGGGAACAATTGGTAACACGCAACTTGAGGTGCTCAAGCAGAAAAGACAAAAAAAAAAAAAGAAAAGAGAAAAAAGGAAGGGGTTCACGTGGCATAGCTAGAGCGTAGGGTAACATAGTGTAGTCTAGTCGTAGTGCAGCTCTGCTCCTTCAGGTGGTGAGGAATCAGCTGCTTCCTGTTATTCTTGCCTCGCCTGCCACACGGCTGCACAACAAGGGTCACAAGTCGACCTAGCATGCACTCTGTGTCCTCACACACCGATCTGTTTTATTTTTTTGGGATGCTCTTAAAATCGGCTTACAGACACAGGATTAGTGGAGCAGGCGAAGGGCTGAGTGTCAGACCAAAGCTTTAACTTATTAAAACCTGATGGCTTTTCAGTCTGTTAATGGCTGCTATCTATGAAGTTACCCCCGAAACAGAGTGGCTGTTTCAGGTGTGGGAGGGGCTTTTCAGTCATGCATTCTCTTCTCTCCTCCACCACCTGCACAGGGTCCTTGCAAACACAGTGAACGGTCTGAAACACACACACACACACACACACACACACACACACACACAGAACACATGAGAACACAAAGTTAGACTATGAGAACAGAGTGCACGAAAATGTTTCTTGCGTTTCACCTTTATGCCCTGCTCAGCCCAAACAAATTGAGGGAGGTTTAACTGGATAGAGTTGCTTGTTATTCCATTTTTTTAAGTACACCATTCTATACTTGTCTTTGCCACATAGCCAGCAGGCATGCTGTAGGTTATTGCTTTGTTGTAGGCTGAACACCAGACCCACTACACACAGACCAGAAAGTGTTGCGTGGCGTTGCAAAATGTTGACGTGAACTCACTAATACAGCCATGTAGAAAAACAACCCAGATCATCACATTTCCTCCTTGACAGTTAGGCCTCATTTTCACCCACTTGAGTTTTAGTCTTAAGAGCTCTTTCACACCAACTTGAGCACGTACAGCACGTAACCGTGTACAATATGTATGTGTGCATGTGTGACAGAATATGCTCAGATCATGCATGCAGTGGAAATTTGTTAACGTTCATTCTAAATGAATACGGACAGAAAACGAGCACTTGCTTTCTACACGCTGTATACGGACAGTTTTTGGTGGAAATGGGCCCTTACAACCACACACCTAGGGACCAACCTTCTGCCAAGTCAGTGGTGCACGAACACCCAGTGTAATGAACCAAAGATTTCAATATAAATCAATGGATGGAGTTGTCTTTGTATGAAATCTGAAGAAGGCCACAATCTGAAACGTAATTTTGCAAGCTAAAATCACTGTATGGAGCCAGAGTGGGCAACACTTTTATTTTATTTTAAGGTTAGGCCAGTAGCCAGCACCTCAAAAGCATTCTTTGGTGTGTGTTTCTTTTCATTAAGTGAAGATTTGCCGTCTTGATTCATATCCCCAGAAAGACTTTTCCTCCCCCGGTCTTCAGTAGTGCTTGTGCACATGCGGTATTGCATGGCCTGTCAAGCCTAGCTTTTTTTATTATGTACGTACCTCAGTGAATGATTTTTTTTAAACTGCCACATGACCCATCAAACCTGCACAAAGCACAAAGTCTCCTCTTCACTGTAGAAACTGAGGCTCCTTCAACCAGCGCTACACCGCTTGAAGCTGTTGCGCTGTAAGAGGCCTATCACACTAGCTCCAAACAGGATAATAGAAACTTGTCTTCCTCCTCCCAAAGAAACTTGTTCCCAGAATTTGTCTGCCACATCTTTTCCTATTAGAATTTTTTTCCAGTCTGTAGTTGCTGTGGGATTGTGTGAGAGACACTGCACTCACTTTTCACTCACACAGTACATTTAGATTTTGGAGTGCCATGCTTTCTATGTAATTCTATGCAATTAGCACTGGAATTTAAACCTTTATGCAGTCTTAGAACACTACTACCTCAGGGGGTATGATGAGAAGCCTGTTACAGCTGCCTCAGGGGAGAAGGGTCTTTAGATTATGGCAATTCATTTGGTGTAACCTACAAGGGTTTTTACTTTCGTCTGAGGAACATCTGGATATTATAACCTATTGGGTTTCCCCCAAAGAAGACCGATCGAAAGCCTTAATGCCGAAAGCCTGTTTTAAATCATGCCATTCTGCTAACCTAAACTTATGAATCTTTAACAGTTAAGTCTTTCATAACTTTTTTATTCTACCATTTCAGGTCATTTGTTGCAAAATTGAACATTTCTGAAGCATTAAAAACAAAATCTGAAGTGTCCTAAACCATTTGACTGGATCATACATTGTACAGTACATACATACAGGCATGCACACAGACAGACATGCATCCATACTGTACATACAGGCATCTTGCTGTACTGTAATACAATAGGCCTGATTTCAATGACAACTCAACCTAGCTCAAGTATCTCAAGGTGCCTGGACCTGCTGGCTGTTCGTGCTGAGACTGACAAAAAACAGACGCCGTCCAGGACTGTCTGCTTCGGGGGTGGCATGCTAATGGAATCCATTCTGTCCCCACTCTATTTGCTCGTTAACCCCGAAAGCCCGTTTCACTTACATTTACAGCCTTGTAATGTCAGACATAAAATATTGCATGCCCGAAAGTTGTCTGCCACCCACTCACACACGCACTCACACACACGACTACACACGCACGCTTACACACTCCTGTGCACATCTGTACATACAGTACAATACAGTAGTGAACAATACAACACAGTTGTAAACAAGGCAGGTCAAGTTTGCAGGTGACCTAGAACAAACACTCTAGACAGGGCATGGCTTTTAGCAGAGCACTGTGGCTAGTGGTGTGATTTGTAAACAGTAGACTGTTCTACATAATATAAATAATAGCAGCAAGGCTAGTGGTATGATTTGTAAACAAAAGACTATTCTAAATAAATATAAATAGTAGCAGCAGAAAAGTGCGGGGGCATAAGATGCAGTGTTCTGTGACCAGCGGGTTTGCAACCAGAGTTACTTAAAAGAAATTACAGTCCAAAAAATATTGCCCTACAGGTTATTCAGCAGTCTGACTGCCTGCGGGAACAAGCTCTTCCCCATTCTGGAGGTGCGGGCAGTGATGCTGCGGAACCTTCTACCAGATGGTAGTAAGGTGAATAGTCTATGGGAGGGATGGGAAGTGTCTCTGATGATGTTCCTGGCTTTACGCAGACAGCGGGAGCTGTAGATGTCTGAGAGGGGGGGCAGAGAGACTCCAGTGATCTTTTCGGCTGTCCTCACAATCCGCTGCAGGGCCTTACGGTCTGCAGCGGTGCAGTTGCCGAACCACGCTGTGATGGCGCCGCTGAGGATGCTCTCAATCGTCCCTCTGTAGAAGGTTGTGAGGATGGAGGTTGGGAGATTGGCTTTACGCAGTCTTCTCAGAAAGTACAGACGCTGCTGGGCTTTCTTTGTGATGTGTGTGGTGTTGAGAGTCCATGAGAGGTCGTCAGTTATGTGTATGCCCAGAAACTTTGTGCTCTGGACAATCTGTACTGGGGGGTTGTTGATGCACAGTGGGTTGTGTTTATGCAAAGTCCGTCTGAAGTCGATGACCAGTTCTTTAGTTTTGTCCACGTTGAGGGACAGGTTGTTGTCGGTGCACCAGTTGCTGAGCTGAGCCACCTCCTCTCTGTACAGGGCCTCGTTGCCTCCGCTGATCAGACCCACCACGGTAGTGTCATCGGCAAACTTGATGATGTGGTTTGAGCTGTGCGTTGCCGCACAGTCATGGGTGAGGAGTGTGAACAGCAGCGGACTGAGCACGCAGCCTTGAGGAGCTCCTGTGTTCAGTATGGTTGTGCTGGAAGTTTTGCTCCCGATCCTGACTGCTTGGGGTCTGCCCACCAGGAAGTCCAGGACCCAGTTGCAGAGGGTTGTGTTCAGGCCAAGTTCACCTAATTTTGTTATCAGCTGCTGAGGGATGATGGTGTTGATTGCTGAGCTGAAGTCGATGAACAGCATCCTGACATATGTGTCCTTTTGGTCCAGGTGAGAGAGAGCCAGGTGGATGGCAGTGTTGATGGCATCATCTGTGGAGCGATTTGGGCGGTACGCAAACTGCATTGGGTCCAGTGTGGCTGGTAGTTGTGACTTGATGTGTCTCATTACCAGCCTTTCGAAGCACTTCATGATGGTGGATGTCAGTGCAACTGGGCGGTAGTCGTTGAGACAAGTATGTATTCGTAAGACACTATAAACACTATAAACACCTTCATAAAGGCTTACAATGCATTCATGAAGTATGTGAAGTATTCATGACTATTTCTACATACTCATGACTGTACTCCTAAGACAATACAATGGTATGTCATAAGCCCTTTTCCAACTTCAAGGTACACAGTGCATTCTTGGTTATAAAGCTTCCCTTGTCTACGAGTGCAGTCATGAGTATGTAAAAATAGTTATAAACACTAATTTTAAACATTATTAAGCTTTATGAAGGCATTATAGCTCTTTGTAATAATCTATGTGATTATAGAGTCTTATGATTACAAGCTTTACAGAAAGTGTTACCCACAGGAGTGAAACCGAAACCTAACCTTGCTGTTACTGTACCACCATGCGAGATTTCCTTCTTTTTTTAGAAACAATAACGTAGAGCAGTAGCGTGTGAACAGCAAATGTACTTTGCACTGCTCTGCTTGGCAGGAGAAGTAGGATTTCTTGTTTTCTCGGAATGTCTGCAGCCCATTCACTTTTCATCACGCAGGCAGCACAAGAGTGAGATTGGAGTGCCGAGGCAATGAATGTGCCTCTGCTCTGAATGGAGGGAGTGAACCCACAGTACCCCAGTGAGCCTGTGTGTGTGTGAGTGTGTGAGGGACGAGAGTGAGTGCTCGTGTGTGTGTGTGTGTGTGTATGTGTGTGTGTGAGGGCCAAGAGTGAACGTTTGTTCGAACGTGTGTGAGAGAGAGAGAGACAGAGAGAGAGAGAGAGAGAGAGTGAAAGAGAAAGTAAAGGACAAGGGTATAGGCGTTTGTGCGTGTGTTAGTATGTGTGTGTGGATGTGGATAAGTGGTTGTGTGTGTGTGTCTGAAAGACAAGGGTAAGCGTTTGAGAGATGAGCATAGCATTTGTGTGTCTGTGAGGGATGAGGGTGAACATTTATGTGTAAGTGTGTGTGAGACAGAGAGAAGCAAGAATGACTGTTTGTATGTGTGCATATATTTGTGTGGGACAAGGATGCACAGTTGTGTGTGTGTGAGAGAGAGAGAAATGATGGTGATGGTCTTTTGGGTGTGCTTTTGTGTGTGCGTGAGAGAGAGAAAGAGAGAGAAACGAGGATGAGCTTGTGGGTGTGTGTACATGTGTGAGGGACGAGGGTGAGCTTTTATGTGTTTGTGTGTGTGTGTTTGTGTGTGTGTGATGCACTCTTCACCAGCATTGCACACATGCTTTCTGTGGCCTGACCCCTATCCAGACGTCCCCAGGCTTTTTCCACTGTTCTCTCCCCGACCTGGAATCTAATCAATAGGGATACTGCACAATCTTTCCCCTCCACTCCCAGTGCTTCAGTCACAGAGGCCCCCACGCCCCCAGTGTGTAATATCCCCCTGTAAATTGCCTTTCTTCATTACTTACAGCAACCATCACCGGACTGTCCAGAGGTGTTCTGCGTGTACGTCCAGCAGAATAGGTGCTCTGTCTCTCGGTGTGTGTGTGTGTGTGATCAATCTGATGACTTTCAGGTAGAACGTACAGATCAGCGTTCAAGTGTGTGTGTGTTGGAGTCTGTGTATATCTCCCCTGAGAACTGGGTCGTTATTTAGTGTGGAGAGAGAGAGGTTCAAGAGAACAACAGAATCAATCAGAGCCAATCTGAAGCTGTTCCCTGGAAACGCACTAAACTGACAACAAAACCTGGCACCTTTTTTTTTTTCTAAAATCAATTTTTAAGTTGTGCACCCACTTTCAATAAAGTGGAGCTTGCAGAACTGCGTTATTCTCAGAAGACACAACACCACAGGGATTTGTTTTTCACACATGGTTTATTTCTCAGCTCTTGGGTGTTAACAGATTAAAACAAAAATCTGGTTGTCTGGTTAAAAGCTAACCCCCTTTAGCAGTATAAACAGTTAACTACAGTTATAAATACACCAACTGTCACAGCACTTAAATGTTTGAATGCCTATTTTTTTTAAAGTATTTTCCAGTTTCTACTTCTGAGCAGTGAGAATGAATGGAGGTAAGACACTGTTCACTATGGGTCCAACAGAGTATGTTGTCACAGCAGAAACGAAACCGATGACCAACACATCGAAGGGCGTGCAGTCACAAGAATGGAACTATAGAAGCAAACTGGAGAGAGGAGGCATTCGGCGTAACAATGTAACGCTGACCATCAGTGAGAGGGAGGGCAAGAAAAGGCAGAACGGCTGCCCCTTTCTTCCCTAAAACTCTTTTCTTTGCCTTTCATAGGCAAAGCTGGAAACTGTAGCAATGAGGCACTATTGTTTATCATTTTATAATTTTTCTGTATCAATAAATAGGGTTACTTTTTTTTTTTTTTTTACCAGGAATGACTTAGAAGCATATACACCATATTACTTTCTTAATCTTTAGAAAGTGTAGAGCATCTCCTATGACCAACAGCAAATTGGAGGACCATGCTTCAAAGCAAGGAACAAGCTGCAGCATTGGCCCTGTTTTCAACAATGGCTGCTGGTTGGAATCTAGACACTCATTGCCATCCTTTCTCACATTCTTTAACACCTGTTTCTATGGTTGAACAGAATGCCCCCAAATACCATCAAGGGTCAAGGATCACTTCATGAAATAAACGTCATCAAAAATGTACCCCCCCCCCCCCCCCCCCCCCCACTCCCTTAAGCACTTCTGTACAGACAAATAAAATACCCACTTTTATTTTTTAAGGACAGCAATATCTTTCTTTTATCAAAATAAAATCTTATCCAATAAAATGACGCACACTTTTCCAAAAAAGGTAACAGGTATCTCCATTTACATATACATTTTATGTACATACATAGACACCCATGACACACACATACACACACACACACACACACAAGCAAGCAAGCACTTACTTACACACCCAGACACGCATACTGTACTGTTTTGGCAGAAAGAACATGAAGTAGTTCAGCATTATTTTCTTTTGTAAACAAACAGCTCTTTCCTCACGCAGCTTTCTAGTACATTCACTGTTCCACTGTTTGCAGCCACACCCATAAAAACCCTCTTTGTTTTGTGCTTTTTGTTAACTCTCTCTCTCTCTCTCTCTCTTTCTCTGTCTCTCTCCCATGAACGCATGGTGTGGAGGGGTTTTGTGAGGGCTCTGCTTTAGCCTGCCATAGGCACTGTCACTGTGACGGATCCTGCTGCTCGCGGGCCAGCAGCACTCCCACCCACAGTAACCTGGAACCAGCCTTTCCTCCACGGGCCTTAAGCGCGAGTGGGCGAGTGGGAAGAAAGAGGAGTGGGGAGGTGGGGTGGTGGGGTGGGGAGAGACGAGACACTAATGGATAAGAGGACAGACAAGCAATCTCTCTCTCTCTTTCTCTCGTTTAATCGTTCTCTATTCCTTTTGCCTCTTTCATGGCTGCCTCTGCTCCTCAGTTGTCCTCGTCCGTGATGTCCTCCTTCCCCTGCGCCTTCTCGGGGATGGACTGCAGGCTGCGCCGGCCCCTGCTCTCGGAGCTGCCGGCCGAGCCCCCGCCGGAGCCCCCCACCCCTCGGCCCTTGGACAGCTGGCAGGTGAGGGCAGCGTAATGGATCTGCTTCAGGTTCTCTATCACTTCGCTGCGGGCGTGTTTCAGCAGGTCAGCCTGGCCCTGGACAGAAGAGAAAGAGGGGTGTGGGTGTGTGTGTGTGTGTGTGCGTGTGTGTGAGGGAGGCAGACAGCAACAGAAGAAAAACAGATAAAGTGCAGATGTCTAGAGTGAGACTAACAGAGGTCGAGAGGCAGACACGGTGGAAAGTGAGAGACAGTGACAGACGGCCAGGAAAAACACACCAGGGTAACGACAGTACAAGTGATTGAGGGAGACAGCATGACAAAAGTGAAAGAGCGCAAAAGAGAGTTGGACAGAAAAGGAAACAGTACTGGAGTGAGTGAGAGAGGAACCGTAAAGCTGCAGCTGGAACAGGCTATGCCCGGAGGGGCAGTGGGCAGTATTTCGGTATTTCGATAGCGGTCGGTGCTGTTGTGGGGTCAGACACACCAACGCCTGAGCTGATGCACACACAGGACATGAGGCTCCTGATGGGATCAGTGGGCTTGTCAGGGCTGATGGAAAGCAGAGGTGGACAAACCAGCTTGAGAAAGTAAAAGTCCTGCCATGTACCCCCTCTGCCTTTGTGCTTTAAAAAGGGGCCAGTCTAACTCATTTACTGAACCTGGTGGCTGAAGAGTTGAGGTAACCCTCTAGGGACTGAGGCAATCTGTTACCCCCAACATTTTTCTATTTTACAGCTGACTAAAAGCATTTAACCAAAAGTGACACATACGGTTATATTTTGGAAGACCTTAGCAATGATAAAGTGAAAGTTTTTTTTTTTCTGTAAACACAACCTCACAAACTTAAAGTCCCTCCTGAGGTACTTGAACCCAGAGGGTTAATAAGGATCAGCTGGTTCAGTGAATTGGATGCAACAAATACGTGGCAGTTCTTTTACTTGCTGAACACATGATGTCTGCCTCTGATGGATAGGCAAGTAAGCGAGCTTTCCCCTGTCACCCACAACAGTGACAACCCTTTGACTCGATAAGCTGGCAGGACACCAGGATGTTTAAAAAAAAAAAAAAAAACTCAAAAAGACAGACCCATTTGGCCAGTATTTATTTATGCTTTGGTGTCAACTGGATGGTATTTATTTATGGATTGGTCCCATCAGTTATTTAAAAGGTGCACATTTGTTATTCAAATTAAAAATCACAGCGACCATCAGAGGGCCTGAACTGTCAAGTCCAAAAAGGCAGCTCATCATCTGCTCGAATGGCATGTAGTTACTATTCAGGACCATACGCTGGGTACTGGAGCTGGTCGTGAATGCCGGCCAGCAGGACTGTGGCCTGGAGGGGCACTCAGAGGTGATGGCAACCTGTGTGTGTAATTATCACAGTGGCTCTCTCTCCCCGCCCGCCAGGACACACACTCTATTAACCCGCGACAGATTCATTAATTATTTTAACAATGCATAACGTAGCGCACCGCCATCTTAATTACCGCATGCAAATATTGCAAATAAATATGTTGAAGGTCAATGGATAATAATTACCTCCACCACTTTCAGAGGTAGAGAGAGGGGAAGGAAAGGACAGAAAGAGGTCTTTTTTTCCTTCTAAACGATTGGCTGAGCCAGACAGCTTATCGGTATTCCATTATGTGCCTGAAAGACCAGTGATTGCTGTGGGTGATGGTGATGGTGAGTCAGGCTGGGTGTGAGGCGGGCCTGTATGGGCATACTGTACCTTGAGGATGGTTATGTTCCAGGTGAAGCTCTCCACGGACTTGTGCAGCTTTCGGCCCTTCAGTCCCTCCTTCACAGCCAGGTCGTGCAGGTTCTCATGGAACTCCATCGCTAGTTAAAAACCACAACAGGGGGGCATCTGGGGGTTAAGCATCTGCTACCAGCGACCTTTGACATTGGTCGAGACATTTCTGTCTTATCCGTTGCTATGCTCTCTACCCTAAGGTCTTTCATCATGGCATGCACTGGTGATTCACTGGCATGAACCTTTTGAAGTTCCAAATCAAAAATTAAGATCAAAGGCTTTGTTTTGAAAGACGCCTGTGAGACTCTGCTCCATCTGATGACCTTAACAAACCTCGATCATGCAATGCTCAGCCAATGTCTGTGACACAGGTTTGGGTGAGGTTAGGGCACATTATTCATCCATCCTTCAGATAGGGTGCTGGATTAGAATGTCCTTGTTGTGACACGCAAACCTGTTTAACTTCTTTGATGTTTTCTATCCGCACTGAAACCTGTTAAGGGTGTCAGGTGAAATTGAACAAGTTGCGTCTTTCCTTAAGCACTGTGTTGCAAATAGGGACTGAGTGGAAATGACACCGAAAAGGAAACAGGTGTCCAAGACAACAGGACAAGAGAATGATGAAGAGAATGAAAAACAGAGATAGAGGGTGGAAAAAGAAAGAGAGATAGAGGGTGCAAAGAGACAGAGAAAGGAGAAGGAGTCCCTGATACATGGAGAAAGGCGTGGGCACACCAGACAGACATTAAGTCCTTTCAGACTGCATTAGCATCAAGAGATGGGACAGAGGGTGGAGGGTGGAGATGTCGCCAGCCAAGCTCTTTCTGTTTTTCTCCCCTCGTTTCCTAGTTTCCCTCCACTTTCCATTTTTCTACAGGACCCTCCCTCCATCCTGTGTGCTAAAGAGATCCAGAGTCTCTCATCTGGCAGGCTACAGACATTCATCAGGTTGCAGTCACTGCACAGAGGTGAAATGGCAGCTTAGCCGAGGCCTCCCTCTCTCTCAGACGCAGTGGCTCCGTTCCAGGGGCTGGATAGGTTCACATCTCGGTACTGTGGAGCGCCACTGTTGTTCCTAATGACGCGTGACTGTCCTGAAGATGGCATGCAGTGGCACATGCACACACACCGCCTCTCACTCCTCCTCCTCCTCCTCCTCCTCCTCTTCACGGCAGCTGTTGCTTAGCAACGTGCCGTGCTGTGGAGGTTTGTGGGAAAAAGCCTGAGCTGTGTGCTGTCAGGCTGAGCCCTGAGCTTCAGCAGCGCTGTAAAGACTCCAGCCCCTCGTGCTGCCACTGCTTGAGCGATGGCAGACGGCGCAGACACGCGCTTCGTGCCCTTCTGACAACCACTACAGTCTGACACGGTGAGACGCTGAGACTAATCACATCCTACTCAAGGGCCCAAGACTCCGCGAACGTCTAAGCGCAGGTTCACAAAAGGTGTGGGCACACTCTCAAACATGTAAATATACTGACATTGCCCTTATTGACTTTGTACTGTATAGATTAAGGACATGTTAAGATCATTGAACACTTAAATAGATAATGAAGTTAATAAGTCATCAATCATGTTTTCTAGCTTTTAGCAGAGGACACTCCATAACCTGTTTAAATGTCTATTCTTACGAAGTTCTCTGTATGTTGGAATTTAGTGCCTGTGGTTGAGGGCAAAATAGCTTTATAATCAGTCAACTCTGCCTTTGGAAAGACAGATTTGCATTCTCTTTCTTATGTTATCTTACTTTGGGCAAAGACTGGCATTGCGGTGTATCCTACTAGATGTGTATGCTTTTTGCCCTGCATCTTGCTTGACGTTTTACTATTTTCTTGTTTACACTGAATCAGACAATTGCTGTTACCGTATTTAATTTATACATATGATTTGTTGTTTGTTTTTATGAAAGAAGCACACAATTTACAGGAATTTACATCACAGTCAGTTTCTACATCAAGACTATATTACAACAATCTAGACTCCAAAAGTTTGTTGTATCTAAAAACTGTTTATAGATATAGCTAAGACTTGCCTAGGCACTTTGAGAAACAAGACCTTGACTTGTCAGCATTGGTTATTCATGAGTGGGTTATCTTTAAATACAGTGGCGTGGCTTAAATAATGCAATGAATGATTAGATAAGGTTGTAAGTACGCTACAACAATTAAATCCCCCGGCGGAACAGGATATCGACGTAGTGGTTGTAAAGACTGAAATCTGCACTGTCATCCTGGAGCTATTAGAGCGATGAGTGGGTTTCGGGTTTTAAAACAAGTATGTGTAATTGAAGGCCTGTGTGGATCTTTAATTGTTTAATGTGGTCCCGGCGTGCATTTGCTGCTCACTCACCCACACACATTTACACTCACACACACACGAGAGAGAAGATGAGTTGAAAGTTGATACCTTGAGGCCTTTTTTCCCTCAGTGGGCAGTTTTGATGGATTATTCAGGGCCTAGTATTTGCTGGGTTGCCATGTGGTACTGACCCACTTTTACACCATTTACAGACCTGGCAGTGAAAGCCAACAGCTGGGCACTAATCTGTAGCTGCTGTCTCCTTTTACATTGGGGGTGTGTGGGTAAATTAACCTCCCTCCATCCTATTGTTTCTGAAGTGTGGTTATGGATAAATATGCTTATTTTGAAAAGTCATTTCACCTCAACAGTTAACGATTTTGGTACTGTGCATTCAATAAAGAAACCCATACTGTATGTCTCTCTCAGACACACACATAAGTCTGTAATCTCCTTAATTAATGATGCCATGATTGCAATATTGCACATCCTAGTGTTGGTATAAAACTCATATGTCTAACAGCCGATAGACAACTCATATATCTCACAAAACTGAACATTACACATGGTTCCTGAAACTGCAGCACAACTATAACCTGGTGGCTTGTAGGCTAAAATATAGTCACTTATGTACTATTGCAATTACTATTTACTAATTCAAATGAACATCACTTGAATGGCTTTTATAAAAACCATCTCTTCTTGCACAAAATACAGTTTCGAAAGGACTTCCACTGTAATACCTGACAGCTTACAGTTGTGGAAATACGAACACGAGTGGCAAAGTTCATGGGGAGTCTGATTTACAATGTGTGCTCCAGTCAGGACACATCCCATTTTCTTTACTAGTGTGCCAGGACAACAGCGGATGAATATTTCATGTGGCCACCACCTGCAAATCAATAAATAACTGAGCCTCATAACAACAGGCTCAGCTGGCTTACCCAGGAGGCTTTAGAGCCAGTAGACAGTAAGACCAGCAAATTGGAACATTCGTGCCATGTTGAAAAGCAGAAACCTGAGAAGACTTCTTATCCATACTCAACCCCCATGCGTCAAAGTCACCCTACTCAACATTGGCATTTGCTGAAATTATAGCCTCGGTTTAATTCCTGGGTATATGTATGCAAGCAAGATCCTCTCTGTGATGTTAATGTGGCTGTCATTTTATGCATTTTTTTTAAATATGTGTGGGGAAACGTATGTCCATACTAAATAATTTATAATTTAGTGCGTCTCCGAGCCCCTACGAGCTAACAGCACACGCCAGCGGTGAAATCAAGGAGACTGAAAGGTGAATGAATCCTGGTATTTGTCCCTGCCGCTGTTTTATCACCACCAAGACGCGAGTCAGCGGAGCCACTCTGCTTGACTGATTGGCCTGCCAGTCACAGTGATTTGCTGACAAATAAGAAAATATCTACTCTACAGCCAATGCACTGCATAAAGTCAGTGAATAGCAATGGATGGGATTTTCACTGAAGACTCAACTGAAACAAAGCAGACCAAGTAAGTATCATAGGTTGGGGAAAAACACAATTGTGTTGCGATGCAGTACGATAGCTCCAGGGGCTTCAAATGTGTACCCATGTAGCGTATAAAATCATAACTATGGTAACTACAAATCAAAACAACTTAGACTTAAGTGAACAAAGGCTCAATTTCAACCCTGTTAATATAAGTGATAATCACAGTTAGAAACATTCCAAAGCAGTTACACACAGCTAGAACAAAAAAAGTGCAAAATATTTAGACAAAAAATAAGCTTGTTTTCTTTCAACATTTCTGAACTGAATATTTCTGAAACGATTACAATTAATGTTTTATCACTTTGAAGCATGAAACTGCATCTGTGAGTCACCTCCCCATGTGTCATTACTTTTTTTCTGCCAACATACAGACACACACACACACACACACACTCACCTGTTTTCTGGGTTTGGAGTATCCTCTCATAGACCCCCTCAGAATTTTCCAGCAGAGTTCTACTTGTCTGGATCATCTACAGTGATGATAGATGAAGAAAAACAACATGCACTTAGTGTTTGGTGTTGTGTAATGCGCTACTTCCACAAAAACACCCAAGTTAACCATGGCTTCCCTCTTAAATGTGTGAAAGATAAGCATAGTATTTTTAAAGTCCTAGTAACCAGACATGTCCACAAACACAAAGGATGCCATCACAGATGGTTGTGTTGTGGAGTGTCAGCTCAGAAAATGGTCGCTAAATCATGATCACAAACGGCTTCAGAATCAACAGATTTTTCCCTTGTACCACAAATCAATCCCTGGACTCCACCCCCACTTCCTCCTCCTGATTTTACTTGAGGCAGATATCAGACGCAAGCAGGTAATAACATCGTAAATAAGAAAGAAACACCCATCCCACTACTTCCTCGGATAGAACTACTGAGGGATGTGTGTAAATAACTGTGGTCCTGTTATGAGATGACAGTTTGAGCTACGCTTTAGCCGGATCGTCTGGACTTTTACTGCCATGTAAAAGAGCAGCATTTATCCGCCAAGGTTATTTTTCACTTTAATTGACTGCACACACTCTTGCTGACCTCCAGACAGTTTTAAGTTCCCATGGTGGCTGTTATCACACACCCAGAGGCCTTGGGAATCCGTCTGCACTTCTTTAAACCCCCAAAAATAACGTCTCAAAGTATGTATGCCCTACTTCAGCTGATTAAGCAAAACGTTTCTGGGTCTTCAGCAAAATCACTCTGCCCTTTTGTACAAAATGCAATCAAATTCAGTTTTAGCCAGGCCAATCCACATTATCTGTGTCAAGCCAGTTTATCAGTCTGTGACAATCCTGCATGTCTGCTGCAATCATGTCTTTATTGAGAGGGCAATCACGTACAATATAAAACTAGAAAAGGCTTAATCAGTGTGATTCCTACTAAGCAGACATGGTTGTTCTACTTCGTATTTAATTAGTGCCACAGGTACGGCTTTTTCATGTACTGCATGTCGCTCTAATTGACATATAAGTTCTATATTCCCACAGTGCCTTAAGAGTCCCAAAAGGTCATTTATTAAAAGGGAACGAAGTGCTCAGTGTGTGCCAAGGACAGGGAAAACGAAAAAGGAGGACGGCCAATTAAGTACGTTCTTTGGTGCCAACCTTTAATTACATTAGACGCTGCATCCAGTGGTATGGCACACAAGTGAACTTTCTAGCTGAGCTGGCCTGGCAAGCAAACTCATTAGAGGCAGCAGACTCTTGTTGAAAGGCATCCGTTTATGTGACAAAAAGCAGTCTGGGAAACGTGGGTGACAGAAAACTGCTGAACAGTAACAGCCCCTGAACTTTGTGTTGGGGTCGAGACTCTACACTCTCTACTTGGGTTTATCAGATGTGTGGTTGCTGGTTTAGCAAGTGGATGTCAAAACCAGTTTCAGTTTTACTGCATTTTTTATAGCTCCATTAACAACTGACATCAGTGATTCTGAAAACGATGGATACCATGGCCTTATATGCTTACTCTGACCAAATGAAGCCAAATTACTCAGCCATTTTGGCGAAGCTGGAGCGGAGGCCTGTGTAAGCTCTTTTCAGAGCCAGAACATAGTTTTTCAGTAAAATTAACAAGTCTGCCAAGAACCTGTAATGCCTTGTCAAATCTCATTTTAAGTTTCCTCTGGTAGTTTAATTTTTTGTTTAAGTTTTTCCCCCAGTCACTGATTGATTGAGAGTATTTCAATACACTACACAAACCCCATGGTGTAAAGCCATTAGCATACACAAAAGGTGACCATGAAAAAGTCTCTTAGGGAAAATCTTGTGATGAACCCAGCTTAAAAAGTGGGGAACCATCTGCACTGAGAGTGGCTTGACTGAGTGAAAAATGGTGTTGGGGGTGGTAATAGGGGGGCAGGGGGGTGGGGTACAGATGGAAAGCAAACAGGCAGGTCTATGACCCATGCAGTTTCCCCATTCAGGTCAGATGTGTTGCACTCTCTTAGCTGTGAGACAGGAAGACCCTGGTGGTGCTGCTGGTGGGAGATGGTGGTGGTGGCGAGGTGGGGGGCCTAGGGGGGTGGGCAGGGGTGAAGAGAAGGGAGTGTGGCATCAGCTTTGCATGAAGGGAGCTGTTTGTGACATTCCACAGCTGCAGCAGCACCAGATTCAAGGCTGACATGGCCACTGTGATTACACTACTAATGGGTGAAGAAATTACAGCCTTGGTGGCTGACCCACCACAACGGGGGTATTTATAGTGCCGAGGCGCACAGGGCGGAGGATGTTAACCCAGCGTGCCTCCTGGGCTCAGCATGTGCCGGAGCAAGATGAGCCAGTATCCGTTTCTCTGGGATCTGTGGCGCCACAAGAATGCACCGCACTGTTTTTGATGTAGCCTGTGTTTCTCCAGACCACTGACTTGCACAAGGCCAAGCTGTAATGTATGGGACAGCCCCGATCAAACTGCACAGGGGGAGGGGACATAAAAGCCAGCTCGGTGACTACAGAGCTGTGTACTAAGGTGGTGTCCTTTTGATGTATTTTTGTGTCGCCCCCATCCATTGTTTATAGCTAAATCCCATCAGCCAAGTCTTGTTTCAAGACTGTGACCATGTCTTCTCATTGTCAGCAAGCTTCCTAATGATCCACGGGGGGTTTTGAGACAGCAGTCAAGTGTTTTTCTATTGAAATGCAAAAACTATAAACGTATATCATTTCACTAGTACATAAACGTTTACTTTTCTTACTATTTGGGACATAAAGTCCGCACATGAAAAAATTCTGACATCATCTAACTATGGAACCAGTGTCAACTTGCTTGGTTGCTGGAGTAACAAACTTGCTGACAAACTAAACATAGTGTGAAAAGGTAACAGAGCTTCAAAGTGAACGAGCTTTGTATTTGAGATTGCTCTTTATAAACACTGCTTCTTATATGGGCCAACAAGTTCTCCCCATTGAACAATTAACTTATTTTTTTTACAAACATCTCTTTAGTTTCTAAACGCAGGGTGCCTTTTCCACTCTAAAGAAGGATCCATTATGGCCACATTAAGTAAATGGAATTCTAAGCTATGCTAATGGCATTCCGTGTCAGGCTGTACTCCGCTAACCTCTGCTGTTCCACTGTTAAAGCAATATACACCCATATGTCACCTTCAAACTATCTCTCCTGCGGATAATGTAATATGCTTCATGCAAAATACATTCTTTGTTAACAGGAAATGTCAAAGTGTGCATATTTATGTCCACTACAATGCATTATAATTGCAAATGACTTTCAACCTTTGATGATATATTAAAAGAAAGGACTATCTACTTTTGAGACCTGACCACCAACCAGACCTGTCAGTTAGGACGTGCCCACCCCCCTAGTTTAATCACTATATCATTAAATAAATCAAACACGCATACACTGCTACATCACATTTAGCTGTTCACATGTGAAACAGAATGATGTTATCCACAGGGCTGTCAATGTTCACAGCACAAGCATCATACATCAATACTGAAGTGGCTGAAATTATGCCTTACGTAATGTCAGTCTACTGTGTAAACAGTATTGCTGTTATTCAACACATCAGTCCTCTTATCCAGCACCCAGTATGTTCAAAACAATCACAAATCTGGCAGGCCTCCACCTTTTATCCAATGTCATAGAGCGTACACAAAAAAAGCAGACAAAAAAATCTGACTCCGCTGTGCTTTGTTTTACCTTGTGATTGATTTATCAAATTTCTCGGTGTAAAAGGTTGGAAAATGTATGTTGGTTTGGATACCTAACAAAAATCTGAATGTCCCATTGACTACTCTGTCCCTCTGTACCAATGTGACAATATTGCTGTAATAAGACATTCATCTTTTATTTAGCATTTTAACTTAGACTGCAGGAAAAAATGTGCTGTTGTAATCATTATTATAGTGTGACTATTTATCACAATAAAAATAAAATGTTTAGGGCATCTAAACAATACGTTACAATAAGTATTGTTGCAAAATAGGTGAAGGAAAAAAGCACAAAGTCCACTGCTGTGGCTCCCTATAAAAAAAAAACTTTATCAATCAGGTCTATGCTGACACACACAGAAAAACCAAGGCTGTTTGTCTGTCATTACTGTTATGGAAATACAATAACCAGTTGGACCTGCATTGCAAATTAGGATTGCTGAGTCTTTCTCCTGAGGCTACGCTGCTGCTCATGAAAGTGTGTAAACTTTGCGGCGAGGTTGCATGACTTGCTCCGCTTGAGCGTTCGAGGTTGACTGGGCAGGCTTCTCACCGTGTCGTAGGCCGCGATCACCTTCTTCAGGACCTCCGGTAGCACGCCCTGGGGCTCCATGGAGGGGTACTGCTCCTTCAGGTTGAACAGCAGGACGGGGGTGTTGTCGGGCCCCGTCAGACGAGACGACAGAGCCAGGATGCACTGCTTGAGGTTGGCCACCGCCGACAGACCACAGAGCTCTTTGAAGGACACTATTGCATTCTGGAAGGGGTGCAGACACACAACGTCGTGCAGTGTCATTGTAGTGTTACTGAGACATAATTTAGGCTCCTAAAAATGGTACTACATTTTACCATACAACTGTGTGTTGATTTGGATTATGGAGGCCACTCTCCCTAACTAAGTAGTAAAACTCACCAGCTTCCTCAAATGCAACATCTTTGATCTCTGGATCAACAAGGGCTGTAACAGGAAGTGGTTAACACATGTGTTGCCTGCGAAAGCACTGAGCCACTAGATGTAACCATGTCTGTCTGTAATAATGTACTATAGACACACAAGCACATGCGTACACATACTGTATGCACTCCTGTACAAGGGAACCAAATTCATGCTCTGCATAAACAATGGCAGGGATAAACAGTGGCACACAAAACGCCCCAGATGCGTCATGGTTAATGTAGTTTGTTTTTGAATGGAAAATGCAATGTAAACTATGATAAGAAAAAAATAACTATAATAGACAATGTGTTATGAAACAGCAAAGCAACAGTAACCATGTCAGGAAACAGACCCCCAAACGAACTGGGATTGTCCTGAGGAACTCACTGAATGTTTAAGTAATTTCACAAGAAGTGGATCTTATGTGAATATTATATAGGAAATATATAAGAAAAATTAAAAACTGGTATTCAGTTCTGGGAGAGTGAGAAGAGAAAGCAATATCTTTGGGCTTTAGTGAAGGAAGGATAGCATATCCTGGCTTCCCCTTGCTTTCACAGTCTTCCCATTATATGATGGTAACTCTGCCATCCTTTAGACAGCTTAATCGTCTTCATGGATATACTGCTGACAGGTACGTGCAGACATATCAGACACTGTTATATAAGAGGGTTTCCATTTTAAATATTAATAGGAATTCTGAAAAAAGCTGTGAGGAGCTACCTGTGGTTCTGAACAGAGCCCTACTTTAGAATTGCTTTATGCGCGATCTAACCTCTATGCTATTCTGCTTTGAAGCCTCCTTCAGTTCTGGCTTGCCAATTGCACATCAAGGGATTAGGTTGTTTTCAACACTGATTAAATCATGTCTAGTGGTTTCGTTTTGCCTTGCCAAAAAGGCTCCCACCGAAGACGCACAGGGTCTTTTGAAGCACAGGCTGCCTGTGATCTACGTCTGACACTGAGGTCATTTTCATAAAGGCCAAAGACACTGTGCCTCCTTTTATCTGACAAGAGATTCTGCATGGTCATGCTTTGAAAACAACGAGAATACTTAGTATGTACAATTATTACCTGCATATTCTCTCTGAGGTCTGTGGCCTCTCTCAGTGGCAGTGTAGCAGTCTTGAAGACCTCGTCCACAGCCTTGATGAGAAGTATCCTCATGGTGGCATACTCTCGGCTCCTCTTGCCCTTTCTTACGGACAGGCCTCTTTTGTGGGGCTTGCCCCCACCTCGGCGGTTGGTTATGGCCACATGCACGAAAAGCCAGGTGTGTGGGAGGACCTCTCCTGTAAGCGACTGAAGTGGAATGTGCCGGAAGCCTGGCTGCAGGCATTCAAATGGAATGGTGTACTGACCGATGAACTCATCTCCAATGTAGTCGTCATCCAGAACCACAAACCGTGCCATCGCCAGCTCTGGGAGGTTTATCTGAAACTCAAAGCTCTCATCAAAAAGGGGATTATCCCCGTTTTGATTAACAGTTTTAGTCCTTTGCTCAGCACAGTCTGCTGGAATCCCATGAATCTCGACATAAACGTAGGGGTCCACAACGTCCCCTTTGGCACCTGAGCCCTTAGGTTTGGGGAAATTTTGTCCACTGATGATCTTTATGTGCAGGAGCTGAGGAGACACACCGGGCACTGAATCTTTAGTATTGGCACTGAAATAAGACACCTGTTCCCTCATAATGGCAGGCCGTAAAACATAGCCGCAGTTACCGTTCTGTCTGAACCAGCCAATGTTCAAGTCCATCATCAGACCAGGGGTCTGGTAATTCATGGCCACTATCTGGCAGCCACACTTCCAAAAGTCCTGAGGATTCATATTGCTGGAGTCTATACGCATTGGACTGGGGTACACGCGAGACAGAAACTTCTTGTTGTAGTTGACAAAGTCCCCGGGGAAGTCTGTGGCACATCGACCAGCAAAAACTTCATTAAAAGAACAGAGCTCCCAGTGCTTCTGGTTTTGAAATGCATTCGGGAAGTCTTTGAACTCGACGGATTTACACAAGGTCACCAAGTCCGACAGGTCTTTGGAGAGCTGAAACTTCTTGGGCTGAACAACTGTTTGTTGCTCAACACCATCGATGCTCATTCTCTGGGACATTTCAGCCCCTTCGTCCTCATCAGTCACTTCGCCCTCTGAACTTGTGCATGATGGGGGCAGCTTCTTGCCCTTCAGGAGTATTCTGCCCCTCAGAGCTGAGGGAGAGGGTAAGTAGCTGTCCTCAGGTTTCGGGGAATCTGTGTAGAGCTTATCTCCCAGGATTTTTTTCAGGTGTTGAAACATGACCCTCTGTTGCTTCAGGGAACAGTGGTTTTCCAGACAGACTATGAGAGGGTACTCGGAGGCGACAAATGCGTATTTGTTAATAATGTCTATCACACTGCGGAAGACAATCTGTGAAGTCATCGTGTGGCCTGTGTAAATGACAGGCTCGTTGTCAGGCCCGTCCCAAACATCCAGCTCTACACTGCGGCAGCCCATCTTAAGAGCACGGATGTAACCTGTAATGTCAGAGGGTCCCCTGAACTGATCCTCGATTAGGTAGGTGTTGTGGGATGCGTTGATGTAGTAGTGAGACAGTGGCTGGTTCATGTCTTGGCAAACAGTCTT
This sequence comes from Coilia nasus, assembly GCA_027475355.1. Lineage (NCBI taxonomy): Eukaryota > Metazoa > Chordata > Actinopteri > Clupeiformes > Engraulidae > Coilia > Coilia nasus. The sequence continues at coordinate 13,865,810 of CM050218.1, read as the reverse complement.
TTGTTCTGGTTCGAAAATGTGGCAGTCGGGCGACATGAGGTAATTGGTGAATCCGTCGAGGGAGAGCCAGCCTTTCTGTTGGCCCTCTTTCGAGGGTTCATAGTTCTGAATGACCTCCAGACTGGTATCTTCACTGATTTGGCCCACGCCTTGTTCTGCCTCCAAAAACATCATTAAATCTTTAGTATCGAGAAACTCCTTGTTGCTGGAGAACTGAACAAGCAAAAAGTAAATCTCTGGTCTCGTGCAAAGGTCGTGAAAGACCTCAGTGAACTCTTCCAGATTCACGTCGCACCCAATCTTTCCTTTTAATTTATGCAACTCTTTGAACTTCAGCTCAATCTTCACGTTTTTGAGTCCAGGGTTTAAGTTTTTGATCAGCTGCACAGCAGTACACAAACGTATGTTTTTGCTGCCACTGACATCAGCTTCCTCAAAGAGTTCCCCAAGCCAGGATGTGCGTAAGTTGTTCTGGCTGCTTTCGATCATGTTTATAGTGTGTTTCCCGTAAGATATCACATATCTCAGCCCAGTCACCCAAATGTTGGCCACATCTGCAGAATTTGCTACCAAGTCCAGGGATTCATAGTTCTCCCCATAGATGATGGAGAACGCACAGTCCTCTGATATCTGATCAGAAACACCATTGGTTCTGAAGGTGTCTGTGTTCTTGCCAGTCCGCACCTCTTTGACAGATTTTATGTCTATCTTGGCCTTGTCAGACTCCTTCTTGGAGGGCTCCCAGCGGAGTGACTGCATGTCGGCATCCAGGAGGAAGTACCGATGGTACACGCGGGAGTTGGAACGCACTTTCCTTAACTCAGACCCTTCGACCATGGCACTTATGCAGTCACTGGCGCTGCTGATTTTCTTCTCCGTGGGCATGCTGCTGAATGACACCGTTTTCTTCCTCTCCTTCCGCTGCCTCGAGCCATCCTGAAACAGTTCAAGAGTTCAAACAGTCACCACAAAGGACATTCCAGAAGAACAATATGTTCAGTGAAGCATTATTTTTAAGTGCCCCAATGTTGCTAAATCTGACTGCTGGAGAATGCCAAATGTAAACAATTTTGCCAGTAACTAAAAATATATATGTAAATGAATAAATAGGTAAAGTGTCTTAATACACTGTTACATGAATTGTTTGTTTCAATATGTTGATTAAGTCTTTGGGGGATCACGGAGTGACTTCAAAATTACTTAATTGTATTTCCTTAATGCTCCATTAAAGGGATGCTCTAAGCACTTGCAAATTAATTACTGTGATTTATTAGTTGAAGATACTGCAAATCACAAATACAGCTATTTGTACCATTTAGAGATAGCTGAAAGCATACTGATAGGCCCTAATATTACCCAGTTTGGAGAGCAAAAAGTGAAAACTACCATTGCAGTAGGAAATTATATAGATTCTATGTCTGTTCACATTTGTGTAGGTAAACCATATTATACAGTCAGGCGTTGCTGTTTCTTTTCCATTATGGTCTCACTTATGTAGGTAGATGCATGCCATGTGGTTGGATAACATATTATTATGACATTACCCTTTTAGAGTCAAACAACAGTTTTACACCATCATTATAGCTTACAGTCGAAATGAAAACATGTTTAAGACAAAAATACACAAAATAACACCTTCTGAATAGATAAAGATATAGAGCAAAGTTTGTTAAAGCAAATTCCGCCACATTAAGCTTGAGGTAGTACTATCGAAACATCCTGTGTAATTTGGCTTTTATGGTACAGTAAATCGAATGTGGTGAAGTGCATTGTTTTTGTCCTGTTCTGTGAAGAAGGTTGCGGTAATCCACGTAAGCAGCATCCGTCTAGAGCCAGTTGTTTTTGGGCACAGACAGGAGTAGCTCAACCAACACACACACAATTGGCCAGTCCAACCCGAAGCGTTGGGGTGCTTCTGTTACAGTGACACACTTTTGTGGTCTTGTCACGAGTGATGAGACATAACAAGAGGCCCTGAGAGACTCAGCTGCATTCACGCGGCGAACAGCATATTGTACTGTGGCGTGCACAAAAACTGTGGTTACCATCACTGCTGTCACTTTCCAGAGAAGTTACAAGGCAGAGGAGCCACCCACTTCCCACATACGTTGTAGATATCTCAACTGCAAATGAGCACAGTTGCAAGTAAAGTGTGGACTGACTGAAACAGCTTGTGAAGTCATTTTGACACGAGTGCTTTTGAAGACCAACTAAAAGTAACATCTGCTGGTGTTCCTGATGAAGCATTTGCATTCTCGAATCACATTTGTCAAGTCTTGCTTGTGTCTACAGGCTGTCAGATTCATGGAAGGACTTAAACATTGCCTTCAGTGTTACACACAGTCGCACTATCTCTCTCTCACTCACACGTACATTCTCCTGAGATGTTAAATTATCAATGTAGCTTGTTCTTTGTGAATGAGGTGTCCACCTGAGCTACATGGCAGACTTACACACTGTTACAGCCCCCTGCTAACTGGTTGAGGGTAGCACTAAATAATAGCCTACAAGCTGTGACAACAGTTAACAGTTAAAATGCAGGACTGTCATGAGTCCATTGTGAGTCTGGGGTAAGGAAAGTCCCTGACAGTCTAAGTGACAGTGCAGCTAACACGACAAGACAGGAGCTTGTTAAGTGGCCAGCTAGAAAGCTACAGGTGCTATATCATTTACCCCCTATCCACCTTGCAAACACTGTAGGCTAAGATTAGCTTGTCCAAACTACAGTAACTAGCTAATGTAACAAGGTAAACCCACCCTCTTCAGCTGGTGATATTTGATTAGCTGAAACAGTTCTTCAATTCTTGCTGAATTACACCACAGTGTTGATAGCATAAAAGCATGTTTTTAATATCATGTCTTAAATGTACTGCAATATGGTTACTGTCAGTATTGACAGAATTGATAATGCACATATTCTGTAAGGGCTGGAGTGAACACAGAGGTCAAATTAGGGCTCATGAATGATGTGAACTACATCTGTCAAAAGACATGAAACATGTTCGTTTGTGGTTTTTCGACGGGGGCACTATTTGTTTTCGTTGCACTCTGATTCATCTTCCTGTTGCCAGAGTGTGTGTGCGTTTGTGTGTGTGTACCTCTGTGTATGTGTATGCCTCCATGGAAGACCCCCCCTTCTCTCTAGGAGTGACTGCGCTGCCTCACTTAGGGTACCTGTCACAAGGCATTGTGAGTTAGCTGTGATGATTTTTCCCTAGAGCATCCAAGCCCACACATCTCTTCACGTTAGCCTGCTGCATCCATGACATTTCCCAAGCTGCAGTGCAGGCTACTTGTGCCGCTCCACCGGCTTCTGCTCATCACCTCCGCTCAGGTGGGCGGATGTCGCACACATTTCCAGCCAGCCCATGGAACGTGCTGCATGTGTAAAAACGCTCTCAACAAAGTCGCTGTAATATCTAGTGCTACGAATGTGACTTGGCTCCATCGACCTTGCGCACTTCCTGAGGCTTAACATCAACGTTTATGCATTTTAGCCTAGGGGTGATTTGCGGTCTATTGGAAAATTGGTCATGAAGCATTAGGGTGAAAAGGTCACTTCCTGTGAACACCACTCTGGCATGAGGGAATAGATTGACTTGTTTCAGGACCGAATTCTTTCGAGTAGAGCTCATGAGAGTCGCTGTGTTTCGCTGTGTTGCAATCCATTTTCATGTGTGCCCTTGTGACACTAACTGTACATACAGATCAGCAGCGACCAAAGCGAACAGGTCGCCGAGGTCGCTGAAAAAGCTTCGCTGTTGAATTCGCCTTGTTCACTTATGACGTATCATTTGTAATGTTGGTTTTGCTCAGTAATTAACGAACGTTGGTAAATCTATTTATTCTGGTTGTTTTTTGCCTGAACCACGTCATAGCTCATTAACATTAAGTTAACTGACTTTTGACTTCTCTTTTTCGCTCTGGTTGCCCAATTCGCTTCGCTGCTGGCGAATTCGCTTTGTTCGCCAACTCTCTATAGAGAAATAATGACCTCCGTCACTCTGGTTGCTTCTGATGTGAACACCCCTTAACACTTTTTTTAAAACAGATTTCTGGATGACTTTGATCTGATGCAATTCATTCTGGGATTATCGCGCCAACAGGCAAGCACATTTCACATCAGCTAGAGTGCAGCCTGTCTCTTCCTGTCAGATCACTGAGCAGATATGTCTGTTAGTAATCTCCAAAAATTACAGGGCAACAAAACAAACATCTGTTTGCCTAAACAGCGTATGATTTTTGCAGCTTCTATTTAGAAAGTCACCCTTTTATTTCACTAGGGACATATTCAGATCACCACTGGTCCATGCTTCTAGTCTACATTCAACAACTTCTTAGGCTTTCATAAAGACTGAGTGGGGAAAAAAAAAACAATGGTGCTCTCCATGCAGTCATTAACAGTCTAACCACACAGCCATGACTACACATTACATAACCATGCATTCTGGAAGAGAGAGGAGGAGCTTGTTTTTACTGGTTCCACAAAGGCCAGTGCATCAATGGTCTGCAGGCTGTTGGTGACCCGTAGCCTGTCAGTTACCAAAGCCACCAAGACCTTCAATACCTATGATCAGTGGTGTAGTGTTTAAAAAAGGGTGGGTAAACTATTCATATCCTTAACAGTAGCCATCACAAATAGGCAAGTAAACACTCTTTTGTTATTTTTGAAAGGTGCATAAACTGCAAATGTGCGTTTACTCTCCACTACATCACTGCCTTTGATTATAGCATAGGTGTTCCAAATGTGATGTCACTTTGTGATGTCACTTTTCACCCTGTTACACCATTAGGAACTGTCACTCCAACCAAACCATTATTCTTGTTTCCATGACTACAGTGACAGCCTCTAAAGCATGTAGCTTTCATCTCTCCACAGTCTCAAGTGTCCGTCACATTTAGTTACTGTGGCATTCCGCAAATGATTGATATGTGGTAAACAATACAGACAGAAATGGAAATGACCACAGGTGATAAACAAAACTAGACTACACTAAGATATCTAATAAATGCTTCTGGCTACAACAGTCATCCTATGAAAACACTATGCATGGCTTTGGCTACACTTGGCCATATTAGGTTGTTAATTTGACATCAAATTGATCTCAATACCTGATCTAATATTAGACTGGAGACTGACTAGAGTTTTGCTGGAATGATATAGCCTACATTCTGGGTAAAAGCATTACAGAAAGGTCACTGGTACAGTGACTTCCATCTCAGTAGACATCTCAAGAGATTTAGGTGAGAAGATTTGAAATTAATCACTCTGATTTTGGGAAAAAACATTTTATCTTGTTTCTCTGAAGGTAGATGAGTTAAGGTCCAAGATACAGTGCTCATAGGTTTACATACACTGGCAGAACTGATGATTTCTTAACCATTTTTAGAGCATATGAATGATAACACAAAACCTTTTTTTTACTCATGGTTAGTGGTTGGCTGAAGCTATTTATTGTCAAACACCTGTGTTTACTTTAGTGAAATCACAATGACAACTGAAAAATGGTTAAAAAATCATCAATTCTGCCAGGGCATGTAAACTTATGAGCACAACTGTAGGTTAACTGTTAGGTGTGGCTCTATGCGATGTGATATGACTAAGATTCCTGTTGTATGAACATGTCCTCCAGGCACCATGCTTAAGTTCAGGATATCCTTTTTAGCAGTGACCCCTGTGACACCCCGCCCCCCACCCTCTGTACAACAAAACAATGCTGTAAACCTCCCGCCCAGCCTCAACAGTAGTTTTATTATTTCCTGACGGCTATGTTTATGCTCTTATGTAACAGCCGTTGTAAAAGGTTCAGCGATTCTCTCTTTGTCTGTCTTCTTATGCATATGATTTAATTAGGGTTTGGGGGCTACATTTTGTAATGATCTCTGCAGACATTTTTGCTGTCAAAGCTTTACATGCCCTGGGAATTATGAGTGAAGCCTAATATTTGACTCACTCAGCAGTGTAACTAAATCCACTCACAGATTAAAAAAAAAAAAGGTTAACTGCAATCAGTATAACCGAAAATCATAACGGTTCTTTTTAATCAACTAGTTACAGCATGATGGTGAATATGATTACACTGTCAAAGCAGAAGACCAGCCAAGTGAAACTAACTTCAGCACTTAATCATGACTCTGCCTTTGAAAGAGCCATGATTAAGAGGTTAAGGCTCGTGTCACAGCTCTACCAATTAACAGGCACGGACCGCCGGTGGCACCTCGCCTGGGGATCTCACCTTTCTTTTCCTGTGGTTTGCTAACAGCATGGCTTGTCAAGGGTCACAGTAAGCCCCAGTAATCTTGAAAGCATGCTTGTGCATCTCAGATCATACAGAGCTCAATGGAGAATGTTCCGGAGAGGTGGGCTGGCCCACTGACGAATACAGCCGCTTAATCCCCCAAAGACCTGTTGACAGACAGACCCCCACGAACACACACTCCCCCGCCCCTCCCCACGTTCTGTTTGCCTGCATTACATCCTAGTGTGTCTGATAAAGGACTTTGTGCTGATTCGATCTGATTATTAATTTCCTAATGGATTGCTAGCCCCGCTTTTTTTCTGGCTCACTCAAGCCTTCAGAACTGGCCTTCTGGGTAGTTAGGGCCTACTTCTGAGCATCACAAATAATGCCCTTGCTTTCACTCAGAACAAAATAATCAATACTGTGACAGCATCAATAACTAGCATATTGTGTCAGACAAACACTGTGTCTGGCTTTTGTGAAGAGCAAGTGCACAACTGCAGCGATGTTTTATAAGCACAATTGTTACACGCAGTAAAGATTGTTTTTTTTCTTGCATAGACAACGCAGGCTACTGTGAAGGTGGTCCAAGGACAGTATGCGTTTTACAGAAACAGAACATTTTCTCCTACCAAAAGCAAGCAGATCATAATGTTTTATGTCTACCATGAAGGCATGTGGTCAGTTCATATGCAAAAAAAAGAGTGAAATTGAGCAAAAAACTTAAGGGGTTTAGGGGTATTCATTAAGGGGCCCACTGACATCAACACAAAAAAATTCGTATAAAACTGCAAATGCATTATTCACAATACAAATTCACAGCTGTGGCCCCTGCATACATTCTAGCATTTATGCTTAATTGAAGTTGCCTTTACACTTGACTTGGTCAATCCTTCTTTAAGCTGCTGGTAAGTGCAATCATTCATATGGACTTGTTCTTTAGTGATTCAGCTGGTTGACTGGCTTGACCTAACTGACTTTTTCTTGAACCTGTGCTTTACCCTCATGAAACTAGACTCTGAAAGCTTAAGGGAAGAACCTTTCTTAAGGCCTAGAGCTAATTACTCTTCGATGGTTTAGTCATTTTTCCAACCACCTGGAATTTGAAAGATAACGCATACGTTTACTAACGGCTGTTATGTATCTGGGTAGTCTTCCCATGGCTTTCTTCTTCAGAGTGAAAGGCTAGGAAATGCAATGCAACACAACCTATATTTGTTAAAAACCAAATTGTTGCAGTGTTTGTGGTAGTGGTACTGATGACATGTCATAAAACTCTTGGAACATTCTGGAAAAAAGTGCAACAAATTAAAATAGACTCTAAACTTCTACAGGGTCAGTGCTATAACTTTCTACAATGACAAGCAAGATAAAAGAGCGTGTACAGCACATAACATGTGTGTACGTGTGACAGAATATGCTCGGATCACTCGTGCGGTGCAAATGGTCTAATCTGTTAACGTGCATTCTAAATGAATACGGACAGAAAACGGGCACTTGCTGTCTACGTGCTGTATACGGAGAGTGTTTGGTGGAAATGAGCGAGCCCTTACACAACTTAGTTCTCACTGTTCACCACATATTAAGTGGTGCCTACAGTCTTATGTCACACCAATGTGAGGCAATTTCATAAGTCACATTTGGGAGTGGCGCTGGGGGGCTTGAATTTGCAGACAGAAAAACGTTACCATTGATTTCATCAGCTATCTATATTTCTCATCACGCCATTAAACATTAAATAGAAGCCTATCCAGTTCTGACTTAAAGGGCCAAAGCAGGCCAATACCTCAGTCTCGTAGTGAGACTCTCTCTCTGTATTCTCATGAACCCTGTGCACAGATTAATGATGATGAAGTCCAATATCTGGACCAAATTAAACCCTATATGTCAGGCTCAACAGTGCGAATTCATATTCAGTGACTATCATAGCTATTGAAAATTATGCACAGACTCTAGGCAAGGGTTCTGTAACATGAAGAATAGCTCATTAAAAGTATGTCTGTGGAGATTCCCATTCATACAGGTCATGGTAGTGAAAGGAGCGAAGTTGTAAGCAACTAATCTTCTTTTTTGTAGCTTGAAGCTTTTTGGATGAAAAGTGAAATGTCTTCAAGCTCAAAAAAAAGTCCAGTTGCTTATAGCTTAGTTAATTTAACAAGCTAATTAAAAGGTTACATTCTGTGTTATTTCTGAGTTCTTCTCCAATCTCCTAAAGGGGGATATTATCATCTTTTTCAACAAGTTAGTATAGGTATATGGGCTATAAAAGCATGTTCATCAAGTTCTTTGCACAAAATCACTGTCACGTGATGGAGATCTGACCAGTTCTATTCTGTCCGTTTTTTTTTTTTTTTTTAAACCTTTCAAAATGAGTCGTTTGGGTCTGGTGGTGTCACCTTTTAGCTAAGTGTAGATCACGGATGTCATACCACGCTCCGCTATGTCGCACACCGCTGTACACAAACTTTGGGAGGCTGTTCCTCCTCGTTGAGACCGAGGGCTGGCCTCCAAAGAATGGTTAATGGGCTACGAGGTGCTCAAGCACGGCTCAATCTGGTATTGTTTGACAATGTTTTCCAATACTGTACAGTTGTTAGCAGCTGTACGGGTGTTTCATAGAGCTTCCTGCACATAGAAAATATAAAAAATATAAAAGGTTTGACATTCCGTTCAGACGTCACGTGACGTCAGAAGCCAGACAAGAATCATAGAAGTGAATGGATCATAGAAGCACAGTATTCCTGACACCAAAATCTTTCAACTGACTCACAAAAAATCAATGAATGTTCTTTTTTCAGAGCTTGTTTGTTGAAGCAATACATACCCAAATGACCATACAAAAACGCGCAAAAAGTGATTTTTGCATAATACCGCCCCTTTAACTAGTAAAACACTAACTAAGCTTTTTTTCAGGTCATGTGTTTGAACAGCATATAGTTTATTTTGTATACACCATACAGTTTATTCTGCAGGCTGTATGTCTCCTCACCAACACAATTACTGTTGGGTTCTAAGTATCCTTTAAGCCATTTAGAAAGGCAGGGTTTTACTGCTCTTGGTTAAATATTTAACAGCAATGTTAGAAAATGTCAGACTCAATATAGTGACCACTGCCATTTAAAAACGCTTCACTTTAGAATCATAGTTTTGGAGAGAAAGAAAACCTTATGGTAAAAGACAGACAAAGGGCTGGGGCAGAGATTTAAGATACAACTGTTCAATACATTCAATCATTCAATACAACTTACAGCTATTCAACAATTAGCCTAGAACACTACTTAATTACTAGCTCAGCTGCAACAGCATGTGTACAGTGCATGACATGTGACTTTTTCACCAAACCAGAAACCAGATTTTAGGCTAATTTAAACATTACACTTAGATTATCCAGAGCAACTTACAGTTACTTAGGTGCAGGGTTACAATCCCTGGAACAATGTGGGGTTAGATGCCTTGCTCAAGGGCACTTCAGACATGGATGAGGTGTTCACTAGTTGTTTACTCCCCCACCCTTTCCACTGGATAGGGATTTGAGCCTGCAACCTTCCAATCCCAAGGCCAACTTCATAACCACTAGGCCACAGCTGCCCCGGAAGATCATGTTTTGTTTCTCGACTGCATCCCTTCTTGCCAGTGAAAAATACGACAATGATGGGAATATATCCAATTCCTGAACCCCAGCAACCTTGTCACTGTTACTAACAAAGCTAAGGCATAGTTTATATCAGACATTCAAGGTCAGGAAATGGGCTGAATGACTGATGTGTCATTGAAGTGTACAGGAAACCTGTGAGTCAGTTTCATATCCATCCAAACTTGTTGGATCACTTTTAAAACCTTGTTCTGCAAAGTGGAATTTCTGTGTGGCCTTCCAAGGGTTAGGGTCTACCCGTGTCTAAGGTTCTCTCTTCCCATGTCATGACTACAGTCATGCACTACTGGGAAGTCTACTTGCAAACACAAACATGGTGGCTATAGTGTACCAGGTTTTCAGTAAGTTTAAAAAGACATCACTTTTCATTGCTCTCCTCTGAATGTCCTATTTGACATTTGTTTTGACTGTCATATTGACATCATCTACATCTAATTTTACTGTTACCACGTACACCTTTGTGTACAAAAACATAAAGCCATTGGACAACATTTAGAGTTAATACTACAGAACAAAACAGTGTTTCAGTATATTATACATTTCAATATATATATAATATACAGCACTGTGCAAAAGTTAAAGGCAGGTGTGAAAAAATGCTGTAAACTAGGAATGCCTTCAAAAATGTAAGTGTTAATCATTTATTTTCACCAATCAACAAAATGCAGTGAATGAGCAAAAGAGAAATCTAAATCAAATCAGTATTTGGTGTGACCACCATTTGCCTTCAAAAGAGCATCAATAGGCTATACTTGCATACAGTTTTTAAGGAATTCGGCTGGTTGTTCCAAACATCTTGAAGAACTAACCACAGATCTTCTGTGGATGTAGGCTTCCATACATATACAACCAATTTGGTATAATTGGTTGATCATACACCTGACTATAATCCTACAAAATCCCTGACTGCACCCCTTTGTGTGAATTGATGCTGGTATGAAGGCATCTGCCTAAAACTTTTGCACAGTACTGTATATGTATATAGCTGTCTAGTGCTTTTTGTTGTGAAAATTCCTTCTTGTGCCCCCTTTCTACAATGTGTTTTAATATGAATGTTCCCACCTCAGCTGTCACAATTTGCTTGCAAATGTGTAATAAACTGGCAAAATAAAATGTCACTACAGAGGTGCACTATTCAGAAATTGTACATGACCCTATGTGCAACATAACATTTTTTTTTTCAGAGATTAATTTAACCAAAGCTAATTGTTTTCAATGTGGCACAGCAGCTGTTTATACAAAAAATGACATGCGACAGGTGACTGACAACAGGTGATTCTATCTTCACCATCTCTTTAGAGGAGCCCATGTCTGACTTTTTTTTTTTTTGCAAAATCCACAACACTGTAATTAACTGAGGCTAAAACCTCTGAATTGATAATGCAAGTGAGAGCTTTGAGTGAGGTGGACCAGCAGGAGCAAAGTGTCTGCCGATCGATGGCGGAGGGCACCCTACCCTTGTAATCAAGACAGGGAATTTTTAACCACAAACATGGTCAATAGCAAGTAGTGCTGCCCGCTTATGCATGCTCTAAACCTTGATAAGGCTCCAGTCCAGGCAAAACCAATGACTCGCCGAGTGGCGTTAAAAACATGGTTGCTTCATATTTGCTGTATTGTCAGTTGCAGCAAAGCTCAATACTAATGACAGCATGACTTTGCTTGTGTGGGTTCGGCCTAATCTGTCTTTCATCACAACGGCTTTTCAGGGCAGATGAACAGATCTGCAGAATCCGCCTTTCTATTCGAATAACCAGTATGACTTAATATGATGAGTACAGCATTGAATTGGAAACAGGTGAATGCCACATGGATCAGTGCAAAGAAATCCAATATAGATAGCCTAATGCACAATAATGAAAAACAGAGTAGGCCTAGCACATATAGGACTACAGTTCTATATGGTTCCTATAGTAGTATAGAGTTTATATATAGTTTATTTCAGAAATTCTATATGCACCTGATGATAAGAGAGGACTTTTACAGTGCCGCATAAAGTGCTATACAGAGACGCAAGCACACTGTAACTGAACCAAAGCTTTCACATGAAGGGATTTAAATGGCCTGGGTGGGATTCCATTCTGTTACTATAGCCCCCTTATTGCTTCATATAGAACTCTACACATAACCTCTTTTTGCCCTCTACATATTTTTGAGACTCTTTTGCTCATGTGTCAAAGGGTGAATTTCCACTGTTGGAATGAACAAAAAGCAATATCATTAAATAACTGCAAAATAAAATAATGATCAAATCTAGCCAGAATGCGATCCTGCTGCCTTTCACATTGACCTCCACTACTGGGAATTGAAAAAGGAAGGGGGAAAAAAAAAAAAAACCTTCTTGAATCGAAGGAGACGAAAAAGCACAAAAACTCACTGACCGGTTAGTGAGTAATCAAAGTGTAGCGTGCTGCTATAATTCAGCCTTGGTTTTACCATTTAAAAAAAAATCTTGAGAGATTTTCTGGCACGTTACATACTGGGGTCTCTGGTATTAGAGCGCTGACTTTAATTCTTTGAGCAGAGATGAAAAAGCACAAAAACTGGCTGACTGGTCAGCGAGTAATCAAAGCGTAGCGTGTTGTTCACCGCTGCACTGCTCAGCACAGCACTGCCCTGAGCTTCTCTGCACACTCACCAGGTATTCCGCACACAGCACTCCTCAGCCCAGTGATTTTGTTGTGAACAGCCAGTTCTTGTTCCCACTGGCAGGGGATCTGCGCCTGAACCAATGGCTGCACTAAAGGCCAATCTCCCCTTTCCTTTCAAGCCCCAACAAAACTCATTACCTAAACAAATTAAGGCCAGAAAAACAGACAGCCAGGTCAGGTCCAAACAAATTAAACAGACTGTGAGTCTTTTAAGGTGATTTTTTTTTTCAAAAGGAAAAAAACATTTCTTTGTCCAGACAACTTTATTGCATACTTCTACTTTTTGTAACCGTTTTGACCACAAGCGAAGGTGAGATCAGCTGGTTTTGCAAAAACAAAACAATGCTTTGTTTGCTTGATTAGAAGAGTGTGCTGCGCATTAATCATTTGCCATGGGCCTCAACAAAAAACACCTGCAATCAGTCAAGCTGAAGAGATCATGTGGAATGGGGCTTGGAGTAGATAATAAAGCCCAAGAAACTTCAGAGCCAATCTTCACGCAAATAAATAAATATTCGAATCTTTTTTTGAGCATGCCTGAATATGTTGAAAAAATATGCTCTTAGGGGGGTTTCTATGATCCAGCCTTGGTTTTACCATTTAAAAAAAAATCTTGAGAGACTTTCTGGCATGTTACATACCAGGGTCTCTGGTATTAGAGCACTGAGTTTAATTCTTTGAGCAGAGGCTAGCCTTCAGTGAACCCTCGACATTACCCTTTAAAAAAAAAACAAAGTCACAGCTAGTAATGTAAAGGCAAAAAAAAATTAAAAAAGGTTTTGGTAACTTTTGTTATTATGAGATACAGGACAGCAATTTCAGCAGACTCCCAAACTACTAAGTGCCCCCTCCCTCTCCCTCTCCCTCCTCACAGAACTGTAATTCTTTATACTGTGTTTAAATGCTCAGAGATGGAGCCATGTGTTGCAAGCTTCCGCAGTGCATGATCCTAATCCTGCCCGTGCCCTAATATGGAGTTCATACAGGGTTATAAACATAAGCTCTCTAGGGATGCTAAATGCATAGCACAATTTCATTGTGCCACTGATTGAAACCCACAATCTATCATTAATTTTATGTCATCTAGGATTACGTTTACTTATGTATCAAATTCCAGCTGTCACTCAGGATGTTTTTTTTTTCTTTTCATTGTATTATTATTATCTCGGTAACAGTATCCCTGCCAGCATCCCTCAGGCCACAAGCGACACTCGAATCACAAGTTCACACTGGAAGCACACAATGTAATACTGTACAGCCTACTTTTGAATGTCACTTTTACATAACAGGTGTTATATGATGTAATATTTATGCAACTTTACAGGTACCTATTCTAAAACAGTTCAGTTACCGTAGAACTCCATGTTAATTAGACATGAGTGAACAGCTAATGGTGTCATGCTGACTGTTTGTGTGGTTGTTCATTGGCTGGGGACTAAGGGCTTACAACAGACTGGTCTGATGACAGTCTGGAGGAGAGTCCTAATGATTAGTTCAGTGTGTCAGTTTAGTTAGGAGGCTGATGAAGGCTCTATATAGCCAATGGCTTAAGCCATCACCAGTAGGTAGCCTACTATCTATATTGTTAGGTCCTGTTTTTAAGTTGAACAGCATTAACAATATATTCAGTGTCTACTTCTAATTTTAATAACAATGTGGCCTTATGTGCTATTACCTGATGGGAAATTGGTTATATTCATCTAAAAATAAAGGGGTAGATGGCCTCTGCTTTAACAGCATGATCTTTGAATAGCTATGTATAGCCTGTGGTTGTAATGAGGGGCCTGAAATGTCTACATTCACAAAAGACAATTCAACCTACATTTTTTACCATTACATATTACTTTTTGTTAGAAAATCTGGATGGTACACCTCTGTAGTGAATTTCTATATGTTATTAAACTGAAATGAGATCTATATGTAGATCTTTTAGACTGTAACTAACTCTGCTCATTTAACTATGCCTGAGGCAATGCACATACTGTGTATTATGATGTTGGAAGACTCTGTAAGTAATGACAACTAATTTCTCACAGTGAGAAGCTAATAGGATGGGGGCGAGAGATTCAGTCCCAACTCCATTTCAGTTGCAGCTTCCATCTTAAGGTCCACTGTTACAGCATGCAAGGGATGTTATGGGTTCCCCTCGACTTGGCGGTTTAGAAAGCTTCCCAGAGAGGCCCAGAAGTCTAATAATCATGGTTAACTAAATGTGACAGTATGAATCAGAGAAGCTGGATAATGATGGGGGGTTTTGTTCAGTGTCAAGTTGTGTCTGAATCAACACCTGCCAAGAAGCAAATGCCTACATTTTCCATTTGGTGTATTAGAGAAGTCTGGATATCTGCCACACGTGCAAAAATAGCCTCCAACCTCCAAACCAAAGCTCTGATTTTCCTCTGCATTCAGTGCACTTATAATTATTAATTCTAAGCTTTCTGACCTTCTACGTCAGACACACAACAAGCATGTTTGTTTGTGATGTGCTGTACCAGTTCTGTATAAGGTACATGTAGACGCTTTGCCTAGTCATGTTTTCTCTACAACTGCAAATAAACTGTATTTTCTAAATTGAGAATTAGGCTACAATTCACAGTGAACGTAGAATATATTTTCTGAAAAATACTTTACTTGAAACGTGCCATCACTGTGGTTCCTGCTAAGAACCTTGATGGTTCTCAACTTCAGAACACACTTCAGTTTTGTGGGTAGCAACACTAAAGGTCGGTGTGAAATTTTATGATTACATATGGTGCCTTGTTTACAGAGGACATAGGATGCTTCCCCATTTTTCCCACGCCTTGAGTCTGTTTTGTTTATTTTGTAAAGCCAGAATAAACAGTATACAAAGTTAGAAAAACCCAGAGAACACACTGAATAACTGTTTAGCACAGTAAGCCACTATCCTCACTCTAACATGTAATTACAAATCCAGCCGTTTTCCACATTTTTCTTCTGGTATTAAGTGACATCACCTTGTACTGCTGTCCTTAAACTGTGTGAAAAAATAGGTTTTGCCATTTTAGAAACAACACAAAAAAAACTTTGCCTATGGTTAAAAAAACATGATCATTATCAGCTTCAGAGATATACAATATGCAAAAGACTATGGCTGTGTCCGAAAGGGAAAACATAAAACAAATAAATGCATAAAATGCTGCCTTTGCTTTGCCCAATTTTGAAGGAAGCACAGATGCTTTCTTTATGCTGCTTTCAACATCTAACATTTTATCAAACTATAAAGTCAGCTACTCGCAACAGCGCTCTGTGCTGCTGTCTAGCCAGGCTGTCCGAAATGAAGGTTTTAATCGGCACCTTGATGCCTGCTTAAGGTGACCGACTTGTTAGACAGTGAAGGCAGCAAGTCACTAGCTTCCCGCTTCGGACATAGCCTATGTCGTTTAAGCAGTGTAATCTATTTTTATAGATTAACTAAACTAAAAGATGGGCTAATGAACAGTGAAAGCAAGCGTATGCCAAAGAGGGCAGAGGAATTCTGCTGACCATCACCACTGTCTGCCACCAAATTGAAATATGGAACAGCTGACCACACATGGTCTGTCTGCTGTGGTGCTAAGTAGAGAGGAAAGTAGCCAACTGGTTGTGCTGACAGCAATTTGGGACACTCTGATTAACTGATCTACTGCTGTGGAAAGGTTGACAGAAATTAAGTCAACTAACAGACCTCAAAAAGCCATATTCCCACAACAACTGCAGTTTTTCTGTAGATGACAAATACAGTGGTTACACAATGTGATTAATTAACTTTTTGTGTCCAATGCATTCCTTTAGGAAGCTGTTACCTAATACGATGTGTTCACCTTTTTATTTTTTTAAAGCGACCAAGTACACAAAAAGCAAACAAGAAACATTCCCAAACAGACTTAAAGATTACAAGAAATGATTAGAGGCAGACCTGGTGTTATCCATTACAAAAAAAATATGAAAATATTGTTTTGTATCGATTTTCCCCTCCCTTCCCCTTAATTACAAAATGCCACCTTGCTCCCTGCACACGATAAATGATGATCGGGCATCTGGCACAGTGCCCTAACGCTGGTGTGAGGTTATCTACAGTTCACTCAGGTTTGTCGCTGACAAACACAGCGCTCTGTGTTTTCCCTTCGTGTTTCTTCTGAAACAGTCGCGTATAAGCTCTTTGGAGGCAGATGCGGTTTCTCTCATCTGTGATAACACAAACAGTCTCTTCCCACCCCAGAGAAATGTCAAATAAACAGGGTTCAAAAAGCCAGAATGCATTCTGGGATGGGTGGACCAAGCCCTTTTGTGTGGAAAGATTAGTTGGAGCTTCCCAGCAGTTTACAAGACAGAACTGTCGATATTTGCCCGTCAACTGCTTGGCCAGAACAAGCCTCGAAGTTCACCATCTCCAATTGGGCCAAGAAAACATCCTACCCGGTTGCAAAATCATTTCTGTCTTCCTTTATTTCAGGCTTAGGCTATCCATCAAAGAAATGCAAACGACCAAGATGGTGAGCTTCATAATGCAAAGGATCCAGACATTTCCTTTAATAAAGATGTACAGTAAAAACCCTGGGGGCTGTTGTGTTAACAGAAAACGATTACTTCTATGTTCAGTGTATTTCCTGACCTGCTGCTTAATAGTCACACAGCTTCTGCATGATTTAGCTAATCAGTTAGATGTTTGGTGACAATGCAAAAACAAATAAAAAATCCCATGCAAAGAGTGCCTACGAACAAGTGTCTCTATTCTGCTTTTTACAAACAACCAAGGAGTGTGGATCCTGCACATAACACAACAGCTGTTGCAGCCAAAGAAACCTGAATCAGATTAGTTTCCAGTAGGCCATGTTGTCTAATCATGTCCTTGGCACACACTATTCTAAATGTAAAAATGCCAAGACAACCAAAGTGCACATGTCCAGACAAAACTACCCTACTTGGTGTGTTCGTCATGTCGATGTCATGCAATGTAACTTGGCTTAGGTCTGCACAACAGATATGACTTGATCTTTAGGCTATCATAGAAAAGAGGACAGCATGTCTTAATAACTTGACAGCACTGTGTGTGCAGTTCCCTGCATGAGGAAGTATTGCAATATTATATACTGTAATCTTGCTGAAGCAAACTGTGAAAATGTCTCAATTCAGGAAACAAGAAACCAAACTAAGAGCGCACGATACTGCGGAGCTTGGCTCTGGTCTGAGGCACAGCATCACAGACTAGTAGTTAAACCACTGATATCAAACCTTTCACTTTAATGAAATTGGACTTTGCTTTGCAATGTGACATAATGTCTGGCTGCCCTGTACTGTAACTGCAGCAACCACTATTTTCCTATTGTTAACAGTTTTATTTTTATGCACGCCTTTTGTTCAACAACATATATTTCCTGCCTTTTCTTCCATCCTGTTATGACTGTAAGGGGATCCACGTCAAGTTATTTAGATGAGGCACCTGTTTATAGTGTCTGGTAAACCAGGACTAATGTTTAGACTGATGTGAATAACATTCCTACTATCCCCCACTTCATTCAGGCTCCTGGTTTAACAAAACACACTTCAAAAACACACTTAGGAATCCTAACAGTTTAGACTCTAATTGGCATAAGTTGCTCTTTTGTGTTCTTTCTTATTCTCCAAATGAGCTTGCAACAATACAGTGGTTCACACACACGCACACCCACACGTACACACACAGGCATACAAACTCCATACATACGGTGGTCATTAATTTGTAGTGACAACTACTCAAAAATCTTCTACTCGCCTCCTAAAACGCAAGAAATGTGACAGTGAGTTGAGTGACAAATTTAACAACGCAGGTGCTGATCAGCACATTTTGGAAAGCAGGTGATTCACTTGATGCTTTGTAACCTGTGGATATCCACAACATTTTCACAGTGTGCTTCAAGCAAAGACAGCTAGCGCCTGTCGCTAGCATCTTTCTCAGTGAATAGTTAGCGTCAGCCTGTTAGGAGGGCGAGGTTAGTGAGAGTGTAATGAACATATTATTACTGACAACGCTGGAAATGTTGAGGCCATCAAAAATGTTACACAAACAGTTGCGTAATATGTTTTGCAAACATTTATCCTGCTTACTAGTTTTTCTCAGCGTGTGGTTTCATAAACCTTACCTTGATAATACTCGTCCTCCGAGGTATTCCAGATTTGGCATCCAACACAGAGGTGTTTGCCGTTTCCAGTCCCTCGCTGTCAGGTATGGCAGAGACGACCATGTCTGACGATAACCCACAGTCCCCGTTTGAGACCGACACTTCACACTGGCCTTTGCCGTCTGTTTCATCACTGGGTACGGCAGCCTTCTCCCCAAGCGCCGATGAAGATAACCCGCAGATTTCTGCAAACTCCGCCATAGGCACTGAGCTGACTAGTCTGGACCTATACTGTGGTTACTTAGTAATAATTCAGTTATGGCGTAACTGAACTTCTTGAAACGACATCTGCAGGCAAAGATGTTAGCTAAGACCGTTGATAGCTACTCCTCGAATCATTTTCGGAGACTGGTGGTGACTCGCTGGCTAGATAGAAATTGGCTCCATGCATAACATTTTGACTGTTGCAAGTCTCATTGTTCTTCAGCATCACATTCATAAGCCTCTTGATGCTGCCATCTAACGTTACTCAGTTACAGTTAGAAAAACGCTGCCCGTTTTCAAGCTTCCCATTTTATTTTACACGCCTATGGTGTCATCCAAAAGCATTATATCCGCAGTAAAACTTCAAAGTATGTGTCTAAATTACCTTGTTTGCAGTTTATACTAACCAATCAACAGATTTTCAAAGTCCAGATCACACAATCTGACAGCCTCAATTACTGAAAACAATGTCTTCAAAGAACAACTTTAACTTTAACTTTAAACCAATTAGCCTGACTTTGCAATCGATTAAAGAGAATATTTGACGTATACTAACAGATGCTGACAGTGTAAGTCAGGTCTCACCTCACTTGCAAAAAGTAGCATCAGATATAAATCGTTGGTGACGGTGCAAACACCGTCCAACACCACTGTTCAGGTATGCTAACTCAAAATAACAGCTAACTAGCTATCTAAATATTGCAAATTGGCAGGTAAGTTAAAACTAACGTTACGCTAGTTTTACTATAGTACCAGGCAGACGTTGAGGTCACGGACTCGGTAAACAATTTTAAGGTAATCTTGCTTCTCTTGCCAGATGGCACTGTTTTAACAAATAAGGACCTTTAAAATATCCAATTAACACAAACATAACCAAAACTGTAAAGCTATATGAACTATCGTTAGACGACACAGTAACGTAATTAGCTAGCTACTTCATCACGTTAGGTTACTTACGGCGACGAGTAGGTTAACGTTGAAATTCGAGGCTCAGCCTTACAGAAAACCACAGGATTGTCAACAGAAATAAGAGCTGAAAATATTTCCAGCAGACCACTAACTTACTATGATGCTTCGTTCACAGAGACAGATACTGAAAACGTAGGGTAATTTGTTGCACGACACACTGAAGATCATCCATGACGCACTGTTTCTTACTTCTCGTGCACCAAAGCAAATGAAAGGAAATTCGCTTCCTCAAAGCTATACACACTTGTCATGTGCACATGACTGCTGTATCAAAGAACACCCGTGTGTTCTTATCAGACTGTATCAACTTCAAACAATAATAATTATTATTAACATAATAAGAATAGATATTTAATGGTCTTATGAGACAAGTGAGGATGGCAATGTGTAAGTAAAATAATGTGTATAACCGCAGATTGGCTGCGTATACACACAAACTGTAAATTTTTCAGTGAAGATATTAGGAAAACAGTGATTCAGTAAACCTGCATTCATACATTCATCAAGTTTATTCAAAGAAATCGCGGAAGGACCACAATCAAAGAGATAAGTGGCTATGGCTATTTTAGGGCACACAGCTGGCAAGCTCAGAAGAAAAAGGTAAAAATAAAAGGACATTTATTTAGCTAATCTTTGAACGCGCTATGTTATACAACAGCGGCATCTCGCGGTTGAGGATGTAATGACAGTACCCGAAAATGTGATCTTGGTATTTGCCCCTGTGAAGTTTTTTACTTGCAAATATTTCTAATAATTACAATTAAAACATGGTTCCCAAGCAACTGGTCAGACAACAACAGGAAACGTGGTTTTCTGGTAGATGTTGTATTGCTCAATTCTATTTTCCTCTGGCAAGTTGTGAACACTTGCGAAGTTCCTCTATCAAACTTAATTGAGTAGCCTATGTCTGTACATTTATACTTAGGCCCTACAGCATGCCTGAAGCACATTTGTTGCTGAATTTGGCAGCCCATACAGAGACCATCCTTTCGGTTTTGTCACATTATGAGTTGCAGTATGTCACATTATGAGTATGATTTTTTTTTTTTTTAATCCAGAATCACCAAATCAACCAAGTCATGATCATATCATGTGAGTCACCAAATCATTAAATCATTTACAGTTTTATCTAGGTCCAGAAATGACTGTCTTGTTTCATATTAAGCAAGCAAGCATTTTGTTTAGTTTACATTTTAATCCAAGAAAAAAACTTTTAGATAAATTCTTTATTTTCTCGCAATTGGAATAATTTCTGACTCGCATAAACAAAGGGCCGGACAGACAGCCCTCACATAGCTGTTGGTGCACCCCGCCTGTTGTTTCAAGGCAGGGCAGTTGATGAATTTGTTGATGTATGGACAAGGATCAGCTGAAATACAAAGAGAGGTAAGAGGTTAGCTCTTTTATTCTCTTCACTGTCATTTAAGATGTTTAACTACCTATACAGCTGGATTCTAGTGGGCTTGTGTAGTTTGTCTGTGTAGTTTATTTTCTTTAAGAGAACTTGAGAGCACTCACTGCACAACTTATCCTCACAAGAGCTCGGGCAGGCAGCGCAAGGTTCTCCTTCGGTGTACGGTGGTATTGCTACACCCCCTCTGTAGAAGTTCCCTCTGAAAAAAAAGAGTAAAAGTAAAATTAATTTAAAAAGATAAAACTCTTATTTTTCTTTGTATCTCTCTTGTTCAAATCAGGTGATCACTGATTGCTTTTTAATGTGTGATGGGATCATGACGTCATTTCCCATAGCATTCCTCAATGCTACACATCTCAACCCACTGACATGTAAGTTCTAAGCATGCCCACACACCCAGGTTTAGAAAGGTCCTACAGTATGAAACTAAATGATTATTATTTTTACTTGAAAATAAATGAACATTACAAACACATAACAAATAGTTAGTCATGCAGTAATGGGGGTTGAAGCAGACAGGATAAATAATAACAGCCTCTTAAAATCGATAATGAGTTGTTTGCTACATACGCTCGGTAGTAATGGCAACCGTAGAAGTAAACACTGCCACACTTGGCCACACCACATCCAATCTGGTAGGAGCTGTACCATATAACCTGCAACAAAACATGTCATTTGTGTGCATATCCTGTAGTTTTGTGTGTCATACTGCTCTTAGACTAGCTCATAAGATGGTTGAACTGTGATTTCGTATGTCTGCATATTTGTATGAAACAGCAGGTAGTACCTGGGTGTAATGACCAATTGGCTGTCCATTGGTTGATCCAGTGGGATATTGGTAGTGTTGCACTTCATTGTTCCAAGCTGTTATAACTGTAGTCCAAGATTGTACAGCTGTAGATTTGAACAGGTTTTCTCCACATTCGTAGTCTGTTAAGCCATGAAAAAAGCAAAGACACTTTGTTATCTTGTTTCAGCTGTGTGCTGTCAGCTGTTCATTTTCATATTCCAATGCTTTAGTTTACTCTCATTTGTGTTATGAATAATATTAAACCTTGATTATTCGTTACTGCTGACAAAAACAAATTTCATCTTAAAATAAAATCCACTTATTGGTAAGGCTTCTGTACACAACGCTGGTGTGTTTGTGTTCGTGTTTGTGTGTGTGTGTTTGTGTGTGTGTCTGTCCGTCTGTCTGTGTATCTAGGTCTGTGTATGCATGTGTGTGTGGGTGCACAGCATCAACAGAGGGGACAGCGATGACGCACTTCCAACCAAGCGGCTGCTACTTGGGCCATGTCTCAGCTCGCATTTGTCCACCCACTGCTGGGCTGAATCCGCCACTGTCTGGTTCCAGCTCTGAGGGGAACAGGAGGGTGGGCAACCACAGATGGGCACAGGTAAGGACAAGTAGTGGGCAAAGTAGGCCAAAACGTTGTTTGTTAATCATTTTAAAAAACGTGTTTTGGGAGCATTAAATCAGTTAATACTTTGTTTTGTTTGTACATTTGCCTGATCCTGCAGCTGATAAATGGATTGTGGATGTGGATGCATCATGTGGATATTTTAGAGCAGGAAGCCCCTTAATTGACACAGCTATCGTGTTTCCGTTCAAGAGCGTACCAGAAACAGTAGTGCATACATGGCGCCTCCCCTCCTTAATTAAAATGGTCTTTGAATGGTAGTGTACTCAACATGTTATCAGCAGGCTCACTCTAAAATTGCATGCAGTGCTCCTAGGTTATGTTTAATTAAAAGGCTGGACTGGTAAGAAGTCCAAGGCACCATTTTCAGCATGTTGCTTGCTGTGGGTTCCACTGCCCTCCTGAAGGCATTGTGCACATTCACAATCTCCTCCTGAACAGTGGAATTCTCTGTGCAGACGTCTGTTCAACACACACACACACACACACACACACACACACACACACACACACACACACACACACACACAAACACACACACACACATGCACACACACACATACACATAAGAGAAGGTGAACAAACCGTGACTACTTTTGTTTATGTACTCTTAAAATATAAAGCAACCAGTAATAACATCAGGCAGAGCAGAGTCACGCGAGGATAATGTGTTATACTCACTTGGCTGTGAATGTATCCAGGAGTTAGAGGGTAAAAGATAAAAGTATAGAAAGAGTTGATTATTAATACAGTTGTCAGTGTAATGACTCTAAAGTATTACATAACAAAGTAGTACAAAGTAGTATATAAGACCAAAAGGATCATGCTGGGGTTCTGTATGAGTGTGTAACAGCAAGATGATTTAGCTGGCCGTAATCATACTTAATCAGCAGTCCTATACACTTCCAAGAGTGTAAGTTATTGCTAAGTTGTTGATAATAGATGCCGTCTGATGCTGTCTCACCAGACTGCAAGCAGTGCACATCTGAAGCACTGTCAGGGACCAAACAGCAGCTAGCACGATCATGGTGTCTGTGGTCCTGGCCTGGGGAGTATAGCATAGGTTACATGTTTCGCTCCCACAGGTCTGAAATGTCAGTTCTTTTTGACTAATGACTCAGATTTTGCGGAATTTCTAAATTTCAATTAATTGTAGCCTATTGTTTTTTTTTTTTTAAACACTTGCTTATATTTGTCTTAGGTTTAGATACACTTTTATAACTAAGACAACAGGTTCAAAAAGTTTAGAGTAACCTTTAACTTATGGCCTGCCATAAAAATTATTTCTAAATAATCATATTGGCATTTAATTATATGAGCATTTACTTTAAAAAGTTTACAATAGAAAGTTTACAATAGAAACTAGAAAGGTTGATCCAGGCACTCCAAAGCATGACAAAGAGGAGGATTTTGAGTCAACGTTTTGGAGTGCCCGGATCAACCATTCTTGTTTCTACTGGACTGATTCTCAGCATCCAAGAGTACCTAACATACTGCTAAAGACACTTTGATCAAATGAGCCACCAGCTATTTGTTGTTTTCCTGAACGTTTACAATATTTGAAAGTAGTCGCCATACTGAAGTTGAAACGTAGGAAAAAACTCATTTGTAACATATAACGAAAAACAGCAACGCATTATGCAAAATATAGGTTTCTATAACTTGTCATGTTGCCAGCTTACCTGCTTTAGTGTGCTGAAGTGTCCAGGTTGTACCGTATGTGCCCTGTACTCACCTTATATAGGTTTGGCAGAGAAGGGCAGCAAACACACATGTGCTTGTTGTATTAATAACACTTAAAGAGAATAAAGGGGCTGATGCTATTAAGGCATAGGTCCTTTATCCCACAGCCAGAGAAAAATGACAGGAGCAAATATGGGCTGCTTGGGTGGTGCCACTATCCTGGGTACACTCTGCATTAAGGCCAGGCTGAATGGATAGTGTACTCCCAAAGCACTGGTCAACAAGTGAACAATGATACACACTATAGACACTGTAACTAAGGATTACTGCCTGGGGGCCAGAGAATGCTGACACATTCATCACCTTTTTCTGTGTGTGTTTATTGTGTGGTTGGACATGGCTAATTTACATGGAATTTGCCATTAAAACTGTTGGTTTGGACTTGGAAGTCTTATGTTTGGTTACTCTTAGGAAGGGCTTTGCATTGTCATCCAGTTCTGATTCTTGGGCACTTGCACGCCAGTTTGACTTCATAATAATCTAACCACTGACTCGTATCATATGTCAAATGTTTGCATTGTACAGAATGACGCAGGTTCAAATGAACTGGTGGCTATATAACACACCTGCCTTTATGATATGGCCACTTGTTTGTTTTGTAGGAGTTGATGGCGTGACTGATTAGGTGATGTTTATCTCTAAAGTTAAACTAGTTGACGGCAAAGGTATGAGCAAGTGTGGAACAGAAACAAACACATTAGACAGCTGATTACATTGGAGAAGTAGATTAAAGTGTCGGCTGTTAAAATTTAGCTTCATCTTGTGCAACGTCAACATCAGTGGTAAGAGATACCTGTGCCTGTGTGTGCGTGCGTGCATGTGTATGTATGTGTGTGTGTGTGTGTGTGTGTGTGTGTGTGTGTGTGTGTGTGTGGGTGTATAAAGTTTACAATACTATAGCACCAGCACTTATTGAAAGTAAAAGGAGTTGAGACATGACTAACTTTAAATACATTGGTTATAACCATGGATTTCCTTGGTGTAAAACAAAAGAGACCTGCCTGCAAGTGTACATTACACAGTATGAATTACATCACACTACATATTAAGTATTTTTTTGAGTTTGCACGTAGGACAGCAATACATTGTGTGTGCCTCAAAAAAGGCTTAACATAACCTACTACTAATACGGTACCCTAGAAGTTTACAACATTTTGCATCTTCAAGTAAATATGGAATTTAATCCTGGAGCTATGCATACCTCCAAAAAATCTATATGTTTGTTTATATATATTTCACAGACACTTTTATCTGAAAACAATACTGAAACTACAGACTGACATATGAAAGGCCTGTATGACCTTTAAACATATGGTGACACTGATGGAAATACCATTCATTCATACCATATGTGGTGGTAGTAGAAGGTAAACATGGACAAGGAACTATGTGGTATTAGTACTAGATGGTAAAAATGGACAAGGAGCTATGTGGTATTAGTACTAGATGGTAAAATGGACAAGGAGCTATGTGGTATTTGTACTAAAAAGGTAAAATGGACAAGGAGCTATGTAGTGGTAGTACTGGTGGTGGTAGTACTACATACACATCTGTTAGCTTATTTTGTCCTCCTTTTGTAAGTTGCTTTGGATAAAAGCCTTGGATAAAAGTCTGCTAAGTGTAATATAATGTAATGTAACTAGAAGGTAAACATGGGCAAGGAGCTATGTGGTGGTAGAGGCAGTGTGGGAACAGGGTAAAAAAGGAATGTATATGTATAGCGTTTTATACTTTTTTTAATTCACAGAATTCATAGCATTTTTTGACCTCTCATATTACAGTTTTTCTCAATTGTTTAAACACATTTCCTGAAAGCATGCCTCATACTCTCAGAACTCTACACACAAGTCAAAAAAACACACACACAATGGGCAAAACCACTCACTTCTCCTGCAAAATGAAACTTTGCATTCAAAACAATGTTATTTCTTCTCAAAATGCTATTTTGTTGTCAAATGACAAACACAAACCATCATATGAATAGACATTTATAACAACCAGTTGAACCCTGATGTGCTTAATGTAAAACACTATGATAAATGGAAAACACTTCTTCTCCATTCATCATAATGATTTAGGCCTTTTTTTGTTCAGTGTTACACTTGCTACAGACAGTACATACATAAGTGTGCTATATTTTAGAATATTGTTTTTATACTCAGAATGCACATATACATTGTTACAAATATTTTTTTATTTTTCCCACAAAAACAGTGTACACACTGTGCATCCCAATCAACACAAAGCTGCACCTACAGTGGTCTAAATACAACAGAAGAATTTACTGTAGCCTATACAGTTACAAAAACAAATTACGCTGCATCCTTTCTTCTGTTTTTGTGTGGCCACAGCACCTCATCCACATCACATGCAATGTTTTTCCTGGCCTAGCAGCGAATCCATCCATGAAAAGCATCAATTGCTATATTTCCACATGCGTCTTCCATAGCTTAGAGAAAGGGTACACACATTTGTGGATTTTGGTCATACACTTTCATCTCCAGTCAAAAAAAAATTCCTCAATTGTGTTGAGGATTGTAGAATATGGAGAGAGATACGTAAACAACTAAACAACTACTGTAAAATAATTTCGTTGACCAAATGGTCAACCAAAATGGCTCTGATCTCATCAGAGATTATGGTCCTTTCTCGTCCTCATCCGTGTCCTCCTTCTCTTACTCTCACTCCTGTGGCTCTGCCTCTTCCAAAGCTCTGATAGCTAGTTGTAAAGCTGTGTGACAGGTGTTTGCAGATGTGATGAGTCAGTGTACATAATAGGGCAATTGACTTTAGAATTTTGAATCACTGTGTGTTCCTTGTGAAAACAAGAGATTTCTGTCATGAAAATTGTGCCAAACGCAGAGAATTGTCTATAGTGTTTTGAAAAAAGTGTGTTTTAGAACTGCAATTTGAGTGTAAAGCAGGAATTGTGTTTATAGTTTAGCAGAATTGGTTCATGGGGTTGGTGCATGAGTTACATGTTGTGGTCATTGTGTCTGAAGTACAAGGAATTGTGTTTAAACAATTGAGAAAAACTGTAACAAACTTGCGGCACTTTTTCTTATTCACTCGTTTTTTCCGCCTATTTTCTTTCATTGACTAATGGAGGCAATGCAGCCTTTGTGCAACTCCTGCCACTCTGCAGAAGCTCTCAAGTCAAGGTCAAAGGTTTGTAATGAAGCAATCCAGCAGATCAGTGAAGGCTTACTTAGGTCTGCAAACAGTCGCACTAACTCAGAGGCACTAATTACCTCAGACAGCTTAACAAAAATGTAAAACCGTCTAACTTGACTGTCTGGTCCAAGACGTGGAATGTTTCAACTCTGCATGAAAAAGTGAACAACTTGTTCTCCAAACACCTTGCCTCAGATGAGACTACGCAGCAAAAGTATGCAGAAGAAGCTGTAAGAAATATGGATGCTTCCCGTTCATGATGGACAATCAGGCTTTGGTGACCTGATGAAGAATGAATTGCAGCAGTTAATAAATCTTGCAGCTGCCATGCTAGATGGGGGTAATGTCTGACCAAATGAATGCTTTGTAAGTTCTTAAACATACACACCATGTCCTTCACAGTCACCCAGCAGCTCAAAGATACATGATGTACAGTACTGTAAGGTGCTGACATTTTCTAGAAAACTCACTGATCTGATCAAGAGTTTTCTTTTGGACAGCAACACAGGTCCTGAATTCATGTCATTAATTGCTGAAAAAAAACCAGCTCTCCGGATTCTGTGCTTAACATGAAGGAAAACAAATATGAGACAAAAACCAAAAGCCAAAAGAAGAGTAACGATGCCTTGGAAATGGTGTATGACTTTGCGGAAAAGGAACTCTGGCGTTTGCTACTGTATAACCATTTTTTAGATTTCCTTCATATCTGAACGTCAGTGGAGAGCAGAGGGCAGTTGTTTATCCAGAGGATGTTTTAGAACAAAACCTTCCTAGTCAATAGACAGAACCAACCAGCGGTAGACCATCTGGTTCTAAATCGAACCTGGGACCCAGGTCATCTTATTCTGCCCCTCACCTCTCTGATAATACAGCAACAGAATATTTCCCTGCACTTTTTGGAAAGAGGAGTATTGGTCCCAATGCTGATTGGTCCCAATGCTGATCCTAAGGTTACTTGCCAAGATTACAGATCAACAAGTTGTTTCCACAAATTTAATGGAAGGCACCAGAGAGCAAATTGAGAGACTCATCTTAGAGCTTATACTAACAAAATAATAATAAATTAATGAATTAATACATTAATAAATTAATGATTGAAGGGACCTTCGCCTCTTTTTTCTTAAGGGTGGTTCTTCATCAGAGCCCAACGCATACTCTGCCTTGTCCAAGGTGTTTTTTTATGCTGCATTAAGCCAAACTGAACCTTTCAGTCTCCATGGAAACATCCCAAACCATTGGAGCAATCCCAATAAAAAACACTGCATACATTTATTATGTGAACACAACTGTGCATCTGGAAGACGGCTTTATCCTAGATAGAAAAACATTCTCATTAGTGGAGGTTTAATGTGATGCTTTGTTTAAACAGGATGTGATTTGTAAAGGGGATTTCCCCTCTTGTGTTTTTC
This sequence comes from Coilia nasus, assembly GCA_027475355.1. Taxonomy (NCBI): domain Eukaryota; kingdom Metazoa; phylum Chordata; class Actinopteri; order Clupeiformes; family Engraulidae; genus Coilia; species Coilia nasus. The sequence goes on along the minus strand of CM050218.1, from coordinate 13,836,770 downwards.
ATATGCCTGCCTCTTCTGAATTATTGTTTTTTTAATCTATGACACAAAGCACATAGCAATTGAAAACTTAACCATTTGCTATTTCAGTTTCTTTACTGGTTGATAACAATTTATTTTGAAAAATATATCAAACGTTTCCTCTCCCCGGTTTAGCCCACTGCAAAAACTGCACGATGTTAGATCAAGAGAATGATTCTGTTGCTTTGCAGCGCAGGTTGGTAGGATGCACCTGTGGAAAAAATGTCTGTAAACAAATCTAACCTGTCATACTTCCACAGCACACAACAGTGAAGGGTGCAAAGACGTGTGATGGCTGACATTTCTGGAAGTACATGTTTCTGATGTAGTCAGGGCTTTTTTTATCATAATGCATTGTCTAAGTGAATGAAAATTCATGCCAGAGTGGAGAAGATCCACAGTAAATTCCCATTTTTACAAGCAGTGTGGCGAATAATAATACTGTAATTTGGATGCTTATTTATTAATTTATTTAATTTATTTGATTATATTATTGAACATGTTCAGACTATTTTAACAGAATAAATGTTTGCACAATGTGTGAGTCTCGGTAAATAAATGTAATTTTTCTGAAAACAATTAAAATATATTTATAGCTCTTCAAAAAAGCATAATATAAAGTTTAAGACAATGAAAAGAGTGTCCACTAAACATGAAATGGTGTGTGTGTGTGTGTGTGTGTGTGTGTGTGTGTGTGTGTGTGTGTGTGTGTGTGTGTGTGTGTGTGTGTGTGTGTGTGTGTGTGTGTGTGTGTGTGTCTGTGTCTGTGTGTGTGTCTGTGTGTTTGTGTGTATTTTTGTTATAGTGGTGGGAGGAATGTGAGTGCTGTGTTTAACAAATCTGGCAACATACCAGAGGTTTGTCATTATAGGGCTTACCTGTTATTCTGGTTCTGATAGTGTGTGTTGTTCTGACCCCTTGTTCAGATGTTTAGATTAACAGGAAGCACATGTGTGTTGGTGCAGAATATTATTTCAAGTACATTTTACACAATATATTATTTCTGTTTCTATTCCGATTAGAAGTCCCCATGTAAAACGGGGCTAGTGTATCATCAGTGTAAGTTAGGGCTTTCAACACAAGGGGGCGACTCAGTCTCAGAAATACCTGCGCTATGCTCCATCTGCGAGACCACATCTGTTTTCATTTTGCCAGAAGGCATCACTCATGGTTACCATTATGACACTGGTAATTAAAAGCACCTGGAACATTTAAATCTGATGAAATCAGATTGATTACTTTGCAACCAGCGATAACAATAACACAGAGCAAGGCTGGGCTTTGAAAAGTAGCTGTGCCCCATGTTACACAAGTGGCCCTTCCCCTCACCACACTAAATCAAACTAAAGAGACTTACAGTGCAGGAATATGTCGGTCATTGGTCCCATCTATGTACTTTACTGCTGTACTAATGATCTGCCATTTGCGCAGTTCCTTATAGGCTGTTCTGAATTTTCATCAGTTTCATCAGTTCATATTGAATTATGTATGAGTGCCATGATATCATACTGTACATTAAAATAACATTTAGGATTGTCATTCATAGTGCTGTATATTCCTCACAAATGGAATGCCTGCTTGTCTTAGCTTTTCTTACACTTTTTTTGAGCACCATCTCTCCTCTCTTATACTGCATAAGGCAAAATTTCCTAGATTTGTTTTCAGGGGTGAGGATTCTAGCATGGCCTAAGGGGGGAAGCCTGTTGGAAGTGGGCTGAGGTAAGGGCTTTTGTGCTCTCCTGCTTCATATTGGCATTTCTCTCTCCTGTTCTTCTTGTAAGCACCACAGCTGTCACTCACATGCTCACTGGCCCTCGATCTGTGCCTGTGTCTCCCAAGTGTGTTTCAAGGGGTATGAAACACAAGAAAGCCCCCTTTCCTCTCCCTCCCTCCCTCCCTCCCTCCCTCCACCACTCCCCCAAACCCAACCCACCTCACCTCACCTCGCTTCGCCCCGCCCCGCCCCGCTGCACCCCGACACCCCCAAAGTGACTGCTTAGGGCTGTGGTGGCAGTAATTAGTCTATGCATGGAAGATAAGCACCCAGCCTGCTTTTTCGGGCGCCTGTTCAAGGAAGCTCTTGCCGCGCCTCGCATCCGTTTTCCCTGCCTGCGTTGTGTCCTAATGAGGGTGGGAAACAACAGGACTCCTGCCTGGCGGAGCTTTCTTCACTCACCCTCCACTCTGTAGGCTGCCGCGCGTCTCTCACACTGCAGGGGCAGATGGGTGTCTGTTAAGAGTCGGTGTCCTCTAAAAAAGCATTAAAAAAATCACCCACCCCCTTTGCCTGCAAGGGCAATGGAGTGGCAGAACAGACAGGAAGCCTAGCGCTTTCATGCGCCCTATCATTAATTCGTGGCCTGAAGTGAGGTTTGACAGGAGCACCACTGTGAATAAAAAAGAAATTGCCATGTACGGCGAAGTGAAATTTGACTGAAATAAATACTTCCGAGAGGAATCTGCCAGATGCCCAATGGTGTTAGGGGGTGTGGAGACTTTCCCTTATCTGTGATTTATGGAGGTGCTGCTGACACTAGAGGAGAATTATGGGTGAGCAATTTTTGTCAGCTCTCCTTCGCACAGCCGAGGACAATGCAAAGCGAAGTCCATGTGTTTCCAGCAGAAAGGACTTCCTGCTATGCTGCTGTCCATGTCGTTTCTTGGAAGATTAGATCCTCAAAATTGTGTTTGGTTTCAAACTACTGAGGACTTTTGTTGTACCGAACTCAATTTCAAAAGAGCGGTCCTCGCCATGTTTGTGTATGTATCAGTTGCCTTTTGTGGTTGTGGTTCATTCTCCACAGCCTCGTTGTTTGGGTTGTGTCGTGGCCATCTTCCCAGTTGAGATTAGACTGTTTTGAGGAGAGTGGGATGTGTGACTGGGGAGTGGCAGGGGGTGTGTGTGTGTGTGTGTGTGTGTGTGTGTGTGTGTGTGTGTGTGTGTGTGTGTGTGTGTGTGTGTGTGTGGGTGTGGGAGGTGGGGGTTAGGAGGCACAGTGGGGCGTCTAAAGAGGTTCCATGTCAGTGGTCTGTGTCAGAAGTGGGCTGCCCTCTCACACAGATTGTCCTGAATAATGGATGCATGGCTATATTGGGTTTGTTTGTGTCGAGGTGGGTGTGGGTGTGGGTGTGTGGGCGTCGGAGGGGGGTTGGTATGGTAGGAGTGGTGGTGGTGGTGGTGGTGGTGGAGGGTCTTCGTCTGGGGCTGCTGAAAAATGCATCCCCGTCCCAGTGCGGCGTGAAGGGCAGACGCAGACGTCGTCAGGCCCCCAGGCAACCTCTCACCCACATGCATGTTGTCTGAGAGCCACCACGCGTCTAGCCCTCACTCCCCTGGGCAGTCTACAGAGTTGCTGTTTTCCTTTTTTTCTTTTCTTCTCTCTTTCTTTATTGCTCAACCCCCCTCTGTACCCCTCTCCTTCCCTCTCTCTTTCTCTCTCCATCTTTCTCTCTCTTTCTTTCATTGTCTTTTTCCCTCTCTCTCTCTCTATTCCTGGTCTTTACAGTACCTTGTGTTTTCTGTGCCACCCTCCTCTCTGTTACCCCCTTTCTCTACCCCTCTTTCCCCCTCTTCTTCCCTCTCTCTTTCTCTCTCCGTCTCTCTCTCTCTCTCTTTCATTCTCTTTTTCCCTCTCTCTCTATTCCTGGTCTTTACAGTACCTTGTGTTTTCTGTGCCACCCTCCTCTCTGTTACCCCCTTTCTCTATCCCTCTTTCCCCCTCTCCCTCCCTCTCTCTTTCTCTCTCCGTCTCTCTCTCTCTCTCTTTCATTCTCTTTTTCCCTCTCTCTCTCTATTCCTGGTCTTTACAGTACCTTGTGTTTTCTGTGCCACCCTCCTCTCTGTTACCCCCTTTCTCTACCCCTCTCTCCCCCTCTCCCTCCCTCTCTCTTTCTCTCTCCGTCTCTCTCTCTCTCTCTTTCATTCTCTTTTTCCCTCTCTCTCTCTCTCTATTCCTGGTCTTTACAGTACCTTGTGTTTTCTGTGCCACCCTCCTCTCTGTTACCCCCTTTATCTGCCTCCTCTCTCTCTCTCTCCTCCTCCCTCTCTCTTTCTCTCTCCGTCTTTCTCTCTCTTTCTTTCATTGTCTTTTTCCCCCTCTCTCTCTATTCCTGGTCTTTACAGTACCTTGTGTTTTCTGTGCCACCCTCCTCTCTGTTACCCCCTTTATCTGCCTGCTCTCTCTCTCTCTCCTCCTCCTCCTTGTATTTAGCGACTTCCTCTGTCTTGTTCTTGCATCCCCCGCCTCTCCCCTTTCCTCCTTTCATGCCTCTCCCTCTCCCTCTCCCTCTCCCTCTCCCTCTCCCCTTCTCTCTCTCTCACTCACGCTCACGCTCTCGCTCCCCGCGCCTCTCCTGCTCCGTTGGATTCTTCAGTCAGTGGACTGGAACTGTAGCGGCTGCTGGACGACCCGAGGGGTAGCGCAGAAGAAGAACAAGAAGAAGAAGAAGAAGAAGAAGAAGAAGAAGAAGGCAAAGAGAAAGAGAGGAGGGAGTGAAGGGTGGAAACGCCGCGCAGTGTCTGGGTCAGGCAGCTCTGTCGTTTCACACAATCACAGAGGAGAGAGAGTGAGAGAGCGAGAGAGGGGGGCAGAGAAAGACAGTGAGAGAGACAGTTAGTGAGTGAGTGAGCGAGTGAACAAGAGAGAGAGAGAGAGAGAAAAAGCTCAGCAGGAGAGAGGAGGTAGACATGTCAGAGGATGTGGTTTTCCTGAGCTTGCAGAACATCGCACAGGCATACTTTGAGCATGACCTAAACAAGAGCACGCAAAAAGTGTATTTGCTGCCTTCCGTTCGCTGCAAGAAGCCACCCAGTGGGAGAGGGAGAGAAGCCCGTGCAACTGATTCTGCTGGATTTTGAGCCTATCACGTCTTTATTTCTGGTTCTCCCCTCCTCCGTTCTGTTTTTCTTCTTTTGGTAATTATTTTTTTCTCACTGCCAGAAACTCTCTGCGCTTATCAGAGTCCCTTGGCTCCTGGCAGGAATTTTCAGCGGATTTTTTTTTTGTGAGCTGTCACCTCAGGCGCCAGCTGTGCGATTCCACGCCGTGCTCCTGTCACTCCTTTTCATGCCTCTCTCCGGCTGCTGCGCCGGTTCGCTTGCCCACTCCTGATCTCCGTGGCCAACTTTGGAGGAGCCTCTTGTCACCACTTTCACAACAGGTAAACGCCTCTGATATACGTATCTCTCTGCCTTTAAACTGTCCTCTCTGCTCGTCTTAGTATTGTTTTTAATGTGTGTGTTCTGTGTGTGTTTGTGGTGGATTAAGGAGCTTCCTTCACAGTAAACAAAAAATGTTATCATATCTTCAGCTATGTTTCCCCTCAGCTTCTCTTCCTCCTTCCCCTCCATCCCCTTCAGCAGTGTACTGTAGCACTTTGGGCTGCATTACCAATCTGTCATGGGAAGCCACAAGCCACAAACTTTGCCACTTGGCGCGTGTTGACTCCGCAGCTGGTTGGCTGGCTGGCTGGCTGGCTGGCTGGCTGGCTCGCCGTCCAAGCATGCTTCGCACTGAGTGCGTAGCGTGTGGTGAGCCTATCACACAGATCAGTGACCTGGTCAGTCCACGGTCACATGGGCAGCGTGTGGTATCGAGAGAAGGCAGGAATGCCAGCAATGTTACGCTGGCTCAGGGTCTCATCTCCACTGAGCAGGCACGACATGTTGAGAAAAAAAAAAGTGTGTCTACAACCAACAGGGAGAGAAAAAGAGAGAAGGAGAGAGGGAGAGTGGGAGAAAAAGGGAGACATTGAGAGATGAAGAGCAGGAATGAGAGAGGAGCGCTGTTAATCAGTTCCAGCCTGGGGCTCTTCGCCGTTAGTCTGTCTCTCAGTCAGTCGCGCTACACACACTGTGTGTGTGTGTGTGTGTGTATGTGTGTCTGTGAGTTTGTGTGTGCGCAAGTGATTGTGTGTGTGTTGGGGGAGAGGTGGGGAGGGTGCACAGGGGTCAGGAGCCAAGCACCCAGACAGATTTACCCAGGCATGGAGAGCGAGGGAGAGAGAGTGATCTGTTTTGGGTGTATCGGCCTCCCTAACAGGCGTCTGAACACTGCCCATAAATCCCTTTTAGGATGATGGATGAGAAGCGCACTAACATGGTTAACGTGTCAAACTCAGTCCTCAGATGTATAACTTAAACAGGCTCTGAAACCCCAACCACCAGTGGCTTTTTGCCATATTAAAGCATACACTCCCCTGGTCCGTGTCCAGAGTCACATTTTTTTGCGCGATTAGTTTAATTTAATACACTTAATTGGAGCACCTTGGGGGCTTTTAAAACTCAATTACAGGTCCTCTTATGAAAGCTATACTGTGTCGTTATTTTCCACCGTTCCACCAGTAATGGAAGGGGGGGAACATAAATTTGGGCTCTCAACTGTGCAGAGCATACTTTTAGCTTCATGCTTTCAGTTCCCAAAATTAAGAACATGTTTGCTCAAAAACATTTTATGTTCTTATCCTTGGAGGAACTTTTTTTTATTTTACGTTTGAATGTTCATGGAAAGCTGAATCAGCTTTAGGGGGCTTTTGACAGCTGTGGGACTTGTAGAAGACCAATAGAGGGGTAAATCTGACATGGCAGGGTAAAAAGGATTATGTTCTTAGGACAAGACGGTTAAGTCTCTATTTTCTTTTTTTTTTCTCCTCAATAGCCATTGGCTTGAGAAGTGTGGCTTTAGAAAGCGCCACAAATGTCCTGATGTAAAGAATGGAAAGAATGTGTCACATTTAGGTGGAGGAAAGAGAGCAACAGTTTGTTACAGATGCAGGGGGGGATTTTGGGGGGGAGAGGGAGGTGGTTGTGCGGTGCGGTGCGGTGCAGTGCGGTAAGGGGAAAGAGGGCTTTGATACTTCTTGAGGGCATATCGACTCGTGCTGTAATGGGTGGTCAAGGAAATTGCTGTGGTATTGATCTGGTAATGTACATGAGGGACATGTCAATATTCCATCTGAAATAGAAAAAAAAAGACAAAAATGGCCTCACAGTGGGCAAAAGCTCTTTGGTAAATATAGACCGCAAAATGTTTCCAATCAGCGCCCTTTATGCAGTGTGTGGCTGTCCGTGAAGGCAGACATATTACCTATTAAAAGAAATAAGCCCAATTTAAAATCTTCTGCTCTTTCAACGCTCCGTTGTTTTTTTTTTTAACATCACTGTCTGAATCCCAGTAGAGTCACCCCCGCGCGACCAAAAAATGTCTCATTGTAATTCATGTTCACTGACACAGTACAGAGAGAAACAAGAGAGAGAGAGAGAGGGAGAGAGAGGGAGAGAGAGGGAGAGGGAGAGGTACAGAAGAAAGAATAGGCAGGATAGCAAGGCTAGGAAGATAAGAGCGCTGGCAGACCCTTCACAAAGAGGAAGGGGAAGGTAGGGAGCATTGGGGGGGGGGGGGGGGGGGGGTGGTGCTGGCGACAGAATGAGACAGATAGGTGTCCTTTATTCTCCCTTGTATGGAATCGTCGTCAAGGGGCCAGTTCCCATGGCAATCCCATCTGGCAGGGTTTTTTTTATTTTATTTTTTTTAGCGTGGCAGCGAGTGTGGCTGTTGCGAGGCCTTGAGACGGGGCGGGCAGACGGGATCTCGAGGCTGACGCTGAATGGGTGCTGAAGTGTGTCATCCCTCTTCTGTCCTTCCTGTCCTCCCTTTCCAGGCTCAAGGAAGGAGATTATTTCTTCTATTTTTTATTTTATTTTTTTTTGTACAAGAGAAAGCAGCTGAGCTCATCTCTATCAGAGAGGGAAAAAAAACACTCAAAGCCTCTAGAGAAATCCCTCAGAGTAAACATCTGCGAAAAGAAATTTGAGAATTTTACTGAAACCCCATGGCTGGACCCAGTGAGCTCAGGGCCAGTCCAGGAAGAAGTATGAATGTTTAGTATTGACCTTGAGTGTGTTTGTTGGCAACAAGGGCCACAAACAAATTTAACATCCTAACAAGCTTAGCCCTCAGCCCCTGCCACTCTTGCTCTTTCAGGAAAAATACTTCCCCTCCATCCGCCCCAGCGGGAACACGTGTATCCAAACAAGGCTGTGCTAAACAGCATTAGAGAACATTATTGACTGACTTGTCCCTCGTCCTCCGCCCCCCTCCCCCCACTCATTTTAATGTTGTTTTCAAGCGTGCACGCAAACACACAGAAACACACACACACACACATACACCTACACACACAAACATACACATGCACCACACACAAACACACACATACACCTACACCCACACACTTACACCTACAAACACACACATACACATGCACCACACACAGACACATACACCTACACCCACACACATACACCTACAAACACACACATACACCTACAGACACACACATACACATGCACCACACACCGACACATACACCTACACCCACACACATACACCTACAAACACACACACACACATGCACCACACACATACACCTACAAACACACACATACACCTACAAACACACACACACATACACACGCACCACACACATACACCTACAAACACACACATACACCTACAGACACACACATACACATGCACCACACACAGACACATACAGACACACACATACACCTACAAACACACACACACATACACACGCACCACACACAGACACATACACCTACACCCACACACATACACCTACAGACACACACATACACACGCACCACACACATTTGCATTTGCACTCACCTCTCAGATTCTTCCATAGTCTCCACTCAGACTCCTCAGAAGGAAAGTGTGCACGCAAACACACACACACACACAAACACACACACACACACACACACACACACACACACACACGCACGCACCACACACATTTGTGTTTCGCATTACCATTCACCTCTCAGACTCTTTCCATAGATTCCATAGACAACATCCCATTTCCAGCTGCCACAAACCAACAACTCCCCCCAAACACCACTACCCCCTCACCCCCAACTCCCACCCCCACCCCCTTTGTTTTTCGGAGCTCTCCCGCCCAGGTGAGGAGGTGACGCCTCAGCCAAGGGAAGGAAGCCGGAGCAGGAAGCAGGAAGCGCAAACAGGGAATGCCCCGCATCTCTGGGCCCCTGAACCCCCCGGGCCCCCCGAGCCCCCGAGCCCCCTGCCCTTCCTCCCTCCCTGCCCTGCTGAATCCACAGCGCCAGGGCCAGGAAACGGCGCCTTGTTCCGGGATAGCCTTATTTGTCGCTTTTACTGTGTGTGTGTGTGTGTGTGTGTGTGTGTGTGTGTGTGTGTGTGTGTGTGTGTGTGTCGAGGGGGAAGTAGCTGTGGGGTCAAAACCAGGAGGTCATCTCTCATTTTTTTCTAATTGGTCTTCACTGTTGCAGCAAGAAAACACTTTCATGGGTGGCCGGTCGTGCTTCGTAGGAGGAGAGGAGAAGAGAGGAGAAGAGAGATGAGGGGAATAGAGGAGAAGAGAGGAGAAAAGAGATGAGGGGAATAGAGGAGAAGAAAGATAAGGGGATTAGAGGAGAAGAGAGATGAGGGGAATAGAGGAGAAGAGATGAGGGGATTAGAGGAGAAGAGAGAAGAAGGGAGATGAGGGGAATAGAGGGGAAGAGAGGAGATAAGGGGAATAGAGGAGAAGAGAGGAGAAGAGAGATGAGGGGAATAGAGGAGAAGAGAGGAGAGGGGATGAGGGTAATAGAGGAGAAGAAAGAAGAGGGGAATAGAGGAGCAGAGAGAAGAAAGAAGAGGGGAATAGAGGAGAAGAAAGATGGGAGGAGGGGAGGAGAAAAGAGGGTATTTAGTTCATGAGCTCATTCCTTCTCGTGCCCTTTTGTTTCTGACCGCAGCCTGGACTGGGCCCTCTTCAAAAATGCAAGACTTCTGACTTTGAGAATATGTCCTTTGGGGAGGGGTGTTGGTGTTGAACGGTAGATTCAGTTGGTGAAATTTCAGCATTGTCATCCCAGAGCTGTTGGTTCATCGCATCTTCACAGCTGGTTGATGTGATTGTGATTTCGCCACACAAAGCTGGCATCCTCACAAACATTTCCTGTTACCAGAGAATCAACTGGGGAATGTGCCTTACTTAGCACAATCCTCAGGAACAAAATACTGTTTGTCGCCTCTCTCTCTCGCACGCGCACCATCTTTATGATACAGTTGCAGGGATTTCTCCAGGATTTATCGCGTGGCTGTGGAGGGACTTAGTCCAGGCACATAGGTGGACCCAGGGATTTGTGTGTAAAGTGTCAGAGTAAGCGCAATGGCTCTGCTCCAATTCCTGTTGACTTACCCACAGTCTAGCCTGTGTCTCCCTCGGCGCTGCTGTTCACTGGACCAGCACTGTGTTGTTGTCAGTCTCAAGCTTGCAGAGGGGTGGGTGGGGTGACGGGGAACAGGGCGAGGGATCGAGGGATGGGGATGGAGAGGGGGGGTAGTGGGTGGGGTGGATGGGTGGATGGGTTAGGGGGAGTGGGTGGGGTGGATGAAGGAGGGGTGTAGCCGGTCAACACAGGAACAGAGCTGCCAAAAGCTTGGCAGCGTGGAAGCGCACGTATTTGGGAGAAGAAAAGCAAGTCGCTCCGTGCAAGTCATAAACATCTCACATTTCCTCTGTCAGGTCTAAAAATACTGCTCCCTTCCACACTTCCACACTTCCACACAGCCCCTCCAGCTCCCTGGCGCAGCCGTGCCATGCAAATACAAGTCCCCCCCCTGCCACCCTCCTCCACCCCACCCCCCCGCAAAAAAGAGCTCTTCGCTCTTAGCTCCCGCTCTGCCTCTCTGTCAGTCTCTGTCATCTCACTCTTTCTTTATCTTCTTTATCTCTCTCTTCCTTTCTTTCTTTTTCTCTCTCTCACTCTCTCACTCACTCTCTCCGCCTTTGTTCCACAACTCCTGTAGATTACATGGCGAGTGTGCTGCCCCTAGAGGCAGCATGTCTGAGGCAGGAACACAGAGTTCTCACCAAAAGAAAAATGAAATGAAATGAAATGAAATGAAATGAAATGAAATAAATAAATAAAGCAAAGCAAAGTAGAGCTGCTACTCCTACTTCTGGCTCCCTCCATTCTGCTGGTCCCTCGTGGCTGAAGTGTGTTTTTTGATGTGGTTTTATAAAGAGCCTTGTGTTAGATTGAAGTCCTTAGTGGCAGTTTAGGAGAGGGTCTACTACACACACACACACACACACACACACACACACACACACACACACACATTTAATTGAGGTTAAGAAGCCTCAGAAGGAAAGAAAATAAAAAATAAAATATGATTCATAAATAGAAATAGGGCCAAAATCATCTACTGATTTTACTCATAATGCTACTTTAGTGTATCAATAACAATAAACACTCTTCAATGGCTTGGATCCGCATAATGCCTCCAATCCTCAGAGATGTCATTAGCATGTCATTACGAGAGACACACACAGAGTGTCTCAGTCTGAACGTTTACTAAAGACTGTACTGTGGTACACAACTTCTAGCCTGGTAAACCAGCTTCTTGTACACTGCATTTCGTGCAGGGGGTCTGGCTGTGCTTCCATTGACATGGTTGTCTCAGGCAGCACCTTGCCTGACCAATCGGCGAATAATTTCTTTCTGGAGGTGTAGACTCTGCTGAAGTTTAAATTGATTGAACCTGCCTTTACCCAGTCGCTAACGTCTGGTTGTAACACATGCAGTTAGCCTAGCTTTATGCCTGCCGACGCACTACAATTCAAATGTAGCACACAAAGTTGATGTCACCGCTCACAAACACTCCCTCTGTTCGCTGATTGGCCAAGCAAGATGCTGCCTGAGACAACCATGTCAATGGAAGCACAGCCAGACCCTCTGTACAAAATGCAGTGTAGTACGAGGGGCTGGTTTAGCAGGCTACACAACTTTCTCTACCCAGGTTATGTCTTAACGTTACACTGCCAACTAGTGGTGAAACGCATTTCACATCACATCAACACAAGCGCTAACCCAGATAGCGTGCAACACACTGGGCTAATTAAGCGTCCACGCCGCACGCCTCTGCTGCCACTTTTCACACGACGGTTCTCATGACAGCCACCTCAAATCCATCCTCCCTTTCAAGGGACTCCTAATTAAGCCCCGCGCGGGCGATTTCTCGCTTGCTGGCCACCCAGTCGTCCCTCCCTCATTCACTCATTCTCTCTCTCTGTCTGTCTCTCTCTCTGTTTTTCTCTCTTTCTCTATCTCTGTATCGCTTGTTCCTTTTTCTCTCGCTCTCTCTTTATCTGTTTCTCACTTGTTCCTTTTCTCTCTCTTGTTCCCTCTCTGTCATTCCCTCTCTCTCGCCCCCCCCCCCCCCCCCCCCCCTCATTCCATTTTTTCTCGCCCTCGCCCTGAAGTCCCATCTAATGAACAATCTTGCCAGCCTGTCTCTTTTTTTTTCCTTTTCTCTCTGTTTCTCTTTTTCTTTTTTTCCTGATTGATTTTCACCTTTCCCCATTCTTGCCGCTCACCTCATTAACCAGTGGCTCCCGTTCCCCCTTCCAGCACTGCTGTACCCCATCACACACACACACACCCCCCGGCACTGCCACCCCTCCAACCACCCACCCACCCGACCTCAGCGCCCCTCTCAGATTAGCGTCTCTGTCTGGCCAGGCAGTCTGCGTGTGTGGCACATAATTACACAGGAGCATAATAAAGTGCATTTCCTCATCAGAAAGCTACTTCCCCAGCTCTGCTTCCCCACCTCCCCCATCACCACCCACCACCCACCACCCTGGCCCCCCATCGCCCATATACAATATACACACTCATTACACCACACCCACCCCCCACCCTCTACTAATTCCCCCTCCCCAACCACCCCCTCACCCCATCCACCGAGCCAGGTTTAATCAGCTGTGCACAATGGGGTATTACCTGCTCTCGCTGGATCTGCACAACAGTGCCCACATTGCTGTCAGAGCGCATTTAAGTGACGGACAGGCCGAACAGGATGCCCTGTAGGGCCGCGTCGCCGTGGCAGCGCCATGGCTGTCCGTGTTAATTCGGCTCCCCACAGGACGTGTGGGGAAACTAAAGCTGCTTTACGCTTGCGCTTATTTATTTGTTTGTCTGCTGTTTATCTGTGGTGTACTTTATTGGCTCTCTCTCCCTCCCTCCCTCTCTCTCTCTCTCTCTCTCTCTCTCATTCTCATTCTATCTCTGTTTCTCATTCTGTCTCTTTCTGGCCTAAATGCTCCCTGAGGGCTGAATAGTGTATGTGTGTTAGAAGAATCTGGAGACTGACTGGCTTCACCCTTGACTCTGAAAATGGGAAGACTCACAGACAAATGAACAGCCACATACATACACAAACACACCACGCGCACACACACACGCACACAAACACACACACGCATACACACACACACACACACACACACACACACACACACACACACACACACACACACACACACACGCACACAAACACACACACGCATACACAGGCATGGGCTCATACACACTCGCGTATACCACACACATACGGTGCAGGCACAGCCACCCACACAAAGCATTCAGACAAATTTGCCCCAGTTTGCATAGAAGCAGTTTCTCCATGACCGTATGTCTTCCTGTAACTAAGGAGCTATTATTCTGATGTTGCCAGCCCTCTCGCTCCCTCTCTCTCTCCTCATTTTTCTTGGTTTGACGATGGCTTTTTTTCCTCACCTGTGCTTTTCTACATTCTTTTACTCCTCTCTGTTTCTCTCTATTTCCTCTACGTATATCCCCTCTCTATTCTTTCTCTCTATCTTCCCCCTCTCTCTCCTTTTTTCTTTATCCCTCTCTCTTTCTCTTTTTGTCTATCCCCTCTTCACTCTATCTCTGCCTTCCCCTCACTCCTTCTGTCTCTATCCCTCTCTCTTTCTCTCTTTCTTTCTTTCTTTCTTTCTTTCTTTCTTTCTTTCTTTTCTTTCTTTCTTTCTCTCTTTCTTTTTTTCATTCTTTTTTCTTTCTGTCTCTCTCTGGTTCTATCTTTCTATCTTTCTTTCTGTCTTTCATTCGTTCTCTCTTTCTCTCATTCACTCACTCACTCACTCTACCTCTCTTCCTCTCTCTCTCTCTCTCTGTCCTGTGCAGGCCCAGACGGACTCGGGGGGGCAATGGGCTGTGGTCTGCGGAAGCTTCGTCAGTCGGAGGACGGCAGCCCGGGGAAGATCTACTCCACCCTCAAGAGGCCGCAGGTGGAGACCAAAGTGGGCGTGGCCTACACCTACCGCCACCTCGACTTCCTGGTGGGGAAGGACGGTATGTTTTTCTCTCGACGTCTCGCCCCCTCTTCTGT
>CM050218.1:13795000-13817500 GCA_027475355.1 Coilia nasus | reverse complement strand
CTCCTTGTACCCATTCGTCTTCCTCCGACTGTGTCACAGCTCATTGCTCCCCGCTACATTCTCCGTGTCACCGCAGCATAATCACAAATATATGGCCCGTCGCGAAAGAACAATATTAGAACACATTAAAGGAGGGGAAGAAACAGCAATGTCTCAATGCCGGGCCTTATTAAACTGTCCTACGCAAGACTGCCTGTGCCAGCCTAATTACCCCAAGCAGAGAGCGGGCTGAGCGATAGTACACTGTGTGTATTCATCACGGAGATCAAATTAACTTTGCCATGGATCCCAATGACTATTTATTTACTGGGTGTGTGTGTGCAGCAAAAATGAAGGTGTCTGCGTAAATGTGTTTGTTCTTTGGCTCACTGGATCCATAAAAGACAGACAGACAGAGAGGGAAAGAGAGAGAGAGAGAGAGAGAGAGAGAGAGAGAGAGGAAAAAAGAGAGAGGAGACTGAGGAGACTGATCAACCACTTTATGGGGAATTGTGTATTGTCCATTGTAATAATATTATCAAGCTGAACAACGGTTTCTGTAAGACACGTCGACATGCTCTCGTTCTTTAAAGCACTTTGTTGCCATTCAACCCTGAGGCCATCACCTAAAAGATTGTCTGTCAGTCAGAATGCTGGGCGAGTGGAATGAGAAGAGAAAAAGAAGAGAAGAGAAAACTGTCGACACAGGGGGTGGGGGTGGGGGTGGGCTTCAACCTCCAACGAGTCCTGGGGCGAGAAGCGCCGTGGCACAGCATGCATCCGGTGTGCCCTGCTGGCGCTTAAGATGCCTGGCACGTTTCTTATTTGCCTCAAATGTGATTTCAAATGTTTAAAATGTCAAGTGCATGAAAAATAGAAAGCACACTTCTGCCTGGGCTGCTGTGCGACTGACAGGCAGATCGCAAGTCATGGTGCCCTTGAAAATCAAAGCCAGCCATAGCCTGCACACATGCACACACACGTACATACACACACACACACACACACGCACACACGTACATACACACACGCACACACACGTACATACACACACGCACACGTACAGGCACACGCACAGGCACCTCTTCTTAAATATGATGACTTCCTGGCAGCAAGATATGCCATTTATAACCAGTAATGCCTCTTATTAGCTTAGATTTGCCTTACACGGATTGACTGACATGGAAAAGCTGTTTCCGTTCTGCATGTCAGCTGTGCAGATGAGGAGAGGTGAGCGGGGCGAGGGGGGTGGGGGGGGAGGTGGGGGCAGCGATGCCGGTCGGCTGTCGTTTGTGCTGCAGATTAGCAGGTGTGCGATGGGATGGGGGGAGGATGTGGGGCTGGGGGGGGGGGGGGGGGGGACTTTATCCTCTGCCCATCGAGAGGAGATGTGGGGATGAGGAGGTGGGGTGGAGTGGTGTGTGTGTGTGTGGGGGGGGGAAGCTGCGGGTTGAAATGGAATGGCTCGGCGGGAGACACATTCAGCCAGGCGTTGGTGGCCATTCGGATGTGTGCGTGTTATTTGTGTGTGAGAGTGTTTGAGAGTGTGTGTGTGTGTGTGTGTGTGTGTGTGTGTGTGTGTGTGTGTGTGTCTTTCGTCCCCCTCCTCTTCTCCGCTCTTCCTCTCCCTCCTGTTTTTCACATTACATGTCGCCTCCACACTCACGCTGCATGCCGAACGCTCATTACGCCCGGCTGGGCTCCAGCCCCCAGCCCCCAGGCACAGGTGCAGGTGAAGCCCCCTCACCAACCGCCACACTGGCACAGCTCACAAAAGAAGGAAGGAAAAACATGAAAAATCACATATCTTTTTTTATTGATTATTTTTTTAGAGGATATTTCTAAAAGTATATTTAAAAGTATATATGTACTGTATACAAACCAGCCGACTGGTACAACTCACAAAGGAACGAAGGAACAACATGGAAATTCAATGAACTTTTCATTGATTATTTTGAATTTATTATATGGCTCTTTAGAATGCTGACCGACATACCATTGACTTTGAATGGGTAACTCCAACGTACGGAGGTCAAACATTATGTATAATGACCGCTGTCAATGGCAACGGGTTTTTTGTGCTTCTTTCATATCACTCGCACAAGTAGTCTGTTCACTTTTCGTAATGGAATATCAACAATAACACTTTTATGACCGGCAAAAATAACCCCAAAAAATGACTGCTTTAAGATTTCATTTTGGTACTGGTGAGCTGAGCATATCTCAAGGAAAGCACCTATACAGATATATGTTTGACATCACATTTATTCATTATTTATATTTGCTAATTTACATATATTTGCTTACATTTTGCATATTCCAAACACCAATTTTGAATTTATAAAGCTCTACATCTTAAATGCAAGACGTTATTTAAAAAACTGAAATAGCAGAAGGTATATTAGTACCAAAGTTGGTAGCAATTGGATAAAAGGAGATCTCAGTAACGCATTTTGAAGTAATGCACACAATTGGAAAATTACCATTATATCACCAAATGAACAATGGGAATTTTCCATTAACAAACAATACACAAATGTTTAATCCAACCGATGGTAAAAAAAATTCGACTCCAGTTCGAGACCAGTATAAATAAATTGTCTGATTGGCTCAGACACTCCTTAACACCCAAGGGCATTTTTTGTAGGAATGTTTCGAAGAGAAAGTGTAAATGTATTTATTTATGGCAGACTTGGTCGCAGCTTTGGTTGTAGGCTACTTGTGCTTGTCTGTCTGCTTCACTTGTGGTGCTACTGCTTGCCTTGCATGTTTAGCGCGTCGCTTGTTGATCATTTCAATTACAGACAGCCGCGCAACCCTCTGCTGCCCCAGACAGCACGTCTGAGAAAGCTCTTCAGAGTCTGTGTTTATCTCCGCGTCTACATTTCGGCCCAACATCTTCCTTTCCAAGTGCAAGCCATTAAGACATATTAAGGCTGCAGGAAGGCCTGTGGTCATTTCACCCCGTGTCTTCAGAATTGCAAATGGCATGAGATGTTATCTACTGGCAATGCAAACACACTTCAGGCTCAGACAGACGGGAAGGAGACTTAAGCAGCAACAGGTCCATTTAGAGAGCGCTTTTGTGTGTGTGTGTGTGTGTGTGTGTGTGTGTGTGTGTGTGTGTGTGTGTGTGTGTGTGTGTGTGTGTGTGTTTAAAATTACCATCTTGCCCTCTTGTTGCCATGCGCGATGTCATTTTTGCAACAGTCAGGCAGACATTGGCCTAGGGCTTTTGGTCTCCCTATTCTCATTTTAGTTTTTTTTTGGTCTGTAGTTTTTTTTCTTTGTCTTCTGTCATCTTCTCTCTTACTCTGATGTTGCTCTCTCTGGAGTGTGAACCAGAAGAGAAGCGTGTAAAACTCAAGCCCGAAAAGACACGCACCAACTGTCTGCTGCTGAAACAGCGCTCTCGTCAACAGGAAGCCCAGTCAATCTCTGAACGGCTACTTCCTGTTTTCTCTCTCTCTCTCTCACTCTCTCTCTCGCTCTCTCACACACACAAACACTCACCCACAATCTCCCCCTCTTCGCGCTGTTTCTCGCTTTCGCTCGCTTCAAACTCCCACCTCTATCTCAACAGCATCTGTGCTAGCTTCAGAGATTTGCAACATGTTTCAGATTAGATTTGCTCGCGATGCACCGGAAGGAAGGAACATCATCTTGCTCTGGTGAAATGGTTCCCCATGTCTGAGGGCCCTATTTTTGGCCACTCGTGTTTTCCTTTGTCTTCTCCACAGCCCTCCCCTGTGCTGGAAAGAAGCAATAAAAACCTTTTGACCAGGCACATGCCTCCTACCTTCCCTCCTGCAAGAGGGGCGGCCTCTGGCCCCTGATTGAGTTTCTGCCCGAGTCTGAGAAAAAGTCGCCTGTGTGTGTGTGTGTGTGTGTGTGTTGTGTATGTGTGTGTGTGTGTGTGTGAGTATGTTTGTGTGCATGTGTGTGTGAGAGAGTCTGTGTGCGTGTGTGTGTGTGTGCGTGTATGTGTGTGTGTGTGTCTGTGTGTGTGTGTGTCTGTGTGTGTGTGTGTGTATGTCTGTGTATGTGTGTCTGTGTGTCTGTGTGTGTCTGTGTGTGTGTGGTGTGTGTGTCTGTATGTGTGTGTGTCTGTGTACGTGTGTGTGTGTGTGTGTGTGTGTGTCTGTATGTGTGTGTGTCTGTCTACGTGTGTGTGTGTAGGAGATTGGAGTGTTCAGAGCAGTGTTGGCCCCTGGCTCGTTCTGTAATTAACACCCCTGTTTTACACCATGGAATCTCTGTGCCTTCCTGATACACTCTCTCTGTTTCCCTCCTGTGTCAATTTCTGTAGCTTTTTATTGCTGCAGTTATTTTCTCTCTCTCCTGTTTCTGTCTTTCTTTCTCTGTGTCTCTCACTCTCTCTCTCTTTCACGCTCTCTCTGTCTCTCTCTCTCTCTCTAACCCTCTTGTTGTCACATCTCTTTGTATTCCTCCCTCTGCCCACTACTCTTCTCTTTCTATCTCATTTTTCTTGTCTGGAGACAGGCAGAATAACTATCTACATCTCTCTACCTCTGTCTCTCTCTCCATCTCTCTCTCTCTCTCTCTCTCTCTCTCTCTCTCTCTCTCTCCATTCACTCAGGGGTGGCCCAGGCTCCCATTGTCCTCCCCTGTCTCTCTGTGATCCAATGTGCCAGTATTGATTGTGTTGAAATGCAATCTAAAAATCGGTGGCGGGGGAGTAAACAAGCTAAATTTAACAAAGGGATCCGCTTCCATCCTCGGGTCCGTCTGCTCCGCTGGCCTCTCGTTCCACGGGAAGGAAAAAAGGAGGGAGAATGTGCACCACCAGCTATTTTATTTTCTCTTTTTTCTCATTCTTTCTCCCATACACTAACCCCCCTTTTCACTAAGATCACCCCCTTTTTCTTTAAAAGGTTTGTTTTCTTCAAGGAAATCCTATCGGCAGCTGTGTCATTATTGGAAATGCAATGAAAATAACCCCTGCCTGTGGCCTCATTTCCTCTGCGTTTGCTATCTTGTCCCAGGGTGTCTATTTGTGGTTTTGGTGGGCCATGCCAAGGGTCCCTACTGTGACTGATCATCTTTTGCTTTGGTTAATTATGCAGATGTGCGGGATAGCCATCACTGAGACCTGGAACGGCCCAATAAGAAAAGGACTTAATTAAAACGACCGAGCTGCCAGTCAGTCGGGCACTTTTTGTTTATTTGAAAAGGCTCCGTGTGAAAATTGGCCCATTTGCTCCTTTTTGAACAAATGAATAAATGAATGAATGACCGCCGTTGTGGCCTATTCCCCAGAAAATGACCATTCAAGTTAACAATAAGCAGAACATTTGGAAAGACGAGCGCATTTTTTTTTTTGCTGATGTAAAATAATCACTCCATTTGATTCAAGGCTAGCAAGGCTTGACAGAGAGAAAGCGGAGATGGGATGACATGTCGCAAGATGAGATTGCAAATATGTGTGCCCTGCAAACTTGGACTCGGTTGATTGGGGGTCAGAGACGCAGTGCATTTTGTCAGATTTCATGGCACATTCTACAGGAATTGATTTTTTAATTTAGCTGCAATCAGAAATCTAAATTGTTTACTTAGAAATGAATTAACTGGAAGCTGATTTGTCCAAGAAAAATATCTGCCAATTCTGATGGCAGACTTCCTCACAGATTTTCTGTGCCTCAGACTAGACTCAGTTGGGCTCCTTTTGTTGTTTCCATGGAATCCATCTCTGTGTCTGCATCTTACAGTGGTTTCCATGACAATCTACCACCTGTTGTTTGGTGTCCCTCCTACTTCTGATATGATTGACGTGTGGCAATAGCATGCTACACGGGTTAATTTCTCTGCTAGCACAGGCGTTGATAAGGTGCTAGTTTCACGGAATCCTATTACAGATTTTTTTTTTGTTCCTGTGACACAGTTACCACAGTGACAAGAAAATTCAAATTTAGCAGCGTCTTCTCTTCAGGCTTCCCACCCACCCTCTTCCTCATTCTCATATAGATTGCAGCAGGTTCTTGGTGATTATCAAGTGGAATATGAAGGTGGCGCAGATTCAATTTTAAGGTTAAGTACTTTCTCTGATCCTTGGAGTGATGTCTTCACACCAGAGGAACATCATAATTAGATAGACGAGTGCCAGTGATTAGAAAGAGGTGTTTTCCCCCCTCATCATTATAAAACGCCAGTCTACTTTTGCATGCCTTGTACTGTAGTCTTTTTCAGTGGCGGACTCTGGGTAGTAGCGGTGCCAGAGCCACTTTTCACCAATAGGGGGGGGGGGACTGAAAATGACAGCCCAGCTGGACCCTTGGCTAACGCTAACAGGATAAGCAACGACACATCAGTCACCGCCACGCAGGGCGAACCGCTGAGTCACTGCGAAACTCACAGCATAAGCAACGCGTGAAAAAGAGGATTGCAGTAAATCAGTTTTGACCAGAGGGGAAAGAACGTTCTCTTTTCTTTTTTTTTTTTTTGCACAAAGGATGTTTTTTTTCACTGGAAGGGCTCTTGCAATCATCAGAGTTGCTTCATGTATCACACCTCCCACACACTCACCACTGAGTCAGTGACTTGCATGAACCATGCACCACTTAAAACAACACAGATGCTCTTGGGAAGTGTGTGAGTCGGTTGGAGGGTGACAGAAGTCACCTGCTGTGAGATCTTAGCTATTTTAAGCTTAACATCTCCCCTCCGCACTCTCTCTCACACACACACACACACACACACACACACACACACACACACACACACACACACACTCGTGTGAAATAATACATGAAATAATCACTCAAAGCAGCACATCTTAGCAGAGAGGTTTATTTTCTCAGTGACACATGTGACCAGTTTTTTGTGGCGTGTTTAGAAGGGGCCACAGCCTACAGGGCTCTGGGGCTTTCTGTGTGGCTATGTTTTCTGTTAGCAATTACACAGGCAATACTCGCTTCCCACACACACACACACACACACACATACACAAACACACACTATATGTTTGAAGTTCAGATCTTGGTGGAATGTGGGGGTCCAGGAAAGGGGAAGGATGATGGGAGAGAGGGGGTTGGGGGGTTGGGGGGTTGTGGGGATGGAGGAGAGGGGGGGGGGGGGGGGTTGGCAGCATCCCCTACAGCTCTTCCTGAGTCATTGAGCCATTGAGGGGTCCTCTGTATCCTTTTGCCCCCTAAGCAGGGATGTAGTGGAGGATAAACGCAAGTAAACGGAGTTTACCCTCCTCTCAAATTTCAGAAAAAATAGTTTATCCACCTCTCAATACAGTTCCTTCACCCTACAGTAGAATTTATGTACCAAACACAATCCCTAACATTCCAAAGTCACACTATATCATCTGTATGTGCACTGGAGACCATTAAAATGCACTGGGACTGTTCAAACATGTTTTGCATGTCTTTTTAAATCATCTTGTATTGCACCGTGCATCCACCTCACCGTGATCATCAAATTCATAGTTTACCCACCTCTGATTACCACTATATCCCGGCTCACACACATACACACACACACACACACACACACACACATATACACACACAAGGTCTCACACACACACAGTTCAAATGTAGCATAGAAAGTCGACGTCATGGCTCACAAACACTCCCTCTGTTTTCTGCCTAAATTCTGCCTAAGACAGCAATGTCAATGGAAGCACTGCCAGACCTTTTTTAGAAATGAAATGAAGTACAAGGGGCTGATTTACATACCTGCTCTGTACTGGGTACTGTGGTTCAGTGGTCCAAGGCTCTGCTTGACCAGTTCACAGTTCAGTGCCATGCAGATGTGACTTCCTCTTCTTGTTTGAGGTCAGCTAGCGGTTTATTCCTCTTTTTCACAGTATTTCCTTTTTTTGGCTGTTTTTTCTTTGTTGCTATTACATTGCCTTGGGCTATTTTTTATTTTATTGTAGTTTTCGCAGCTTGTGCTTGTCACAGTTTCATGCATCCCTTTTGTTTTGCTTCGGAACACAAGGATGTGTTTTGAAAATGAAGCAAAACCGTTTTAAAATGGACTGTGTGTGTGTGTGTGTGTGTGTGTGTGTGTGTGTGTGTGTGTGTGTGTGTGTGTGTGTGTGTGTGTGTGTGTGTGTGTGCAGGTGCTTTGCCACGGTGTTTGGCAGGGAGGGAGGCAGTGAGGGTGGCGCTGGCACTGAGGTAGGGAGGGCGGGCGGGCGGGCGGTATCTGCAACAATAGCACTGCTGGAAGAGTGATGGCAGCCTGGGGAGTCTGCTTTGGAGTCTGTGTGAAGCACTGAGCTCACCAAGGCAGGCCCTGCAGCTGTGACAAATGGGCATGTCAGCCCTACTTCCATTCCTGCTTCTCTTTCTCTTTCTCTTTCTCTCTCTCTCTCTCTCTCTCCCTCTCCCTCTCTCTCTCTCTCTCTCCCTGTTTTTGGCTCTTTCTCTCTCTCTCCATCTATCGTCTCTCTTTACCCCCCCTCTCTTTTCCTCTCTCTCTCTGTTCTTCTCTCTTTCTATTCCTTTTTTCTCTCCTTATACTCTATCCCTCCTTTTCT
Organism: Coilia nasus; assembly: GCA_027475355.1. NCBI lineage: Eukaryota > Metazoa > Chordata > Actinopteri > Clupeiformes > Engraulidae > Coilia > Coilia nasus. The sequence continues at coordinate 13,809,006 of CM050218.1, read as the reverse complement.
GTCTCTCTGTCTGTCTATCGTGCTATCTCTTCATATACCTCTTTCTCTCCCTTTCTCTCTCTCTTTCTCTCTCTTCAAGTCTCCCTGTACCTCTCTCTCTATTTTCCTGTCATTGCATGCTATTGCTCCATCAGAATTTGTATCTCCTGAGATCCCCATGTTATCTCTGAGGGGCCCTTGTCCTTTGGCTTATTTAATAACTGTGGTGCGAGACATGCGTGACCCTGATGAGAGTGCCTCTGTTGGATCATCTGCTTTTGGAGGATGCACTAGTCTTTACTAGCCTGGTAAACCAGCCCCTCGTACTACATTGCATTTCATACAGAGGGTCTGGCTGTGCTTCCATTGACACGGTTGTCTTAGGCAGAATCTTGCCTGACCAGTCAGCGAGCAGAGGGAGTGTTTGTGAGCGATGATGTCAACTTTGTGTGCTACATTTGAATGGAGTGTGTAGGCAGGCTTATAGCAAGGCTTACCGCATGCATCACGACCAGACGTTAGCGATTGGGTAAAGGCAGATCCAATCGTTTTAAACTTCAGCAGAGTCTACACCTCCAGAAAGAAATTGTTTGCTGATTGGCCAGGCAAGATGCTGCCTGAGACAACCATGTCAATGGCAGCACAGCCAGACCCTCTGTACCAAATGCAGTGTAGTATGAGGGGCGAGAACTCTGGGGCAGTCTCTGCTGTTATCTTCTGCTGATGTCATGTTAGCTATGCTGTTGAGTTTTCATGCTAGGTTTTGTCATTCAATATATACATCTTTTACACAGTCATTAGCTTTTTTCGTCAAACTAAACCCACAAACCCAAAAAAAAAAGAACTTGATTAACCCGTGTCTCGAGTACTTTGGGGACCAACCATTATGTTTATTTTGATAAAAAAGACTTTTTTCTTCATCTTATTTTACTAAATACAAAGCATGTTACAAAACATATGTCAAAAGCTTTGTTGCCATAGCACTTAATCTCCTGATAAAAATGCAAATAACAATAGTCAGACTGTCGGATGCGCTCAAGCAATCTAGTAGTCAAACGTGATTTTTCTGTACAATTGAAGGGCAGAGCAGCTTATTTCCCCCCTGCTTCCCTATGTTTTTTGTTCTCTGCTTTTTCCTTTTTTTTGCTCACATCTTAAAAGCATCTTGTTTACTTAATGCACCATCACCTTGGTCCTTTCAACATAAAACACACAACCGGGAAGCAAGATTAGCAATCATCACATTTTGGTATGGCATTTACCTTCACCACATGTACACAGTCATCACAGGGAGAGAGGGAGAGAGGGAGAGATAGAGAGATACAGCGAAAGAGAAAGAGAGAGAGAGAGAGAGAGAGAGAGAGAGCACAAGTGAGGGCAGGGCTGTTCAACAGTAGTCGTTACCATCGCTCATGCATTGACTGGCAGGCCGTTAATGCAGCCCGACGCCGCTGTAGTGATCAACGTAGAGAGAGAGTGAGTGAGTGAGAGAGTGAGAGAGAGAGAGAGAGAGAGAGAGAGAGAAAGAAGAGAGAGAGTGAGGGACTTCCTGACAAAAGGCGGCACGCTGACCCCTGCACACTATCTCCACAAGCTCATCAGAGGCTCGTTGTGGCGTATTGATGAATGAGGCTCCTCATTTAGTGCTGCTTGTCTCTCAAGTGCGGTCTCCAGGCAACAGGCCCGTCGTCGTCAGAGGCACACACACACACACACACACACACACACATACACACACACACACACAGGCTCAAGCTGGAGCCCAAGAACAACCAACCAACCAACCAACCAACCCTTCCATCAACCTCCCAACCTCCTCATCTACAGTACCCACCACCTCCCCACCTTACCTCCATCCCTCCCCCCTCCACCTCACTCCCATCAAACATAAAAGACCTGGTATTTGGAGGCTGAATGCTAAGAAGGCTATTTATGAAGGCTTTTTACCTGCAGAGCAAATTAGCCGCGCCACTGGTGCACCCCCTTTCAATGGCCCGAAACCGATCATTATGCGGCAGCAAATCTCATTTCAAGTCGGAGCAAGAAGGGGGAAAAAAGGATCAATTTTATGTTGCCTGCTTTATGTTTGTGATGGAGGGGAGAGAGAGAGAGAGAGAGAGAGAGAGAGAGAGAGAAGGAGAAGGAGAGCTGTAAGCCCCTTTTTGTGAGTGGACAGTCAGGCGTAGCACGGCCAAGTCGTGATCCTTATAAAAGCACCAAAGCAGATCCAGGAGGCTGAGGTCCCTTCGAGTGTGTGTGTGTGTGTGTGTGTGTGTGTGTGTGTGTGTGTGTGTGTGTGTGTGTGTGTGTGTGTGTGTGTGTTTGTGTTTGGGGAGGGGTTGGGGGGTTAGTAGAGAGTGGTAACAGCTGGTGCTCAACATTAGGGAATGTTTATTGGGATTTGGGTCTTAGTACAACAATGCAGTATATAAACCCGCAGAGCAGAGCACAAACACGGTAATGTGCAATCATCACACCAAATACAGACATACAGGCATATGGAGGGAGACAGAAAGAGAAATGCATGTACATATGCACACACAAACAACACACACACACACACACACACACACACACACACATATATAGACACACACACACCATCTACACACATCATCACATGCAGATTGTGGGTGACTCAGAAGAACAATGTGGGAGCCGGTCTTTAAGACAGAAAATCTTAAACATTATGCACACACAAACTCACACATGCACGCACATGCACACACACATCGTCACACTTACACACACGCAGATAGGCACACATCATCACACACACACATACACACATACACATACACACAAACATGGACACACACACACATGCACATACCATGGCACACACACACACCATCACACTTACACACATCATCATGCACATAGGCACACATCATCATCACATGCACACACACACACACACATACACATACACACAAACATGGGCACACACACACACACACATACACACACACACACACACACATACAGTGCACATACCATGGCACACACACCATCACACTTATACACATGCACATAAGCACACATAATCAAACATGCACACACACACATACACATACATACAAACATAGTCACACACACACATCCACATGCCATCATACACACACCATCACACACATGCATTGTGTGTGTGATGGTCACACTCAGAAAAACAATATGGAAGCTGTTCCCTCAAGACAGCAAATCTTATGCGCACACAGCACAACCATAAGCAAAAACAAAGGCACCCAAATGGGCGTCATGCTAAGACTCCTACCTGACATGTCAGCCAACCTGACAAGAGAAGAAGGAACTAGAAGCAGAGGAGGAGTGGGAGGAGCGGGAGGAGGTTGAGGAGGAGCAGTCAACCGGCACAGATTTGGATTGTTAGTAATCCTTAGCAATAAATCACTCCTTAAGAGCCAAGCAACTCAAATGTGCCTTAGCTTGTCTGGAGATGGATAGCTAATTACCTGCAGACGCTCAATGAGTGATTTAATGGCCATTAGGCTAGCTGTGAGAGGCAGAGAGGGTGTTGCTAAGAGGCTGTCAGTGGGAGAGGTGGCGGAGGAAGAGAGAGGAGGAGGCCAAAGGATGATGCTGAGGAATTCTGAGGAGGAGCCCGGAGAATGACAGATAAGAGGGATTAGAGCTCTGAGGAGGAATGTGTGTGTGTGTGTGTGTGTGGGGAGGGGGGGGCTGGTTTGAGTCATAATGTGTGTGTGTGTGTGTTTGTGTGTGTGTGTGTGTGTGTCCTGGGGAGTATGAAAAGTTGGAGTCACAGTGTGTGTGTGGCAATGTGTGTGTGTGTGGGTATGAGTATGTGTTCGAGGATGGTGTTGGGCACACAATGTGTGTATTTGTGTGTGTGTGTGTATGTGTGTGTAATGGTAAAATCAGAGGTGGGTAAACTATGAATTTGGTGTTTGAACAGTCCCAGTGCATTTTAATGGTCTCTAATGCACATATAGATGACATAGTGTGATTTTGGAGTGTCAGAAATTGTGTTTTGGTACATAAATTCTTCTATAGGTTGAATAAACTGTACTGATAGGTGGATAAACTCTTTCTCTGAATTTTAAGAGGTGGGTAAACTCTGTTTTTCCTCCACCACATCCCTGAGTGTGTGTGTATGTGCATGCACAGGGATGTATGTGCGCACGTATGTATGTGTGTATGCGTGTGTGTCTGTGTGTGTGTGCAGAGGCGGACAAACCAGCTTGGGAAAGTAAAAGTCCTGCCATGTATTGCCCCTGCCTGTGCTCCTAACACAGGTGATGTCCCTAATGAGCTCCTCTGCCTGTGTGAAGAGGTGGGCTAATTAGGATCAGCTGGTTCACTGAATTGGCTGGAACAAATATGTGGCAGGACATTTACTTTCTGAACCCAGGATGTCCGCCCCGTGTGTGTGTGAGTGTGAGTGTGTGTGTGGGTGTGTGTGTGTGTGCGCGCGTGTGCGTGTGAGTGCTTGTGTGTGTGTGTGTGTGTTAGTGTGCGTGTGAGTGCTTGTGTGTGTGTGTGTGTACGTGCGTGTGTGTGTGTCTATGACTGCATGTGCGTGCGTGCATGTGTGCATGTGTGTGCGTGCGTGCGTGCGTACGTGCGTACGTGCGTGCGTGCGTGCGTGCGTGTGTGCGTGCATGCGTGCGTACGTGTGTGTGTGTGTGTGTGTTGGCAGGGTCTCCAGCACAGCAGCGAGGCAGGTCTCAGTAAGTCATTAGTGGGGTAATTAACGCGTGAGGCTAGGCCCAGGGCTCCGGCTCCTACTGAGAGTCACGGCTGCTAACGATGGCTAGCGGGGTCGAGACACTGAGCAGGGCTGCGACAGGGTGGGGTAGGGGGCCCAGGGGGTGGTGGTGGAGGTGGGAGTGAGATGGTGGTGATGGTGGGGGCATGGGACATAGGCAAAAGGGCAAAAAGGGTAGAACAGGAGTAGGGTGGGGGTTTGGGCACATAATCTACAGCGTGAAGGGCATGGTTCCATAAACCTCAACCGCATCAAGCATGCACTGTATGTGCTAGCTATGTGCAGCCCATAGTCCATGATGCCTGGGCACTGGGCTGTGTGGTATGAATAATCCCACTGTTTTTTTTTTAAGTTTCCCCCCCCATTTTGGAGTTTTTGAGCAAGACTAAGGCTGAAGTAATAGACGGTCTGTCTTGACTTAGACTTCCGCACCATCTCAGGGTTTCATCACACCTCGTCCTCTTGCTCATTCTGCTTGAGAGAACACGGGAAGAGGAAAGAGAGAATGTGTGTACATATATATATACAGATGGTTAGCTTTCCCGATTCTCAGTTCTCAGAAGGAATCTCGTGAGGTTCTCGTGAGGATTACGAGATAATAGCACTTTTACAGTCAACTAAATACTGCAAGTCTTGCTGTGGGTGGGTCAACCTTGGAAGTGAGATCTTTACTTCAGCGTAAACCTTTGTGGTCCTATGCTGTCCCTAGCGGCGGCAGTGGTAAACACTTCTCGCGACTGCAGGAATCTCGCCTTGTGAGAATTAAATGAGCATCGGGAAAGCTAGCCATCTGTATATATATACGTGTGAATGTCTGAAGATGTCTGGGTGTGTAGTTGTACTTATGTGTGAGTCTGTGTGTGTGTGTGTGTGTGTGTGTGTGTGTGTGTGTGTGTGTGTGTGTGTGTGTGTGTGTGTGTGTGTGTATGCAAGTGAATGGTACATGGAAGGCAGGAGAGGATGTAAAGTGTATGTATGTGTGGAAGAGTGTGGGAAGGTGTGTATATATGCTGGAGAGTGTGTGTGTGTGCGTGCGTGTATGTGTGATGTGTGTATGTATGTGTGTGGAAGTGCATGTGTGTCTTTGTGTATGTGTGTGTGTATGTATGTGTGCATGCATGTGTGTCTTTGTGTATGTGTGTGTGTATGTATGTGTGCATGCATGTGTGTCTTTGTGTGTGCATGTGTGCCTGTGTGTGTGTGGCAGGGATTGTCCGCACAGGTCCGTGTGTGCTCGGCAGAGTGGCAATTGAAATGTGAGGTGAGGAGATTTGTGCGAATAATGGATGCGGCCCAGTGCAGCGGGTCAGCCTGACCTCCGCTTTCATCTCTCTCCAAGTGAAACCGCACGCCGTCTTTCCTTCACACCCCATAGCCCGGGAATAGAAGTTCATTTTCCTTCTCTTCTCGCATATATTTTTCTTTCTTTCTTCCTTTCTTTCTTTCTTTCTTTCTTTCTTTCTTTCTTTCTTTCTTTCTTTCTTTCTTTCTTTCAGTCTTTCTTTCTTTCAGTCTTTCAGTCTTTCTTTCTTTCTTTCTTTCTTTCTTCTTTCTTTCAGTCTTTCTTTCTCTAGCACGTCTTGTTGTTTTATTCAGAGGCGGCACATGGAAGGACATGGTGCGAGTTGCACGTCTTTTTTCGACCCCTGCTGTGAAAGTCAGTGCGCCTTTAGCTGCGATGTCGAGAAGAAAACATGACGTCAAGCTACCAACCAACACACACGTTGCATCGCGTGTTAGAGCGGTATTAGAAACACTGAGCTGAGCTGAACCTTCATAATTTATTATATCCGTTCTCTCTCCTGCACACCCTTCTATGCCTCTCTCTGTCCCTCTCTCTATGTCTCTCTCTCTCTCTCTCCCTCTCTTTCTTTCTGCCTCTCTCCATCCTTCCTATTTCATTCATGCAAATCGGATTGGACCATGTCCCTACGGCAGCTACTCAGAGGAGACCCGAGCATGCGTGTGTGTGCTAGTGTGTGTCTGTGTGTGTGTCTGCGTGTGTGTCTGTGTGTGTGTCTGTGTGTGTGTCTGTGTGTGTGTGTGTGTATCTGTGTGTGTGTGTGTCACTGACACTCTGGTCCCGAGGCTTATTAATTTCATATTTACCCATTTAGTTTTAAACGCAGCGACTCATGAAAACTGCCACTCAGCTGGGCCCAAGGTCAGGAAGGTTTAGTGACGAGGAAAGATTTCAGTTGAAAGTCACTCAGGGTATCCATTCAGACGCACACAGACACACAGACACACACACACACAGACACACACACACACACACACATACACACACACACACACACACACAAGCAAAATGTTAGAGTAACACGTACCATGTCATTGATTGTTTACTCAATTGACTAACATCACTATGTATTTGTTTTACTCAATTGACTAAGCAGCAGACATTTCTCACTTTGGGCGCCCTTCGTACTTTACACTGATTGGTCCAAAGCACGTTGTTACGTTATGGATTAAACTTTATGTTCACCTCTGGTACAAACAGCTTACACAACGTCCGCAAAAGTCTTTGATGAAAAATATAATAGTTTAGATTTAATATTCATAACCCAAAATTAAAACGATGGGTACCTCCTATGGGGGGCCTAGCGGTTAAGGTATCAGACCTGTGACCGCAGAATCGCAGGTTCAAATCCTGTGGTCGCTAATAGCGCCACTGAGGTAGCCTGAGCATGGCACCGACCCCACACACTGCTCCCCGGGCGCCGTTGTCATGGTTGCCCCTTGCTCACATTTGTGATGGGTTACATGCAGAGGTGAATTTCGTATTGTGCACTGTGTGCTTTGCTGTGCCGTGTGATCACAATTATGGGATGGGAATTATGGGGACAGAAATGGGACTTTCTTCTTCTTCTCCTCAAACGGATGTAGGTGAGCCCAAACCACTCAAAATGGCCACCTTTAGGTGCTTATCTGAACCAGGGCTTGCATGATCTTCCTACAGGTTCTGAGACAGAGAGCTGTACCGTCATAATCAGAGGGGAATAAGTGCTGTCTGTCAACGTTATGAGGAAAAAGATAAAAAATCTAATTTACCTGAGGAAACCGGAAGACATTTTTCCAGTGTTTACTTACCTTTCCCCATTTGAATTTTAATTGAACACATTTCATGGTTTCCTGCGCTCTGCCTTTGGTAACTATGGTTACAATTGTTATTGCATATAATAGTGCAGAAATGACTGCTACCATTTCCTTAATAGCTCTTCTTGAGAGCCAGGCATTTTTTTTTGTAAGTTGCGTAGGTCATTGCCTACATCAAAATTAATTTCTTTCCCTTTTTTTCCTTTTCCAAAACCATTAATGTTAGCCACTTAACTGAAATTATCACGGTTCTGTAATGGCAGCCATGTTTTTTGAACTAGAAGGGGAGGTTAAATAGATTCATTTAATTTATTGCTAAATAACTTTTTTAATTCGAGAAAAAACACACTCTTTTGCTTTCCTCTTTTAGCTCTGCCTAATGAAGAAAACCACATGGATAAAACAGGTTCATGACCACAATGTATACCACATTGTTAGTGTGTTTGTGCTGAGTGGGTTGTGGGTAATCTAAAATGGCAAACATCAGATTGGAGCTATAACATCTCTCTATATATATCTCCCCGCTCTGTGTATTGCTTCATGAAAACGCAGATATAAAAATGGCCATTTCTTATCTCCCATCAGGAATGGTCCTGTGTGCTGTTTCCAGCAGGAGGTCTCACTCTCTCTCTCTACTTCCATCTCTCTCTCTCTCTCTCTTTCTCTCACTCTCTGGCTACCTCCCTCTCTCTCCATCCCTCACCCTCTCTCTCTATGCCTCTCTCTTTTACTTTCCATCCTTTATGTCTGTCTCTCTAACTCTCTCTCTCTCTCTCTCTTCCTCCATCCCTCACCTTCTTGCTCTAGGTCTCTGTCTCTGTCTCTCCTCTTATTGTCTCTTCATCCCTCTCTCTCTCTGTAATTCTGAGGTCGACCTTAGACTGCTACCCTATGGGTGTTTTCCCAGTAGGGCCGTAATGAAAGCCGTTCCTTATTTATTCCCCCTAATGCAGCGAGGGGAGCAGCGAAGCGAGCAAGCAGGAGGGACTCCAGTGGAGGTTAATATCCATCGACTCAGGGAAACGGCAAATATGCCGGCACAGCGGCACCCCGAGGGTGAGAAGGGGGTGGGGGGGGGGGGGGTGGTTGGATGGTGGATGTGTTTGTGTGTGTGTGTGTGTGTGTTGTGTGTAACTTTAGGGTGGGGGCGTGTGGGGGTTGGGTGGTGGTCTGTGTGTGTATGTGTGTGTGTGGGGGTGGGGGGTTGGGTGGTGGTCTGTGTGTGTATGTGTGTGTCGTGGGGGTAGGGGGAATGGAGGGTGGTCTGTGTGTGTGTGTGGGGCGGGGGTAGGGGGATGGAGGGTGGTGTTGGTTGGGAGGGGGTCGGACAGTGTTTGCACACCACAGGGAAGCAGAGGAGAAAAATAACGGCAAATAGACTAGGGTTAATTTATACTCTCTCTCTCTCTCTTTCTCTCTCTCTCTCTCTCTCTCTCTATCTCTCTCTCTCCTCTCTCTCTCTCTCTCTCTCTCTATCTCTCTCTCTCTCTTTCTCTCTCTCTCTCTCTCTCTCTCTCTATCTATCTCTCTCTCTCTCTCTTTCTCTCTCTCTCTCTCTCTTTCACACACACACAGAATGGAGGTCTGGTTCCCCTCTCCTCCTCTTTTCCTTTTCCTTTTGTTTTTTCCCCTCCTTTCCAGTCGTTCTTTAGCTTTTGGTGGCCTATTTTTTCGTTCCTCTCCTCCCCTCTCCTCCCCTCTCCTCCCTGCTCCTCCATTGTCCCTCTCCTCCTGTTCCTGCTACCCAGGGGGGATAGATCATGTTGGTGGCGGTGCAGACAAAAATGTGATTGAGAAATCGCTGTCTATTTATAGCCCACCAAGATGGGGCTGCTGAAAGTATGTGTGACTGTCTGTCTGCATGCGTGTCTGGTTGGTGTGTGTGTGTGTGCTGTGTGTGTGTCTGCATGCATGCATGTGTGTATGTGTGTGTGTGCATGTCTGTTCCTGTGTCTGAAAGACAGAGAGGGTGGGATGCTACTGTTTTCTGAAGCTCTTTTCACAATAGCCCTCTGAACCAGTCTGCTGCGTTTAGTCCTCAGATCTCTCCTGATTCTCTTTGACGTCCTCATGGACACCACGCGCTCTGTCAGGCCTCAGACAGCATGTGCTGTCACTCTGTCACCATGCACACACTGTACAGTGCACTTAGTGCTCCATAATCACACACACACACACACACACACACACACACACACACACACACACACACACACACACACACACACACACACACACACACACACACCAACTTCGCTTGCACAACCTATGCTGCGTGTGGAGTAATTGTCCTGTGTGTATGGAGTAATTGTGGTGTGTGTGTGTGTGTGTGTGTGCAGTAATTGTCGTGTGTGTGTGTGTGGAGGGAGTAATTGACCTTTTCTTTGTTGGGTGCGAGAAGAATGGCAGCCTAATGGGGACTGCTGGGATTGCTGTGGTCAAGTGCTGCAGGCGTCTCACTTTAGGCGGTCTCCTCGGTCCGTATCTCCTGTCCAATCATATCTCTTGTCCGTATCTCCTGTCCAATCATATCTCTTGTGAAAAGCCTGCCAGGTCTCTTCGGATCAGGCTCACAAGCACAGTCTTGACTCCCGCTGCTTTTCATGCCTCTCTCTCTCTCTCTCTCTCTCTCTCTCTCTCTCTCTCTCTCTCTCTCTCTCTCTCTCTCTCTCTCTCTCTCTCTCTCTCTCTCTTTCTCTGTCTCCCTTCCTCTTTTTTTCACCTTGTCCAGCTCTCTCCCTACCGCTCCCTTTCTCTCCCCTCACTGTGTAATCAGACTCTGAGCTGACTTTACGGAAGTTGAGGAAAACTGCTCGCCCTTTCTCTCCCTCAGCACTGATTTGTCTTGATTTGCAGTCCCATGACCTCGCTTTCCCTCCCACAATCCTCTGGTGAAACTGTCTGCCATTCCAATGCCCTCTCCTCCTTTCCTTCTCTACTCTCCCTCCCCTCCTTTCCTTTCCTCTCCTCTCTTCTCGTCTCCTCGCCTCTACTCTTTTCCCCTCCCCTCTTCTGCCCTCCTCTCCTCTCCTCTTCTCTTCTCTTCTCTTCTCTTCTCTCCTCTCCTCCCCTCCCCTCCCCTCTCCTCTTCTCTTCTCCCTCCTCTCCTCTTCTTTCTCTTCTCTTCTCTTGTGTCCTCTCCTCTCCTCTCCTCTCCTCTCCTCTCCTCTTCTCCGCTCCTCTCCTCTTCTCTTCTCTTCTCTTCTCTTCTCTTCTCTCCTCCTCTTCTCTCCTCTCTTCTTCTCTGTCAGTGTCTGTCTAACAGCTTGACTCTGTCCTGGTTCTCACCAACGGAACTTCACTGTCTCCCCCCTACCCACACAGACACACACAGACGCACACGTGCACACACACACACGCACGCACACACACACACACACACACACCTTATCTCGATCTACATCTGTTAATGTCCATCTAACAGCCTATCTCTGTCCCCCATGTGTCTTCAGATGGAACCTTCTTCTTCACCAAACACACACACACACCTTATCTCGATGTACATCTATTAATGTCCATCTAACAGCCTGTCTCTGTCCTCTACAGTATGTGTCTTTAGATGCACCCCCCCCCCCCCCCCCCCCCCCAACACACACACACACACACACACACACACACACACACACACATACACACCTTATCTCGATGTACATCTGTTAATGTCCATCTAATAGCCTGTCTCTGTCTCACATATGTCTTTAGATGGGACTCCCCTTAAACACACACACACACACACACACACACACACACACACACACACACCTTATATGTTTTAGTTTGTGGGTGTCCATCTAACTATCGGTGTCCTGGTTCCTGCAGATGGCACATCCACGCTGCAGCTGTCCTCGGTGCGGGAGCTGCCCGCCCAGGTGCTGGAGCTGTACCAGCAGGGCTTTGTGCTGGGCCGCCGTCCACCCCTTCGTCCACCCGTGCGGACCGGAGCCCGCCAGGGTCCAGCGGCAGCTCTACAGGGCCGTCCTCATCCGCCTCGCAGACAGGTACGCCACTCTAAACAACACAACAACACAAACCAAAAACTAGAAAAGCACTCAGGGAGCGCAGACCTCCGCCAGGGCAGCTCAGATCACCACCAAAATCGAATCACTTTTTAAGTTAGCCCATTTCTGACCTACCATGAAAATGTCATCAAAATCCAGCCATAACTTTTTGAGTTATGTTGCTAGCTAACAAACAAACACAGACGATTGCATAAAAAACAAACAGGAAATAATGTAAGTCATTAGTAGTCATATATTGAAGGAGTCAGATTTGTATTTACAAACACGCATGATTCTATCAGTCCTGCATGTGACTGTAATCCAGGATTGATCTGAATTCAGATTAAATTTGGAATTTCAATTCAGTTCTTGAATTTCAGCTGAACTTTGAACTGAGGTCACAAACACTGATGCAGAGTTCCAATTCAAATGGGATAGCCCTTAGACATTCCAAACCCAACATAAGAAAATTATTCTCTGGTTTTAAAATGAGAATGATTTTATACACAAATACGCCATGAAATTTGTAGACACTGACATCTTGCCATGCTGCCATTACTGCAGTGCTGTGGTGTAATGTAAATAGAAGAGGAGTTGCTGCTGCCTCCTAATATGTTGAGAATGTCTCAGTGACAGCTAGACAACACTTTAGGCAAACAATGGCAAAGGAAAACTGGGTTGATGACAGGCAGTGGCCAGAAGGTACTGATGAAGGTCATTTATATTCACAACATGATAATGTATTAAAATGTGTATTATTAATTGAAGACAACAATAAAACCGAACGCTGTCAGTATTAGCGTTGTTGCTAAGGCTTTACAAGTTGTAAATAAACATCAACCATGGCCAGCTACAGCAGTAAAATATATATTCTTACAGGTATTCAGGATTTGTTTAGAAATCGACTGGCATGTCATGAGCTTCAGAAATGCAAACTACAGGGCATTGATTGGAGGTCAGAACTATTTGAGCTCGGGCTGGATTTGGCAGATACTGCATGCTATCTCAGATGACCACATAACATTAAAAGGAGTTTGTGAGGTTTTCACAATCAATACACCTTTACCATCACATCTCAGTAACCTTACAGTATTCTTGTTTGGTTTGAGGTCATCTCAAACCAAACCTCTGGTTTGAGGTTAATTGTTTTTAATCCACTTTTGATAAACATCTCGGCCCTCCGCCTGGCCCAGAAATCTATGTAGTGTGTAAGGCTGTAAACCCGGCCAGTCACGATGCAACAAAGGTTGATGAATTTCGCAAGGGATTTCATTCCAAAACAGTATTTTTACACTGCTGTTAAAGCAGCCGAAGACGCAACATGTTCTTCCTGGCATCGTTTGTCACTGTGTTCGTCATTTATTACCAAACAAAAAAAGAAGAAAAACTAAAACTTTGTTTCCACAGCTAACATCCACAACGACAGTTGACAGGACAAACACGCTACTTCCTTAGCCACACTGCAGCAGAGCACCGCAGTAATGGCGGCGCTGTTTACTTTACTACATTACAAATACACCGTATTTGTCTATGTGGACAATGCCTTTGGAATGGCACTGAAAACATTGCTGCGAGTGGAAGTAGTAGTAGTGGTGGTGGATCAGACAATGCTGCCCCGAGGGCTGTGGCATGTGGGTGAAAGTGCAAGTGGAGAGAGTGAAAGTCACTGGCGGGGCACGCTGGAATCATGGCTCACATTCACATTCACATTCACATTCCCAGTCTCTGCCCACTCCCGCTCAAAGTCACATCCACCCACAGTCCCAGCCAGAGGCCTGTGGCCTTACGCATGTGTGTGGCTTTGTGTGTGTGTGTGTGTGTATGTGTCTGTGCGTATGTGTGCGTACTGTATGTCCGTGTCTGTACATGTGTGTATGTGTGCATCTCTGTACATGCACTGTGCATGTGTGTATTTGTATATGTGTGTAATTTTGTGTGTGTGTGGATGTCTTTACTGTACGCATTATGAGTGTGCATGCCTGTGTCTTGTGTGTGTGTGTGTGTGTGTGTGTGTGTGTGTGTGTGTGTGTGTGTGTGTGTGTGTGTGTATTTACTGTATGCATGAGTGTGTGTGTGTGTGTGTGTGTGTGTGTGTGTGTGTGTGTGTGTGTGTGTGTGTGTGTGTCAGCATGGATCAAGTCACGGCTGAGCTGCTGGAGAGCCAGTCAAGGGTACCAGGCTAGAGG
>CM050218.1:13780000-13787500 GCA_027475355.1 Coilia nasus | reverse complement strand
TCTCCCTCTCTCTCTCCCTGCTCTCTCTCCCCCTCCCTACCTCTCTCTCTCTTCACTTTGTCAGATCAGTCAGTCAGGCACCCACTGCCTCACCATACTCCTTCCCTCCATATCTCTCTCTCTCTCTCTCTCCCTCTCTCTCCCTCCATTACTCTCTCTCCCACTCTCTACCTCCATCTCTCTCTCTCTCTTCACTCTCTCGCTCTCTCTTCACTTTGTCAGATCAGTCAGTCAGGCACCCACTGCCTCACCCTACTCCTTCCCCCCATCTCTCTCTCTCTCTCTCTCTCTCCCTCTCTCTCCCTCCATTACTCTCTCTCTCCCGCTCTCTCCCTCCATCTCTCTCTCTCTCTTCACTTTGTCAGATCAGTCAGTCAGGCACCCACTGCCTCACCATACTCCTTCCCTCCATATCTCTCTCCCTCCATATCTCTCTCTCCTTCCAACTCTCTCTCTCTACTTACATCTCTCTCTCTCTCACTCTCACTCTGACACACAAACACACACACACACACACACACACACACACACACACACACACACACACACACACACACACACACACACACATTCGCTCCCTTTTTCTGTCTGTCTCTTTTGCACCTTGTCTCTCTCGACGCCTCCATGTCCTCCCCATGTTTTTCTCTCCTTTTCTGTGCGTCCCTTTGACTGCCAGTCTGTGTGCACCAGTCTGTTTTCCTCCACCTCCTCCTACATCCCTGTTTTTCTCTCTCCTCCTCCTTTCCTCCTCTCTTCCTTTCCACCTTATTTCATTCTCTTGCTTCTTTTTCTCTTTTTCTCACTCCCTCTGTCTCTCTCTTTTTCTCTTTCTCTCTCTCCCTCTCTATCTCTCTCTCTTTTGTATCGTAGATCAGTGAGTCATTTCTAGTCCTTCTTAATCCCGAATGAACTTGGCTCCTGGTGAGGCATGTGTGTGTGTGCATGTGTGTGTGTGCATGTGTGTGCGTGTGTGTGTGTGTGTGTGTGTGTGTTCTGGCCCAGTGCTGCTCGCTGGGGTGTTGAGGTGGCCTGGCAGGGAGGGAATAGGCTGCTGCGTCCACATTAGCATTAACATTAGCATTAGTTGCGGTTGCGAGTGTTAGCGCTTGTGAGTGTTAGCGGTTGTGTGAGTGTTGCTGAGGCAGATGGGTGTGTGGGTGGATGTGCGACTGAACTGAGCTGCTCACACAGGGGCCAAGGTGGTGCAGGAAGAGGGCCGGGGGTGGGGGTGGGCGTGGGTGTGGGGGTGGGGTGGGGTGCCTTGCTCTCCCTTTCTGGTACCCTCCAGGGGCCCCACATGCTAGCCAGTAGCGCTTAATCCCCTAACCTCTGCCCATCACCCTCTCAGCACAGCCACAGCACACTAGTCAGAGCAGAAGTCTACACACCCACGTCCACATACTTGGCTCATTTGCACATACACACACACACGTCATACAGACAGACTTTCTCTCTCTAGCTAATACACACACACGCACACACACACACACTCAAGCACATACTTTATGAATCTATGTGTCTAGACAAAGGCCAATAAAGATATGTACACACATTCACACCAACACAGTATGTACACACTACACATGTTCACACAATCCTGCAGAATATGTAGACACATTCCCACCTACACAGTATGCACATACATTTACACAATATGTGCACATACATATTTATATGTGCCCACATGCTTATATATGGCACACAACATACAACTGCATATGCATACACAATCTCTCTCTCACACACACACACACACATACACACACACAAGCACACGCATGCATATACATGTACACCTATGTGAAAAGAGAATGTGTTATCTTAGCAAAAACACATTTGGCTGTAATAAGCAGCAGAGACACAATAGCATTCACAGAGCAGTGAATGCTTATTGTGCTGAAACAGAGGTAAAAACAACACTTCCATTCTTGCCCCTCATGTGTGTCGAATTTATAGTATTATAAGCTATGCGGGTCTGGGTGCAGAGGTTTTTGTTTTTAATTATTTTTTGAGCATTGCATCCTTTGTTATTTGTTTTTAGTGTGGGGCTTATGAAGCGCTTGTTTATCCTTCTACCTTCTACATTACAGTATGTCAATATTTGACTGTAATTACTGACGCCGCAAAGTGGGTTTTAATCAATATTTAATAGCCGCTAACTCTGAGTACGTTGTTTACATCTGGGAATTGGAGATTTGGAGCGGCCAGAACTTCAAACATTCTCATGCAGTGCTATTATGAGAGCTTGTGGGGTGTTTGAAATTCTGTTTTATGTTGACCAGTTTTAAGCACTAATTCTGTAGGTCAGAATGGAAGATGTAAGAATACAAAGATTATGTTTTCACACAGTTCTGGGACACAGTGTTTTGTCTCAATCTCTCACACGCACACAAACGTCTATCTTTCTATCTTTCTATCTATTTATCTATCTATCTATCTATCTATCTATCTATCTATCTATCTATCTATCTATCTATCTATCTATCTATCTATCTATCTATCTATCTATCTATCTATCTATCTATCTATCTCTCTCCTTCTCTCTCTCATATGCACACAGAAAATAGAGAAAAAAGAGAGACAGAGACACAAGCACACGGTGCAGAGCAGAGAGTGATGGATTAACTGATCGTAAATCGTACTACTGATCATACTAATCTCTACTAATCTCTACTAACCATCTCTTTACCTAGTTGCCCCCTGCTTGTATTAGAGTCATTCCGTGTCAACTCAACCAGAGGCTCCCACGACAAAATTTTGATTTTGTTCTAATTTCTCACAATGAAAGAACAACATATATGATGAACTTTGGTGAAATAAATACACCAAATTTTGTTTAGTTCATCAGATATTGCCTATTTTATGATTTACAGTGGTCCGAAGATGGCTACAGCCAGAAAAGTGCCATTTTTAGCACTTTGCATGCTACAAAGTACCTAAAGCAATTATAAGTGTATAAGGTGATCAGAAAAGTCAAATATGAATTTATTAATATCAGACACTACCACAACCCCATTATCAAAGAACATGCTATAAAATCCATAGGATGAATATTACATTTCTAACGTTTATATATGTAGGGGTTTAGACATCTATCTTGTAGCATACAAAAAATTATGGTTGCAAAGTGTGGCCCTTCTGAGAAAAGTACCCCCTGAAAAGTGCTAAAAATGGCACTTTTCTGGCTGAAGCCAACTTCGGACCACTGTAAATCATGATCTTCACCAATGACAGCTATGCCACGTCATCCATACAGTAAGAAGTTGGTTTTGAGTTTGTATATAAAGAATTAGTGTCTCATCTTGAAGAGTTTTGGAGTAATTCATATGCAAACTTCACTAAAAATCACTCGCGAATTCGCGCACAGTGCTTTTTTTGATTTTCCAGGGCTTGGTACAGACAAACCAAGTATCACAGGTGTAAAAAAATGGTACAGTCCAAATATGTATCAACTTTTCTGGGTATAAAACTAAAGCCATGTGTCTGCCTGCTCTAAAAAGGCCCATTCCAGGTGTCTCAAAATGCTCCAGAATTAAGGTGCAATTGTGCAAAATGACCCCCCTAGGCTAAAATGGGCAATATATGATGAACTAAACAAAATTTGGCTCATTTATTTTACCAAAGTCCATCATATATGTTGTTCTTTCATTGTAAGAAATTAGAACAAAATCAAAAATGTGTCGCGGGGAAGTTTCCAAATTTTGGTTGATTTGAAATGGAATGACTCATTAGTATGTAAGGGGTTTGTGTGTCTGAAGTGTCCCTGCCCTGGGAAACTTAGCTAAGGCACATGCATCTCCTTGTGTGTATGTGTGTAGTCTGTTTACTCTGTGTTTGTCTACACATCTGTTAGCTTATTATGTCCTGCTGTTGTAAGTTGCTTTGGATAAAAGCGTCTGCTAAGTGTAATGTAATGTAATGTAAATACATCCACAGTATGTGTATAAACTGTTACGTACAAAGGGTGCGATTCATCCCACAACCCTATGTTGCCCTGTCATTTATTTCAGTGTGGAGAAGGGCCAATCGGAGACGTTTGAGCCGTGCAGCCTGAGACTGGAGGAGTGTCTGTCTGCCGAGCGCTACCCGAGCACGGAGCACATCCAGGGCTACGTCAAGAAAGTGAGTCTGAATCTCATCTCAGGGCCCAAGCATGCGGTGGCTAGCCTGGTAAACCAGCCCCTCGTACTTCACTTCATTTTGTACTTTTGTACAGAGGGTCTGAAGCGGAGATTTCTTCCTGGAGGTGTGGACTGAAGTTTAAAACAAGTGCCTCTGCCTTTACCCAATTGCTAACACCTGGTCACCAGGTATGCAATTAGCCTACCTACGCACTACAATTCAAATGTAGTACACAAGGTCAACGTCATGGCTCACGAACACACCCTCTATTCGCTGATTGAATCAGAGTTGCTCGGTCCGCTTACAATGACCCTCAAGAGATTCTGGTCAAGACCCTCTGTACAAATAGAAATGAAGTACGAGGGGCGGGTTTACCAGGCATGCGGTGGCTAGCCTGGTAAACCAGCCCCTCGTACTTCACTTAATTTTGTACAGAGGGTCTGGCCTTGCTGCCGTTGACATTCATGTATTTGGACCAAGCGAATCCAAGCCAATCAGTGAACAGAGGGAGTGTTTGTGAGCGATGACGTTGACTTTGTGTGGTATATTTGAATTGTAGTTTGTAGGTAGGCTAATTGCATACGTGACGACCAGACATTAGCGATTGGGTTAAGGCAGAGCCACTTGTTAAACTACAGCAGAGTACACACCTCATTTCTCAATGCAGCAAGGCCAGACCCTGTGTACAAAATGAAATTAAGCACGAGGAGCTGGTTTACCCGGCTATGCGGTGGCATCCTTTTGATGCTGTTGCCGGGGGACGGGGCAACAGTGTAAATAATTGACAATGAGACAAGAAGAGCCCATCGATAAGAGCTCAGCAACGCGCCAGCGCCGTAAGCTGGGGGGGATTTTAGGCAAACAGAAACAAGCGATCCTCTGCCTTGATTTTCCAGTTCAGTGTGGCGAAACACATACCCGGCAGTGCCTTGTATGTGGCTTGGCTGCAGAAAGTCTATTAGCCCAAATCTGGCCAACACCGTTATCCAGCTGTGATGCCCAAGTGACTCACAGCAGGACTAGGTTATTTCAAACAAATGGCATCTGTATCAGCATGAAGCCCTTGACGCGATAGCGAATAGAGCGATGATTCAGCGACCTGTGAGACACCATTATCAGCATCGCATGCAATTTCAAAAAACGTCTCTTATCTATGCAGATTCAACTTGCCTCATTGTTGGGAAATATAATGTGAAAGGGGAAGACCTCCGAGCGTAAATGTCCAATATGTATTAAACAAAGCAATTGCAGACGTGTCTGTCCTCCAGTTTAATTTTCATATGGAATAACCTGCACATCTCCGTGGCAGACTGATGTTTCTCCCTCCCTGTGTTTTGGAGAGAGAGCGATAGACAGGGAGTGAGTGAGAGAGCGAGTGAGAGAGTGAGCGAGCGAGAGAGAGAGAGAGAGAGATAGCGAGGGTGCCTCAGGCCAGGCTTTTATTAAAGAACGATAATGGAAAATGGCACCATTAGCATTCCTTGACAGTTAACATTTCAATTTTTTTCCCAATGAGATATTCAAAATGTTGACTTCGGAATGCTAACTGACAGCAAAGTAGTTGAGGCGTCGCTGATTTAGGAGGCCGGCGGTCTGTGCCGCCGATGGATTGCCTCTATTGTAATAAGCTCCCGTTTCATTTCGCTGCCTGACGCTAGAAGGGAAAGGGGGTGGTATGTTTATGTCCATTCATTTTCTCTCGACATCAGACTGGCAGAAGATTTGTTTGGGCCCCTGACTATAGAGCAAATGTAGGAGGCATGAATTACCATGAGTTACCAGTTGAAATTCTCTGAAGTGCCATCTTGAAAATATCAATCAATGTGTCGAAGGGAAGACGTGTGCTATACCGGCCGCATGCTGGAAATGGAAGGGGTGCTTTCCGAGAAATGTTATTTCAGAGATGCCGAGCAATCTGTACCGCATGGCATGCCATTACCAAATCCATTTTAATAGCTGCATCTATGTGTCTCTCTTTTTGCTCGGCCTGTGTTGCTGTGTGTGATGCTTGTTTATTTTTTTTTTGTTTGGCTGTTTGCTTCTGGCTCCTTGCAGCAGATCCAGGATGCGGCGGATCAGGGCATCATGTTCGTGGGCTTCATCCAGGAGCCCGGCCGGGTCCGGGTCCACCTGTCTGGCATCGGGGACCCAGAGGAGCCCTCCCTGTCCCTGCACTCCAGCCCCAGCTCGCTGCACAGCTCCGGGGTGGGCCAGAGCCCCAGCCCCCTGGACGCAGCATCTCCGGAGGAGCGGGACAAGTTCGGTGCAGGCTCGCCAGCGCCCCTGAATGGGGCGATCGAAGAGCCCGTCAGGGATGGAGGAAGAGGAGCGGATGAAGGTGGGGACGTGGTCACGGAGGAGGGGTCTTCTATTCCAGCATCACCGTCCTCTTGCATCTCTGACCTGGACTCCCCGACGCACAACAACAATGACACAAAATCCTCACAAAGGACCAACAAGCTGTCCAGCTCAGGTCCTGCAAGGAATGGTGAGTACGGCCACAACAGCAGAGTATCTATGGCCTTTTTTAATTTTCTTAGTTGGATTTTCTCTCAGATAGTGTAACAGTAGCAAACTGGTACAAACTGTAGGTAGGCCATGGACCTAACTGGGAAGTCAAATACAGCCCATCAGTGTCATAATTCCCCCTCCCAAAACCAGTGATGTAGTGGTAACAAAAACTGTGAAAAGTACACACACAGTGGTGGAAAAGGTAAGTTAACTAGTTATAACTTTCAAATAGCAATCACAGCTACACAAGGTACGTAAATGCTGTTTTGTAATTTGAAAAAAGAGCATTTACGGTGTTCCACAGCCTCAGAGCACGCAAAGGCCCGATGACCCATGCTACAGAACTTGGTTCTGGGTGCTTGGAGGGTATTTGTGGTTGCTGAATGGAGAGTGCGTGACATAAAAAAATGCTACAGCCCTCCACTAGCTAGCACACTACTGCTAGCATCAAGGGAGTCTCTCCTTGTCCCCTTTTACATGGCTGCTGAGTCTCCAGGACGTCACCCCTCCACGTCTCCGTCGCTCTCCAAATCAAGCAAGATCATTTTCAGCCCCCAAAGCTCAGATGAATATTTCATCACATAGTTTTACAGAGCTTTGCATTAAACTTTCATCACACTTTCCGTGTTAACACAGACTCCGATTTGAGTTTTGAATAACAGTGGGAATGCTCTACAAGTACTTTTGGGAGTTTCTTTTTTTTTTTTCTCTCCAGCTTTCAACAGCAGCCAAATAGCCGATGACCAGCACCAGGTTATAACAATGATACGACCGTTATTTTAGTGTTGGATTCGAGTTTGCATGAGTTTTCATGTGTTTTGGGCTTTCTTTGTTGAAAAAGCATTTGGATATTTTCAGCCAACACTT
>CM050218.1:13637500-13770000 GCA_027475355.1 Coilia nasus | reverse complement strand
AAACACACACAAACACGCACACTACTTTTTCTTTTTGTACTGCTCTCCCCTTTCAGCTTCTCATTCAGCTCCTGACTCCTTTTCTTTAGTTGAGTGTGCGTGTTGAACGCCTTTAAGTGGCAGCTTTGTGATGGCTAACTGATCCAGAGCCAGCTGTTGCGTGGCTGAAGTAGCGTAGCCCTCACGAGAGCAGCAGGTCTCCCGATGGCCCATGGCAGGCCTGCCTCTGACCAGTAGCTGTGGCTCTTTAGCCTGTCTTCTTTAAGACTTTATCTCTCACTCTCTCTTTTCCTTTTTCTCTCTCTCTGTCTTTTTGACTCTCCTTCTCTCTCTATCTCTCTCTTATGACTTTCTATCTTCTTTCTCTTTCTCTCTTTCTCCCTCTTTCTCACTCACTCTTTCTTTCTCTGTTTCCCTTGTAGGCTTTACTTCTCACTCTCTCCTTTTCTTTCTCTCTCTCTGTCTTTTTGACTCCCCCTCTCTGTCTCTCTCTCAATCTCTCTTATGATTTTCTATCTTCTTCTTCTTCTCTCACTCGTCTCTCTCTCTTTTACTCACTCACTCTCTCTCTCTTTCTCTGTTCCCCTTGCAGACTGTCTGCCCAAGTCGGTTGATAGTGTCTTCATCTTCCAAGAGGGCCTGGAGGGAGATTCCAGCACAGCCCCGGCCTACGACGCCATTGTGGTGGAGCAGTGGACCATTATTGATGTGAGTGGGTGTTTCATTTTGTCTCTAAAGGTATGTTAGTGTGCGTGTGTCTGGTGGTGGTGGATGTTTGTGGGGCGTGTGCGTGTGTGTGTGTGTGTGTGTGTGCGTGCGTGTGTGTGTGTGTGTGTGCGCGTGTGCGTGTGTGAGTGGGGGGGGAGTGTTTTTGGGGTGTGTGTGTGTGATTGTGGTGTGTGTATGTCCGAGCGGGTGTTTGTGGCGTGTGTGCGTGTGTGTGTATGTCTTAGTGTGTGTGTTTGTGTGGGGGGGGGGGGGGGGGGGGGGGTTCTGGTGTGTGTGTGTGTGTGTGTGTGTGTTTGTGGTAGGTGTGTGTAGTGATTCAAATTTCAAAGGACTGTTTATACACACATACTGTAGCTGATAAACTGGCTTTTGGTAAAGTAGCCCACTTTCAGTAGAAGTCATAGTGTATATATTTGTGTGTGCACTTGTGTGTGTGTGATCCAAGTGCTTTTAATGATCTTCCCAAAAGACATGTTGTTACACAGTCTTTTCATTTCAAATGCATCTGTGTTAAGTGTTGGATGAGGCAGGGCAGAGGCTTCTGGGAAACTACAAAATCCCTTAAGCAGCCGACCCAGCTGCACACCCCTACATGTCACTGTCGCCGTACAATCCCAACAAGCTAACAATTATCCTAGAGAATCCCCTGTTCCACTCGCCTGCGAGCAAACACCTTAGAGCAGAGGGGAGACCGAGGTGTGTGCTGTGTGCGATCAGATACGGGTGAGGGTTCGGTATTGATTCCCCCTTTTTTTTTTAAGTCCGTCACAGTCGGCTTCTCTCTCCCCATAGACGCGTCACACAGCAGTAGTTTATTAGTGTGTATTCTGATGCTATCGCCATAATCGAGTTTTCTTTTCTGTTTTCGGCAGTGCCCCTCGGTCTGTTTTTTGTTTCTCCAAACCTATTGTGACTCTCAACTGGCACAACAGCATTATGATGTTAAACTCAACCTCCGAGCAAGGAATGCATTCCGGTGAGACGTCCATTCTGGAGCGGGCATTAGCAATCTTTCCAATCAGATGGCGTGACGGCGAATGTGTCTCTGCTCGACTGATCGCGATGATGGCGCCCGCCAAAGACTCAGTGACTCAGTTTGACCCCCCACCAATTTTAGTGCCGCCATCACAAACAACACTAAGTTAAAAAAGCACCCCCTGAGACACCAGGGAAAACAATGTGTTTATATTAGGTGTTGGTGTGTTTGGGCAAAAGGACAAAAGCATGGGGATGCATCATCGCTCACGGGGTCTCCTTCAGCATATGCCCACTAATTATTTTTTCTTAAATATGCTTCCGCAATTAACTGGTCTGTTGCACAGCATCATTAAAGCAGTCTCTTCTTCCTCTCTTGCCCCCTCCTTTCTCTCTCTTTGTCTGTCTTTGTCTCCTTGTCTGTCTCTCTCTTTCTCTTGTTTTCTCTCTCTGTCTTCTTTTCTCTCTCTCTCTCTTTTTCTGCCTGCGTCTTTGTCTGTCTCTTTTATTGTCTCTCTTGTTCTCTCTCTCTGTTTCTCTCTCTCTCTCTCTTTATCTTTTACTGTGATTGTCTGCCTTTACTCTGTCGACCCCTAACAGAAAGACCATGGACCCCTAACAGAAAGACCATGGACCATTCATTGAAGCATCATAATTATAACAAAGCAGCGTATGTCCTTAACACTGTTTGTAGTTTCAGTGCAAATGCTTCTCAATGGTCCTCTGGTCCATGTCCTTCAGTTGTTTTGCTCCTGATCAGCGGACTGATATGGATAAACCCATTGACACACAGGAGACTTGAATGTTTACTGCTGGGAAGGTTTTTTTTGGGGGGGGGATTGTTGTTGTTGTTTTCATGAAAGCTCTTATCCACACCACAGCTCCATTTTGGAAAAGCATTCACAAAATTTTTTGGAAAGCACTAGACGAGTAGGGGACATGATGTGTTCCAAGGCAGAATGGAGAAGTGCATTGTGCAGGCAGGCTCTTAGTGTCATTCATGTTTGTGGGCCAATGGGGACAAATGGATATGAAGTAGATGGATGAGAGTAATGGAAGAGCTTGAGAAAGAGAGTTGTTGTTTAATAAACTCAAAATGGCACCCAGTGCACCAAACACACACACATATACATAATGCAGCTAAAACAGTGAGGTTAGAAGAAACTACATTTTCTTGCTGAGAGGTTTACATTACACTTAGCAGACGCTTTTATCCAAAGCGACTTACAAAAGGAAGGTTTAAGGTTTGAAGAAACAATAAGCACATGGTGCTTTAGTTCTCATGAATTTTGGGGCCTACTTCTTTATTCAGTCTAGATACATGTAGCAATTTTTCAGGCATATCCTTTTACCTCCATCATATCTTGATGTTGATCAGTCTGTGCTGTCAACATCTCTGGGAGTAGAAAACTGCCTTTAATACAGGCCTCTAGTCTCCATTTCGAAATGGGGGAATTACCAAGACAGCATCCCACGCGTTGCCTTTAAGGCTCTGCGAAATAGTCTTTGACACATGGCATATTTTAAGGGAACAGTGCGTGAACACTCTGGCACCATGGCATCACGATTTATACAGAAAACGATATCTGTTCAGTGGCACAGAATCTATTTTAAAGTGCCTTTGACACAAGTGAGATTTCACAGCTGCGCAGATTGTCAGGTGATAACAGTCTGAGCCTGGGCTTTGTTACGCGGCCATAATTACCACTCATCTCTCTCGCGCGCTCTGCCCTTGGCTTTTCTCTGAGACACTGAGAAAATGATTAGAATAATGAAAAACCATCGCTAATAAGCGTGCATCTAGTTAGCATGCGAGCTAAATTGGCGGGAATGTTGCATAACCGTCGTGCCGCACGTACTCGTTAACAGCATCGCCGGGTGTCCTCTCTTGCCACGGCGCAGCGCACAGCCATGAGCCAGGCGGGTTTTTCGGGAACATGCTGTGTCGCTTTGCTAATAAATGCGTTTGACGCCGAGCCCCCTCAAGATATCTCTGGAACAGTCGGTGGCAGGAATTATGGCTTCGCCTTTTGGCGTTTTAAGGGGGGAGAAAGAAAAAGAAAGAGAAAATGTTTTCTAAAACTCAAAACATCCATTTTTTTTACTGTCCTCCCCCACCTCCCTGTCCCATTTATTTTAGTGTTTTTAAAAAACAACACTCTGACTGTTGTCTTTCCCATCTGCCTAAGAGAAGCGTGTGAGCGAGTGAGTGAGGTTTTTTTTTTCACAAAAAAAAACCTCCGGCTCCAGTTTTTCCCACGTCTCGGAAAGCATGTGGCCCTGTCAGCTTGGATGGGTTCCTCCTTGCCTAATCATCTATACCCTTTTCCTCATGTTTGTGGAATGCGACTGACCAGCTCGCCTCCTATATTGAATTGAAACCGTGACAGCAGACAGTGAACAGAGGGCCTAAAGAGGAGCCTCTCTCGGTGCTCGGTGCAGTCTCAGCAAAGGCCGGCGGGCAGCAGCAACACGGGCGAGCCAACAGCGCGAGCATTGTTAGTCGTTCCCCGCTCACACAAAGCCAAGCCGAGGAGAGGAGAGGAGCAGAGACTCTTTGAAGCAGTGCGACAGCACACACACTAAACTCGCAGTCCCTGCAGAAACTGAATTAAGGCCAAAAATGAGATTAGCACGAAGCATCTCCAGTATTAGGATGCCAGTTAAAAGGGAGCTTTTAAGAAGGGCTGAGAAGACGAACAGCACACGAAATCTAATTAAAGACGGTCCCTTTGTTTGGGACATGTGGAGATTGCATGGTGATGAAGTAAACTCATACGGGCATGATAATGCACCAGTCGGAGCTTTTGAATATGTGATAGCACAGCACAAAGATCAGCGTCTTGATAATCTAGGTGTACAGATACCGCATTGCATTGCAATGACTCAATTTTAAAATCAAACACACACACACACACGTACACACACCCACCCACCCACACACACACACACACACACACACACATACACACACCCACCCACCCACACACACAAACACACACACACACACACACACACACTCTCTCGCTACAGTGGTTTGTGTTCCAGGTTGTGTAGGCTCCATGAGGACATCATGCCCTATCAGTGGACACAGAGCTGAATGGCAAGACAGTAAACTTTGAAGGTCACAGCTGTCATTTGCCACGGTAGGAGGGAGGTACACAAAAAGCACAAAAGGGAACGCGGGGACAGATCATTAAAACCTGTCCTCCGGCGACGTGTGCGCGCCGCTCGACCCCAGCCGAGGCGCGAAGTAAATCGTGACCCGCGAATGTTTGCCCCGCGTGGCGTGACGCCGCTGCGACGAGGTCACGAGACGACAGCGAGGACGAGGACGAGGATGAGGGAGAGGATGATGGCTTCATTAGGGAGGCAGGTCGGCGGCGCGGAGGCCCGTAACCACGGTGATGGACGGGGCCAAAACTCTCTCGGAGAAGAGAGGAGGCTGTGTCCAAAGCCATTCTCTTTCCCAGCCAACTTAAAGGGCACAGCCATCGATCTCCATCTAATGTAATTACAGCTCCGTTTAGCATGCCCAGTCAAAGGTGCTGCTATGCTAGCACTGTCCTGTAGACTTTTATTTAACTTACTTAACAGTGTACAATTAAGTCAAATGTCATATATCAAATGTAATATTTTACATCTCATGAAGCAGCAGGGTTTCCACAATGGATATAAATATGTTGGACAGATTTGTATGCTAGTAGCTTGGTATGTTAGCAGGAAATGGTAGCACTTTAGATAGGGTGTGAGAATGTTTTGAAAAGGTGGTTGGTGAAAATGAATGTTTTTTAGGTAAACACGGTATAACAAAAATGGCCGAACCAATGCCGGACAGCAGCCAATTATGAAACAGTTCTAAAGTAGATGCGTCAGAGCTATGCTTACCCAGGGATTGTGAGTGTTCAGCTATGAGAACTCATAGGTAATTATGCAGGAAAAAGATGAATGAATAATTGTTATTGCTCTAAATATTTGAATAACAGCTGCTCCAAAGCTGTGTTTAAACTGGTGCCTTTATAAAAAAAATGTTTGCTGTCTCCCATCCTCAGGCTCCTGTACCAGCTTATGCTTGTACACCCGCCTGTCAGAATGAAGGGGTTCCCCCAACCCCTCCTCCACCACCCACATTGCTGCTACTCCCATGAGTCAAATGTGAAGTGTTATTGTATTGATAAGGATGGATCTGGTAGCCATTGACCCCCTCCTCATTTGAAAAGGCTAAAGGGGTCCCTGCCCCCCCAACAGTCACTCACACACACACACACACACACACACACACACACACACACACACACACACACACACACACACACACACACACACATATACACACATATACACACACACACAGTCTTGCCCCTGAACCTGGTTAGCAAATGGAGGCAAACGTAGCCGTGCAAGCACTAGGGTCACTGAGAGGACAAGCCAGCTGAGAATGAGTACACCCAACATGAGTACACACACAGATTCCACACACACACACACACACACACACAGCGTGCAACAGCATTAAACAAAAATGAATTCTCAATTTACTCATGCTATTAAGTCTCCTGTTCAGAGAAACGAGACCAAAGAAAAGAGAGAAAAACATATAAGCATGGGAGACAGAGAGAGAGGGGAGAGGGAGGAGGTGTGGGGAGGGGGGACTGGGCAAGGGTCCAACACAAACCTCTCTGTGTGTTTCTGCATTCTCCCGTGGGGCCGCCTGGCTCTGCCGGGGCCAGTATAAATAACCGAGCCGCTTTAACGAGGCCTTGAACTCTTCCCTGAGTCACACTTGGCCCCTCGCAATCCCACCGTCCACCAGGCTCTGGCTTCGCCCCCCCAGGCCCAGGGCCCAGCGCTTAAGTGCGGGGGAGAGCAGACGTGTGTGAGTCACCAATGGTAAAAGTGGAATGGAGGAGTGACTGGAGTGGAGGAGAGAGGGAGAGAGGGAGAGGAGTAGGAGAGAGGGAGAGGAGTAGGAGAGAGGGGAGGAGAGGGGAGGATAAGACAGAAGAGGAGACGAAATGGAGGAGAGGATCATGGTAAGTCTCCAGCCAGAGAAGGAGAGAAGTGGGAGAGAGGAGAGGAGAGGAGAGTAGAGGAGAGGAGAAGAGAGGAGAGGAGAGGACAGAAGAGGAGAGAGTGGTGAGAGGAGAGGAGATGGAGGAGAGGATCATGGTGAGTCTTCAGCCAGAGAAGGAAAGAAGTGGGAGAGAGGAGAGGAGAGGAGAGGAGAGGAGAAGATAGGGGAGGATAGGACAGAAAAGGAGAGAGTGGTGAGAGGCGAGGAGATGGAGGAGAGGATCATGGTGAGTCTCCAGCCAGAGAAGGAGAGAAGTGGGAGAGAGGAGAGGAGAGGAGAGTAGAGGAGAGGAGAAGAGAGGGGAGGATAGGACAGAAGAGGAGAGAGTGGTGAGAGGAGAGGAGATGGAGGAGAGGATCATGGTGAGTCTCCAGCCAGACGTCATCTCAGCGTGTCACAGTTACACTCAGCAGTGTGTGATAAAACAGGACTGTTAGATTCTCTCCCTCCCCAGCAGGCACACACACGCATGCACACACACACCTACACAAACACTCACACACACGCATACACACACACACTCTCTCTCTCTCTCTTTCTCTCTCTATCTCTATCACACAGACATTCTTTCTCTTTCTCTCTCACTGGCTCTCTCCCTCTTTTTTTAACACAGACTCTGTCTTTCTCTCTGTTTTGCACACACACACACAAACACACACACACACACACACAATCTCACACATACACACACCCACACTCACACCTACCCGCACGTGAGAGTGAGTTGTAGCCAACCGTCTGTGGTATAATCTTGTTCCTGCAACTCTTCCTGTTTTTGCAAAGTGTATGTATGATGGTATGGTACATTTTGATATGTGTGTGTGTGTGTGTGTGTGTGTGTGTGTGTGTGTGTTCTCTCTCTGTCACTATATGTCTATCTGTCACTCTCACTGTGTGTGTGTGTGTGTGTGCGTCGGGTGGAAATTAACTTTGTAAAATGTGGACTTCTATCAGCGACTGACAAATAAACGATCAAATTCACCAGCCACTCAATAGTAAATTATTATTTAGTGCCTAAAATGTACAGCCACTTTCATATTTTATCAGCATTTGTCTGGTGGCTGGTGCCAATTTCCATCCCTGGCACTGTGTGTGTGTGTGTGTGTGTGTGTGTGTGTGTGTGTGTGTGTGTGTGTGTGTGTGCGTGTGTGTGTGTGTTCTATCTCTTTTGTGTCCTGTGGGTGTTGAATGTATTAAAAATAGGTCACATTATGTGATAGTGTAAGTGTAATGGTGTAAATGTGTGTTATGTAACCCTGTCTTGTAGTACTTTAGCTTCCTGCACTTCTGTGTGAGTGTGTGTGTGTGTGTGTGTGTGTGTGTGTGTGTGTGTGTGTGTGTGTGTGTGTGTGTGTGTGTGTGTGTGTGTGTGTGTGTGTGTGTGTGTGTGTGTGTGTGTGTATGTGTATGCGTGCGTGTGTGTGTATGTGTGTGTGTGCGTGTGTGTGTGTCTGTCTGTGTGTGTGCTTATGCTCGTGTGTGTGCTTGCAGGCATGTCTAACAGTTGACATGCGACATGGTTTTTGGTCGCGAGGGCAGATGCAACGAAGGAAACCACAGCCACTTCCTGACTCCTGCTCCTCTGCTCTGCTCTGCTCTGCTCTCCTTTCGAGCTGCCTGTCAGGCCAGCTTTACATTACATTACATTACACTTAGCAGACGCTTTTATCCAAAGCGACTTACAAAAGGAGGACATAATAGATGTGTAGAGAACATCGAAGGTACCTTTGTAAAGAGATGGTTAGTAGAAATAAAAGTTATGTTAGGAAGGAATGCAGTCTCGGAAGAGAAGGGTCTTCACGACCTGACACTAAAGCCTGCAATTAGGTCCTACTGTGTCTCTTCTCCTCTCGGTCCTACTGCTCTTCTGCTCAAAGATGGTAGATATCCCAAGATTTGTCATGACGAGACACTTCCTGGAACCATGATCGCATGTGTGGGAGGCCACAAATTGATTAGAAGCCCCCCTCGTGAGAGGACCAACCAGGAGGTCAAAGGTGTAGAAATGCCATACGTCAATGACACACCCCTGCATGCAGCCTGGAACTGGTCCCTATTTTGCTCCCATTAATATGAACTACCACGAAGTATCTTGGCATATCTACCATCCTTGTTCTGCTCTGCTCTCCTCTCCTCTCCGTCATCAGGCTCCATCAGGCTGCCTGTCGCTAAATCCTGCGACTGGGTCGTAACGTCACGAAGCCCCAGAGGTTAAGCGCTGCTTAGCCCCTCAAAGATCAGATCAGACATTATGAGTGCCACCCACACACGAGCCACACTGGTCCCCCAACAAACAACAAACAAACAAACTGTTTCATGTATTATTGCGCATTACATCCATTCTTCATCTCAACAGCTGCTGTGTAAAGGGGAGAGGAGAGGATGGGAGGGGAGGGGAGGGGAGGGGAGGGGAGGAGAGGGGAGCCTTTGAAGAAGCATGTGGGCCCACAAGAGTGACACGTGGCATCAGTGTGACCTGTCTTGTCCTGGTGCAGGTTTCTGTGTGTGTGTCTGTGTGTGTGTGTGTGTGTGTGTGTGTGTGTGTGTGTGTGTGAGTACATGTCATACGAAACAGTCATGCAAGTAACGGTTGGTGCTGTGCTGTGCTGTGCTGTGTTTTACAGGGTGTGCAGGTTAAGACGGACTACATCCCTCTGCTGCAGTCCTTGGCCATGTATGGATGGAGGCTGACCTGTGTGCTGCCTACACCCATAGTGAAGACCAACAGGTAGAGAGAAGCAAATATAGCCAACCACAGTTAACATGGAAATAGCACGTATAGCACATATACCACAAATACCCAAGGTGAAACCAAGACAAAGAGTTCAGGGAATCCCCCAGGCCTTTCATAAGGTTTAAGATGTCCCAGGAATAGCTCAGACACTATCTATAAACACTGACTTCCTACTGACTGTTATACTACAATTCATGTATGGTGGAAAAAAACAAAGTTTCAGTCAGGCTTTTTTAGTTGAACTAAGTTAACTTTTCCAGCAAATAATTGCAGTATATTGGTCAACCGTAACCGTAAGTAGGAAATTATTGGACGATGTGATTGAGGTTCATGTGAACTATCTTTTTGAAGTCTTTAACGACAGAAATGTTACATTACATTATACTACTACGCAGACATTTTCATCCCAAGTGACTCACAATTAAGGATACGACCAAGCTATAGCAAACACAAGACCACAGTATATATAACAATTGTAAACAACAGCTCACATAGAATGTCAACATTCATTTTCCCCTGTGAAAATATATAGAATTTGTGTTGACATATTTGAATATAACATTAACCTTTAAAACTACAAATCTTCAGACTCCTCAGACTTCAGACTCATGCGTCACTACCAAATGTCAGAGGCTCCCTTTAGGCCCACTCTTCCCTCCCAGGAGTGTATTTTTCCAAACAGCACCTTCTAGTCTTTCACAGCAAAAAGACCAGTGTTGAATTTACTCCCACGGAGTTGATTTTAACACATTTGAGGGTTTATATAGCTCCACACTCTCCAGAGTTAAATTAACACTTTCAGAATAGGAAATAACCCCAACTCTGGACATAATTTAAATCTGAGAATGTTACAGTTACACTTTTGGAGTTAAAATCAACACCTAAATGTTTAACCCCAAAATTTTAACACTCCAGTTTTTGCTGTGTTCCACCAAGCATCACAGCTATCACAGCTGCAGTTTATGTACCACCATGTTGCATAATAATACACCTGAGTCAGGTGTGTAGTTCATCTGAGTCAACTCCCTGTGAGCATCTGAATGGTAAATTGAGGTGAATTAGACTTGACACTGGTTTGTCAGTCAGCATTAAAGCATGAAGCGTATAGATCTCTTACATAGAGAGAACTGTGTGTTACAGGCGTAGTGTGTTTCAATGGCTTAAGGCTTTGGCCTCGGAGACAGTGCTGGAGGTGTGGGCTGTAGCAGGGTGGTGTTCCCAGAGGCAGGGTCACGTCCACAGGTGTGGCTTGGGCAGGACCTGGGAACAGGTGTGGGGAGATAGGGGGGCAGCGAGGGGGGGCAGGGGATGGATGGGGTGGGGCGGCCGGCACCTATACCTTCTGCGCAGCACTGGGGCCTGCTGTCAGGGGGTAATGGATGGCTCCTGGAAAAGGGGGTGACAGCTCCTCAGATGATCTGGAGATGTTGCCTCACAGCCTCCACCCCACCCCCCCAGCTACCACCCTCATCCTTATCCATGTGCACGCACACACACACACACACACACACACACACACACACACACACACACACACACACACACACGTATTTCATGTTTCTGACTCTCCTGCAGGCACCATATGTGTTTATCAGACCCTGTCCGCCCACCGCACCACACCCACCACACCACTCCCTTCCTCCCTCCCTCCCTCCCTCCATCCCTCTCCTCCCTCCATCCCTCTCCTCCCTCCCCCACACCCATCCTGGAACGTCAAGTGAGTGATGGTTTCGGAGCGTTGTTGATTAATTACAGGTCTATTTTAATCTGACGGAAAATGCCACGCGACCACAGGCTCTATGGCTAATTAATCAAAGTGCCGTCCTAGAAAAACGGCACCAGTGGAGCCCGTCTGTATGTTTCATTTCCCACAGTCATGCATGTAGCCGATTATTTTATTTCTTCGTTCTAAATGCTCAGTGTGGAGCCCAGCCCGCGTTTGTGTCCCTCGTTCATTGGAGAGCGCGTGCGTATTTGCGCTGCTTGACTCGGGCAGATAGCCCACAGTTGTTCCCCTCTGAACGGATCAGTGGCGCTGTACGATGTGCCTGCCGTGACAGGTGCGTGCAGGTGTTGTGTGTCTCCTCCGCTGCGTGGAGGAGTGTCTGACAGGACATGCTGTGGAATGTATCCTGTGTGAAGACTGCTGAGGAAGCCATTTCACTTTAACACAGTGCTTCCAGTCTTTAAACTTTAATAGAGCCCGCTTCACTCGTTTTACTCGCTTGATTTTTGAAGACTCAGGTTTTTTTTTTCCTCTAGCTCTCTCTCTCCTTCTCTCTCCTTCTCCCTCTCCTGCATTCTTTGATATTAAAAGCAATTCTCTAATATCCTGCGCTGTATTTTGAAAAGCTTGAAGCAGGCTGGGGAATTGGGAGGATTGGCTGATTACTTAGAATAGAAAGAACGGGAGAAAGAGAGAGAGAGAGAGAGAGAGAGAGAGAGAGAGAGAGAGAGAGAGAGAGAGAGAGAGGGGTAGAATGAGGAAAGGAAAGAGAGGAGTGATATGTGGTCTACTCTGTAAGCTTGCGCTGGAAAATCAAGCAGCCCCTGTGATGTCAGCTGAGATTTGTGGTGAGCCCCTCACGTTTAGCAGCGGCACGTAGGGATGGAGATTAGCACCAGGCAGTTTGTTACAGACTCCATGCTGCCAGCGTATCTTCTCTATGGGATCAGGGATGGAGGGGCTGGGAGGGGCAGGGAGGGAGGGAGAGGCAGAGAGAGGTAAAGAGGGAGATGGCGATGCAAGACAGGGAAAGAAAGAAAGAGAGAGAGATATGGTGGGGGAATACAGGGGAATGAAAGGAGAATGAGAGAGAAAGAAAGGTAGAGAGGGAGCACAGAGGAAGAAAGAGAATGAGAGCTACAGGAGGAGGAGGAGGGGGAAGCATCGAAAGAGAGTGAGAAAGAAGAGAGACAGAGAGAGTGAGAGTAAGGGAGAAGGAAGCATGTTTGTAGAATTGAGCTGCATTTCCTATGAGGATTATGAGGAATCCTTGATTTGGAACATCAGCAGGGATTATCGACTTTTGAACACAACTTTGACATGTTTGGATTTTTACCTCATTCCGCGTGTTCTCCCCCTCTCCTCAAATGGAGGGAAAGGCCTTGAGAATTCCGGGAGATGTTAACAACACGCTAAAACACAGGCACGGAGAAGTGTGTTGTGTGGGGACGGAGAGAAAACACGCCACATACTACAGCTGTTTGTTGTTCAAATTTGAGGTTTATCTTTGCGTCCTGGTTCCCAGCAGAGTGTTTACTGAGAGCCGCAGGAAGGAATGCAGGGAGGGAGTGAGAGTGAGAGTGAGAGAAAGAGAGAATGAGAGAGAGAAAGAGAAAAATAGCAAGAGAGAGGCCAATGCTTGGCTGTCCATTTATTACACAACTCCCAACATGGCTGGTATTTGTTTGTCTCCCCATGGGTACCCTAGCACACACAGACACACACACACACACACACATACTGTACACACATACACAAACACAGACACTCACACACCATTGTAGAAAGCATTGAGTTAGAACGCCTATTTTGTACGCCCGCTCCTTGATGGCATAGTAGAATATGGAACGCGGCCACTGGGATGGAACATAATAAACAGAGCTGTATGCATCGACAATCCTGACACGCTTGCGCCAGCCAAAGAACACCTGACCCCAGATCAGCTGTGGCCCTTATCCAGTGCACAAACACAGGCAGACGGGCCTGTTCCCGAGTCCGCCAGTATTATCCTGAGAGGTGATATGAAGGAGGGTGGTTTGGTGGGTGGTGTGGTGGTGGGGGGTACAATAAAGTGTCATGACAGAGCTCAGCACGATGCCTGCTGTCACAGTTCCACACGCATGCAGGATCAAACCTTGGCAAATGAACCACTCCCCCTAGTGGCCAACTGCACGCCTGGAAAAAAATAAAAAAAATGGCCAAACTAACAATGAAAAACAAATCTATCAGAAACCTCAAGCGAGGGTTTTTAGATTTCTTTTTCTTTTGATTGGCCTATATTAATCTTCTCTTTCTTCTCGTATGCTGTCTGGTATTATCATAGGATGACATCGAAGAGTCTGTGGGCTTGTTTGATATGACTGTCTGGCTGAGTGGCTGGCTGAAAGCAAGGCATTCTGGTCTTGAAATAGTGACGTTTTTGGACAGATCTCATTCGAACGTCATCATACCACACTGTACCCACCCAGAGATTGTCAAAAAACATCAATATTTCAAGTCCAGAATGCTTTACTTTAAGCCATACAGTCAACCAGCTTGTCATTTCAAACAAGCCCTGTGACAGGGATCTATAGCTGTGTGTCATAGGAAATGAACCATTAACCTTGGCAGAGATAGCGCAGTGATGCACACAACACACCTCTCCAGCTGCAGGAGACCCTCCATAGCACTCTGTGTGTGATTGATGCTGGGGTCAGTGTATTTTGAG
The DNA here is from genome assembly GCA_027475355.1 of Coilia nasus. Lineage (NCBI taxonomy): Eukaryota > Metazoa > Chordata > Actinopteri > Clupeiformes > Engraulidae > Coilia > Coilia nasus. Next base: position 13,756,055 of record CM050218.1, on the reverse strand, counting down.
GGCCTCTTTCCTTTCATCTCTAATGTGGCTGCTGCTCTTGTGCTTATCTCCTGTGTCTGTCAGTGATGGAAGCCTGTGCACCAAGCAGATCGTTTTTCTCCAGAGGCCCATCCTACCACGCAAGAAGAGAGAAGCGAAGGTAGGTGACCCCTCACTTTGTGTTCTACCAACTCTTTTTCTCTGTCTCTCCCTCTGCCTCTCTCTGTCTCTCTTCACCTCCTCTCCATCTCTCTGTGCACCTCTATCTCTGTCTCTCTCTCCACCTTCTCTCTCAATCTCCGACTTCTCTCTCTCCCTCTCTCTCTCTGTCTCTCATTTTCTGTCTGTCCCTCTTTATCTTTCTGTCTTTCTCTTTCTTTCTCTCTCTGTCTCTCGCTCTCTCTCTGTCTCTCTCTCTGTATTTCTGTGTCTCTTCCTCATAACTCCTCTGTAGCTCTCTTTTCCCAATGGGGATTGGTGCTCTGTGCGCAAGCTACCTAGCCTGGGGATGTTGCTGTTATCTGAGGTAAAATACGCTGAGCTTAGCTTCTTTCCCAACCATTAGCTGTTAGCGGCCACTATAAGTCAGCCGCTCGTTGGCTCTGTTCATATCAGTGCCAGTCTCCCGTCAGCTACCCAGACACTAAATATGGCCGCCTGTCTTTCATCCGCCACCGAGCCTGGAACAGCCAGCCTCTAAATTTGGCCCCTGACCCCTGAAGAGAATAGCTCTATCACCAAACTCCTCAGCGAGCAGAATATAAATGGCCAGCGCGAAATGAGAAAGACCCCTACGCACTTGAGAATTCCTAGGCTCCGTCTGAGGTTTTAAACCTGTCATGCATTACCACTCCAGCTGGGCTACAATAGGAATGTTAAATAGCGTCGAGTCGAGGCGCAATCTGCTCTGCTTTCCTGGGCTCTCTGAATACCGGTAGCGATTAGCATTGTTATGCTAAAGCATTAGGGGAGTTTTATGACTGTTCCATTGCTGTTATTACTAATGGCGTCTCCTGAGTAGCCTGGAGGGAGAGACGTTCTATCCCTCTGGAATTTCCCCCACCCCTGTGCGCTCTTTTTCTGGTCACAAACATTCTTCTTCCCCTTCTCCCATACCCATCCCCACCACCTTACCCCACCCTACCCTACCCTACCCCACCACTTCCCACCATCATGTCGCTGTGTTCATTTTCTCATGCCCCCCCAAAAATATCTGGAAGCGTATCGATGCTGTGAAGTCCTCATGTAAACATCCTGTGTTACAGAAACTCATCTTCAAAACGCGGAACAAGTCCAACAAGAACTCCGTCAAAGACGCGCCGAAGGGCAAGAAGAAGAAAAACACAACTACGACGACCACCACCACAACGACGCTGCCAGCGGAGGACGGGCGCGAGCTGGACGATCAGAGGACGATCTCCGACGTTGGCGCGGAGAAGGTGGTCAGAGAAGAAGACGTAGAAGAAGTAGAAGAAGAAGGGGAGGAGGAGAACAAAGGAGCAGAGTGCAGAGAAGAGAGAGGAGAGGACACAGAGCCAGAGATAGGCCAGGAGATTAAACAGACGAGGGCAGAGGCCCAGACGAGACAGGCCGGGGATGAAGGGGGGATAAAAACTGTCGAAGGTGAGATAGAGCGAGCGGATGAAGGAGATGAGGGGAAGGCGGGAGAGGCTGAGAGGAGATGGGAGGCAGACAAAAGAGGAGAGAAGGAGGAGGGCAGCGAGAGGAACAACAGCAGGGCCAGCACTGAACCAGAGATGAATGGAGAGGCAGGGAAAGATTCGGAGCACAGAGGAGAGGTGGAAGAGAAAGAGAAGGAAGAGGAGGAGGAGGAGGAGGAGGAGGAGGGAGAGGTCAGGAGCGAGGGAGATGGAGAGATGAAAGAGGAGGGAGGACAAAGCGCAGCGGAGGAAAGAGAAGGCAGTCCCTGCACACCGGTCAGAGAGGCGGAGTCAGACCTGGACAAAGCAGAGGTGGTCGCCATGCAACTGCAAGGGACACTGACCAATGGGAGCATTGGGGAGGGGCCAGACGAGGAAGACAAAACGGAGGTAGTGGAGTAGAGACTCCACTCGTGCCCGTGCAAACATCAGTTACACTGACTTCAGCCAAATCCCCCCAACCCAACCCACCCACCCACCTCACCCACCCCGTTAAGTCCACTCCCAAGAAGGGCTGGCTGGTCTCTTGTCTCTCACAGCCTCGTCCCACTGGACGAGCCTTACATAGCAAGTGGGACCTTTTCCGCTGCTTTGTCCTACTTTGTTCCCCCCTTATTCTCAGACAGCCTGCCGCCAGATAGTCGTCCGTGGCAGCGCCTGCCTCAAATTAGCCCTCCCGTTTAAATACTGTCTAGTTTTCACCTCGATGCCACTCTCACTTACATCTGCTGAGGGGGAACTCTGTATACACGCTGATAGAGAAAGTAAGGGTGAAGGGGGGGGAGTGGAGGGCTGTTATCACATCCCACTGGATATTAAAAACACATGGGTTAGATATACTTTGCGGCCAAAGGAGAGACTAATGAGATGGACTCACTGACTCACTGACACATTCCTCCTTCCTGTGCCCTCCGCTGTACAGTATTGCTGTCGAATTCCTTCATCAAGAGGGCATGAAGCGAGAGAGCACCCAGCAAAGGAAATGGCTACTGTTGCGAAAGGCAATCCATTGTGAACCAGATGGTATACATCTTTGGGAAGGAATTGGTCTTTTCTTTCTTCTGTTTACATTTGTTGATAGACTTTGCTCGATGACGAAATGGAGGAATGTCACTGTTTTTTCGAGCATATATTATCTCAAGTGTATTCTAAACATAGAATGTATATTCAGCACTTTGGTGCTTTCAAGCCAATTCACTTGGTCGAGGTGTTAAATATGAAGAATTTAATTACCTTTCCAAGGAGAACAAGCGTATTATGAAGGAAAAAAAATATCGCGAGGATCTATTTTTGCAGAGCGTGACATCTGCAGTTGCCACCATCTGTGTTCAAAGAGCTGGAGGTTCTTCATACATTTTGGGTGGAGTTCATCCAAACATAAGTCTTTGAGAAGTCAACACTGATAAAATACGAATGAGATTAGATCTGTAGTCCACTGCTGTTTCATTTTCTCATAAACAGGAAAAAGAGTAGACTTTTGGGTTTTGCTGAGATGTTTTAAAAGAAAAAAAAAAAGTTCTGTGAGTTTTCAGTGGTGATGTTGTACATGTGTTTTCTGATGTTTTCATTTCAGCTTTTTAATTGGTGTGACCTGTTAGCTGGCTAATGGGAACAGACATAACCATTGTTTGCTCAAAATTCTTTTTTAGGGCCTGCAGATTCGGTGACTTGGGATTATACATAAACAGTCCTTCATGTTGACTAGTGGGATTCGGTACAACTTAATGATCTTAGTCTTATTATACCTCAGACCTCTGTGTTTCTGCACGGGCAAAGACCAAGGAAACATGACTCACAGGTCCTGGCTCGAAACGTAAGATCTTTTTTACCGTCCTTCCCCCCCACCAAACACACACACACTTTCTCTGTATTCCCGTATAAATACAGTGCAATGCTGTAAATCGCTCGTCGCCAGGAGCCTACACTTCAAAGAGTGCTGATGTCAAACCAAAGCTTGTTTGTCCGCTCCCGCAGACTGCTGAGTGGAGATTTTCCGCGCCGCCGTTAAAAAAGGTGCGATGTGTGACATCATGGTGCCATGCGTGGGCTACTGTAATGTGACAGATCCAGGTGGTTGGGGGGCTTTGGGTGGGCAGGGTGTTTTTTTTTTTTTTCTTTGACCGCATTGCACTCCACCCCACCTCACCCCACCCTGCTCCACTCTAACCCCACATGCCCTAACCCCCACAGGTCACTGATGGCAGAGTGGCCTCCTGACCCCTGTGTAGGAGGGGAGGTGGGTGGGTGGGTGGGTGAGAGGTTGTGGGGAGGTGATGGGGGGGGGGGGGGGCTCATGAGATCTGCTGTAATGGCCAACGCGAGTCGAGTCGAGTCGAGCTGTGCGTGTAATGGCTTTTCCATCGCCTGCATTAATTGTGGTCTCATAGACACCCACTCAATCGATCCCAGTGTCCTATGTGGAAAACAAAGATATATATAATATATATATATAAACTCAACACGTTTTTTTCTTTGTTGTCGCTTTTATCATTATTTTCACCGATATTCTTCACTCTCATTTCACATTCAGTGTAGGTTGCCGTAAGTCGTGATAAAGATTTCTCCCGTGTGTTTTTCGTCCAAGTTGAAGCTGACAGTGCTTTGAAGTTCTCGTTTTCGTGCTCCACCGATGTTCGCATTCTTGCCTCTCCCGGTTTGGAAGGAGGGGTGTTAAACATGATTTGTTTGTCTCCAGTCAGATATTAATTTCCTCTCGTGTAGCCGGTGCGCCTTCAGTCGCCCCGGCGTCTAATCCTCGTCTGAGCCTGCTTCATATTCCTGACATTTTTAACTCGTTTCTTTGTCTCTGCGCTGCTTGGTGAACCGTGTGGTCTTGTGCTGTCGTGCAGCAAACAGGCTCCTCTGGACAGTGTATTGTGGGATGTTTTTGGGGTTTTTTTTGGTGGGGGGGAGACAGGAAGGAAGGGAAATCAAAGGCTGTGGGGATGGCATAGAATACAGTAATAGAGAATGCAGTGCGGGAAAAATACTTAACAAAATCATAGTGTGGTTACCTGAACATTGCAGATAGTGGTGTACCAAGGGTGGGCCAAAGACAGTGGGTGTTGTTAAGAATTACTAATGATGAACATTCATCTACATTCCTCTTTATCAGGCAAATGATCAGACTCAAGGCCCACATACACACAAACAAGGAGTTTGTGTGTGTGTGCGTGTGTGTGTGTGTTTGTGTTTTTTTATGTATGTGTGCGTGTTTGTGTTTTTGTGTGTTTGTGTTTTCGTGTGTGTGTGTGTGTGTGTCTGTATGTGTATTTATATCATGCAGGGGATCACCTGGGCCTGTTGATTCCCTCCAGTGATAGCCAATCGCAGAATAAATGATGACTGTAGTGGTGAGTGGAGAGGAGACAAAACGAGCAGGCTGCTCTCTCCTTCCGAGGGAATAACACCGAGCTATACGTGGAGGGAGGGAGGGAGGGAGGTGCAAAACAGCATCTAGCCCTTCATCAACTAAACGATGCAGAACTGTGGTTTGTGTGTTGCCCTCGGTAACGGCGGGAGTAACCTGTGACTAATGGCGGACTCCCGCAAGCATTGTCTGGAACATTCTAGCCCCTCTCATGTACAACAACTCACTCTTTCCGCCTTCTTCATCATGTTCCTGTCTTAAAAGTCTCCAGCAGTGGCAGTGAAATTGTTCTCGTTAATAATGAACGGTTAATAATGTCCTTCAGACTCCATTTCCTGAGTTTTTTTCTTCTTCCTGTCTCTCCTGATTGTTGTAAAATGGGCTTAACTGATTGAGGATGACAGTGGAATGTCTTATTTAATGATTTTTTGCTGAAATGGGTTCTCTCTCTCTGGCTTGTGTTCGTTTTGACATTCTCCATTTTTGAAGGTTGTTTCTCTTAATTGTCAGCAGCAGCTGTGCCGCCAATTGTAAAGCATAACCATGTTGTTTGTATGAAAAAAAAGTGACAATGTGTATGGCATCTGTACAATTTGTATATTATAAATATGATTTATATTTGATTTGCATTGCTGTTTATTAATTTCTTGCATAAATATAATATTCTTGCCATTCTAAGTTGAGTTTTAGACCAAGTCTTTGACTCCTCTACATAAAGTCAGCATCTGCTATTTCAGTTGGTGGAACAAAAATCTACAAGAACTATGAGCCCTAACGATGTATGACACTGTCTTATTATATGTCATCTTTAAGAAGTTAATAACCCCTCTGCATAAAGCCTTTCCCAAAGAGCGGCAGATACTCAGAAAAACGGTGTTGATATGCACGCCACAGTATCTAATATTATATGGGACTCAATAATAATTGAATAATTAATAAGGAAAGGGTTAGCTGCAGACTTGGTGCCTTAATGTGGACACAGAGCTGTCGTTTTAAAGAGAATATTTACACACATACACAAACCTACTCTCACACACACACTGTAGATGAGTACACCAACATAAACACACACACACAGGCAGAAAGACACAAAGGCAGACAGACAGAACACAGACACACACAAAAAGGAAAATTACAGTTCGTCTTGTGCTCTTTTTGTGCTGCCGTTGGCCATGACCTTCCCCCGAGTGCACTAAGTGCTTTGAGTGTGTAAGGAGACAGGGGGTTTGAGTCCGTCTTAGGGTGCAGTCTTAAAGGCTTCAGAGCATTGCCAGGGACTGTGCACTAACGACGGTTTCTATGGTGATTCCTCTGGGGCAGCACAAAGATCCCGACCACTTCTGGTTAGATGCTCTCCAGCTAAAAAAAAAAACACCTCATCAATTAGCTGTCCATTTGCAACAACCACTAAATGACAACTCAACTCTAACACAGGTAAAGGATGCCTGAAACTCATCTCCAGTTGACAGGAGCAGTGATTATCTTTCAATGGCTGAGCATGTGAATCACTATAATGGCCACACGTGGATCTCCAGGCAGGTGCACTGTGTTTCAGCCCCATGGGGAAATAACATGAAAGAAACAACGGGGAAATACACATATGGGTTCACTGGCAAATTTTAGAACCTGATTTGCACCTGTTGTTTACACGCGTTATTCATGCACAGCACTGGGGACCTGTTCCTCTTTCTCTGTGCCCACAGAGCTTATGTTCAACCATACTTTTTACACCCGTCTGAAGACACGTTATAGCAAATGTAATATACAAACGGCAATACTGACATCTAGTGGCCGCCAGCAGATACCAACGCAGTGCCGTGGCTGTTCATCAGAGGTTAACAGGACAAACTGGGAAGCGCTGGTCTCGTGACAGCCATGAATCTTTTAAAATCCCATTTGGCTTTTATGACTGAGCAGGCTGGGGAAATCCCCACATTTAGGAGAGTGCACAATGTGAAAAATATCAATTTCATTTGCGCAACCCCCTCAATTTATTGTGTCTTAATCTTAAATTAAGAGCCTATGAGAGGGATAACTCAACCCTGAACCACTTTGAACTGATCAGGCTTATTCTAGCCCAGACCTCTGTTTGTGTGCAGCTTCAAGGAGGTTGTATTCTACGCTTTGGTTACCTAAAACTCTTGTGAAAACCATTTCTGCAAGAACACAGGCCATCAGAAAAATAGTTTTCTCTCCATATATAAAGCCCCCTCCCTTTACAAATGATCCTCCCTTCAATTAATTAACCCAGTTACCTCTGTTCCCCAAATGCCTACTTATCTTCTGTAGTCAGCCTCTAAACTTTAAATGAATTAATTACCCCTATCTTCTTATTTCCTAATTAAGTTTCTTTAAAGGAGGCGAAAATATGCATGCATCAGCAGCACACATCGTTGTTGTGTTCAGGTCTGTTTTTGACGCTGCATATTATAGGGCCCGTGGTGATGCACTGTGAAAATGTTCCAAGATTAGGCGGATTTTGAGACTGAATCGTTTGTTTGCCTCTGTGTTCACTTCCTATAAGCATAAAACAAGGCTTTGAACGTGCTGAGACTTCCAAAAGCGTAGAGTAAGTTACATGCTAAATTTATTTGTGAATTTTTCATTTTCCATTGTGTCTGCTCTCAGCATCCTGTGGTTTTGATGGGACTGCCAGCAAATGCGAGGACTTCTTGCTCAGCAGGATCTGAAATCACAAAAGAAGAAGAAAACAAAACATAATAAGAAGAATAGAAATGGGTTATGTAAGCCGTCACAGCGCATTATTGTTCCACAGGCTGCAGTTCATTATACAAAACATGACGTATATGAGGTGTGCTGTATGTAGTAATGTACAAGACAAACACATTTTGTTGGCTTATAACACACCCAGTAATGAAAGGGCCAAAGGGCAAAGTATTTGGGGACAAGTTTAAGTTCTTCTCTGATCTCACAGTTTACCATTTTATCAGTCAAGAGCTTCATTACAGCCATGTTATGTAATTTTTAAGGCACATTCATAGCCAAAGTACTTTACAGCCAAAAGATAGAGTATAAAAAATAAAATACTATTATACTATTATTATACTACTATTAAAATAACATTTAAAATATTATTAACATTACAATAGAAGTTAGATGGAATATGTTATGTTACATTTCGCTGATGCTCTTATCCAGAGCAACTTACAGTTATTTCAGGTACAGGATACAGTCCCTGGACTAATGTGGGGTTCAAGCCCTGCTCAAAGGCACTTCGGCCATGGATGAGGATGCAGGAGAGCACTAGGTATTTACTCCCCCACTCATATTCTTCCTACTGGTATGGAATTCGAACCTGCAACCTGTCGATCCCAAGACTAACTCCCTAACCATTATGCCACATCTGTACACATGTGGAATATGTGGCCATTTCATGTAAAGTAAAGTTATGTAATATCACCCCTAAAGCATTAGCACTGTCACCTACCTGCCACTTGGTGGCCTCACTACGGCTTGGTCATGGAGCAGCAGTGGAAGCGGACGTCGTTGAGGGCCGAGTCGTCCAGGGCGCCCTGGTCCCCTTCCATCCTGGTCTCGATGCCGCAGATGGCCCCCTCGGAGCACTCCTCGCTCCAGAGGCCGTACTCGCCCCAGCTCTGGCCCGCGCCCTCCAGGACGGGGAAGCTGCTGCAGCGGAAGCGGATGTTGTTGGCGGCCGTGTCGTCCCCAAACATGCCCTGGTGGGGCTCCACACGCAGCTGGAAGGAGATCAGGTGGCCCTTGGGGCAGTACTGGACGTCGGTCCACTCACCGAAGCTGTGAGATATATAGAAGCACATCATTAAAAGGGTTTGTGGTGGGAGTTGTGGTCTAGTGGTTAGAGAGTTGGTATTGGGACTGGAGAGACAGCCATGGGTTCGAATCCCGCCCTACCCATGGCTGAAGTGCTCTTGAGCGAGGCATCTAACCCCACACTGCTCCAGAGACTGTAACTGAAACCCTGTAAATAACTGTAAGTCGCTCTGGATAAGAGCATCAGCTAAGTGTAATGTAATTCTGGTGTTTTGGGTCTGTGGCTTTTCAGTTATTTCGCCAAAGAAAACAAAATAATCTTCTGTTGGCTCTTACAAAAGGACATTTGTTTTTTATGTAGGCCATACTACTACATCAAAGATATCTGAGAGGTATTCTAATCACATTCAAGATTTATAACCGCTTTTCTAATTACATTCAGGATATGTGACTGGTGTGTCTGGCACAACATCCTTGTCCTAGTTAAGATCAACCACAACTGCATTGGTGGATATTTTGGAACGATGTTGCCATCTGCTCAGAAACATTAAGAAGACTTACTATCCAGTGTGAGACTCCACTGTATATAGGAAGCTTCTGTTGTCACTTTTACTACAGATGAGACGAATGCCATTCAGAGCCGTGTCATCCAGTCCATACTGCATAGACTCCACCTGACACCCGGAAATAATGAAATCATTTTACGTCATTCATTTTCTAGGTGACAATGTTGCACCTAATGTTTATAGGTTATAACTGTGTATCTGCTATTTATATATTCATAAAGACCAAAATTCCTAACATATTCATGGTGTGAAAAGAAAAGGTGAGTGAAGATGTATGCCAATAATATTTACCATTTATGAGCCCTGCGTGTGAGATTATTAGACCGACAAGACAAAAAGGTGTGTGTGTGGGTGTGGGTGTGTGTGTGTCTGTGTGCATGCATGCACGCGTCCATCCATGTATGTTTGTGTGTGCGCCTGTGTGTGTTTGTGTAGACAAATTAGTCTCAGTTACCCTCAAACTAAATCCAACGGCAAAGTAATCTGGGGGACACATCTCGGGCCAGGTCCAGTTTCCGAACTGCTCCCCATTTTGGACGGTCAGCATGTCCAGGTAGGGTCTGTTGTTGTACATCACACCTGCCGCCGACACAACAGGCTTGTCGACCTGGGCACTCAGGCCAAGGGCCAGCACGGCCAGGAGACAGATTCCGGTCATCAGAACAGATGCCATGACTGCTCAGCACTCAGTCTCAGGACGGATTCAGAAACACGAACAAGGGCAGGTGGCAGGTGGCAGGCAGCCCTTTTTATGCACCGTGCTTTCCAGACAGGGTGTGTGATGTTTTGTTTGACTTTGGGTGTTAATCATTTGCCACAAGGTCAGCAGCCATGGGAAGGAACAGCTGCTGTGGGCTCCTCAGGGGTACCAGCGAGAGCAAGGGCGGGCCGGGCCTGGGGGCAAATGGGGTGAGAGTTCGGACAATGCCAAAGGGCTCCTGCACTAAACATAATGGCCGACATTATTTATCAGAAATATTAGGAATAATTTCAGTCAATTAAAGCAACACTAAGTAGTTTTTGTCTTTGGTTGCCCTACAGGTTAGAAGTGGAATTGTCTCTCATTCGAACTACAGAGAGACGGACCTAGTCTGGTAAACCAGCCCCTCGTACTTCATTTTATTTTATACAAAGGTACAAAATGTCTGTACAAAATGAAATGAAGTACGGGGGGCGGGTTTACCAGGCTAGGTCCGCTCCTCCGAACTTACTTAGCGCCCTTATAGCCCATGGAGGGTGGCAAAGCGAATTCAGAAGTGCTTTTTACCCAGTTACAAGTTGAACCACTGAAATGATTTTGGAAACATTATTTTGAGGTTGAAAAAACTGCTTGGTGCTTCGGACAATGCCAAAGAGCTCCTGCACTACATAATGGCCGACATTATTTATCAGAAATATTAGGAATAATTTCAGTCAATTAAAGCAACACTAAGTAGTTTTTGTCTTTGTTGCCCTACAGGTTAGAAGTGGAATTGTCTCTCATTCGAACTACAGAGAGACGGACCTAGTCTGGTAAACCAGCCCCTCGTACTTCATTTCATTTTATACAAAGGTACAAAATGTCTGTACAAAATGAAATGAAGTACGGGGGGCGGGTTTACCAGGCTAGGTCCGCTCCTCCAAACTTACTTAGCGCACTTATAGCCCATGGAGGGTGACAAAGCGAATTCAGAAGTGCTTTTTACCCAGTTACAAGTTGAACCACTGAAATGATTTTGGAAACATTATTTTGAGGTTGAAAAAACTGCTTGGTCTTGCTTTAGGAAGAGATTTGGCCATCACCCTCTTGTGCCGCCTTTCAGCTCATGCACAAGGTTTGTGTTGGGTGGCAGAGACGTAGAGAGACAGAAAGAGAGACACACACAGAGACACCTATTGGTACAGTGGGGCCAACTGCCATTATTTAACATTTGAATGGGGTATGTTGAGGAATTATGACATCAACTTTTGCCACAGAGTGGAGCCACAAAGCTATAAATACACAAACACCTGACACATTTTAGATGGTCTGTATACTAGTTAGTATGATGTTAGCTATTATGTTATCATTGCAGGGCCCTTACAATCATTCTAGCTTCTCCCTGCCTGACAGCGCCACTGTGCAAAGCCAGTGATGTTGTTGGTGGTGAGCTGGACTCTTGGCAGTGGTGTCAGAGATGAAAGGCTGTTGTCCAATTTGTGAAGCACCTTGGGCAATGTCACCTAAACCCTCCCTATGACTGGAGTGCAAGACTCATCAAGATGTACCATAGAATGCCACAGGAAGTAATCTCTGTCTTTTCAATGTCTTCCTCTGAGGGCTAAGTCAACAGACTGGGCTTTGGATTTCTTTCACCCTTTCAGCAACTTCCAAACTCCACAATATTTATCATTTACATTTTGTCACCAAAGCCTAACAATATTGTTACTTGTACAATACTGCAGCTGTGCAATATGCTATTTATTAACGCTGTAGTCTAGATTTTAACTAGTGTTCTCATTCATGCTAACCTACTTACATTTTGACATACAGGATATCTCCGAATTGTAGTTGCCATTTTCTGTCTGGCTTAACATTTTTTTTTTTCAGATATATATGAGAAACCACAACATGATCTGATTTTCCCTCATGAAGTATTTTTGACTTTGATTCTATCACTGCAAGCAGATGTCTACAGAGTCTTTGTAACTCAAAAGTTATTGTGAGGGAAAGGAAAAGTATTGTATGGGAACACAAAACTATTGCGTAAGAACGCAAAAGGTATTGCAAAGGAACGCAAAAGTGGGGTCCACAATTTTTTTTACCAACATGACCCGTCTTGGGCTCAATAGATGTCAAATAAACTTCAAATCAAAATTCTTCTGCAAAGACCAGTGTACTGAATATGAGGTTCTGCCTCTCCATCTCAAACACCCATAATAGTGCCTGAGTTCATGTAGATCAAACGCTCACAACCTTGCAAGCACTAATAAAAGCTGTTCAAAATCAGTACCATCTGAGAAAACAACATGCTACTTTTCCATGTAGATAGTTTAAAGTCCTGACATTGGTTTGATGTTAGATGATGAGATTTCTAAACACACTGTTGTTTTTCACCTCAACAGTTAATGTGAACCAACAACTTCACAGCTTGACTTCTTTTTTACGATCAGGGAAAAAAAACAGGAAAACTTCAGGCCCAGATGACGATTCCTGGCTGAAGGTTAAAATGTCTCTTTCATTTCCTGTGACTACAGGTTTCCACTCAGGGTCATGTGGCAACAAGATTTATCAGCACTGTGAAGTGGGGTTAGATAAACCACACCCTGGAGGTATGGCTACTGCTCCATAAATCACAGAACTGTGTAAGTCCTCAATATGTATATATGTTTCCAGAATTTAAACCAAGAAGCCTGTTAGATCCACAGTCTTGGGTCAGCTTGTGTGCCCAGAGTAACAAAACAGAGCAAGAACCATTTATTTTCCTGCCATTGGAATAAACCAACCATATCAGGTGGGCCCTGAAAGTAGCTATTTTTTAAAACAGCTGAATACAGGTTCTCTTCTCATGTGTTTGTTACTGAAAAACATTCTATTAGATTACCATTTTCTTTTCAATTCATTAAAATTCTTTTAACCTTTTTATTCTCATTTATTTTCCATTTAATACATTTTTGCTTCTTTTAAATCATTCCATTTTTCAAAATTGTATCTGTTCTTTTTATTCATTTATGCAACACCTATTAAATTGCCTGTATGTATAAAACATGATAAAGCCAATACATTAACAAACAGGCTACATTTGTTGTTTGCAGATAGGCTGCACTTGTGAAGTGACAGGAGGTAGGCCTATACTTCTCTGCTGACAGAACTTTGTCTAGCCTATTTGTTTCTGACTTTTCTTGCGAGTCACAATACCCGACAACTCTAATTTTCTTAAATTGATATGCCTGCATCAAAAGATAATCCATTTATGTTTAAGTAAAATGTGCTAACGTGCTCTGTGAGAAAGTAAAAGAAAATGTATGCTTAGCCATAGTCTTTCATGATAACAGAAAACCAGAAATGGGAAGAGGGACACAAAGTTGTCAGTAATTTTCAGTAACCTACTTATTCTGAAGTGCCACCTACTGGTGTTATCGATGCTTAGGCAGGGGAAAAAACAGTCAGTCCAACAAATAGGCTAAAGTGCACTGTCATGTTCAAACGATCTTCTCAGTTACATGTGAATAGTTTGTTTATTTCAGAATAACATAATTCAGCTCATGCAAAGAACGTATAGCTCATGCAATAATTTTATACACCAAAAAGACCAAGTACAATCAGCGATTGTCAGTGTTTTGGAAACACGTGGAGTTTCTCGAAGAGCACTGAAGGTATGGGTGAACCTCCTCTCTTCCATATTGTTTCGGTCTTCAGTACGAACAAAACAATTATGTATGTTGTACAAAGCGTCTGCTAAGAAAAAACGCTGAATGCACCTTCCACATTTCACCACTGCTGCAAGGACCGCTTTGTGTACACGTCATATATCCTGTGACGACTGAAAATTTACCCGCTAACATATGGCTGTGACAAATCGCGTGCTATGTTAGGCGCGGTTGCTTTAATGGATGGCTTGGACAGCCAGTCGCAAGATGAAATTACGACAGTCGAAGTCAGGGATTGGTCAAATGTATTAAGGTTCCGCCTTACTTGGGAAGGTTCATAAAGCTTTAGGCGGAAGTTACCCGGCGCTATTTACTAGTTGCACCGCTGAGGGATGACTCGAATGCAAGCGGGGTGGAACAATTCTGAGTAATTGGGCTACGTTTAAAATCCAGATCCATCCTGATGGATGCGGCAATTAATTCGCCTCTTGACAGGTACATTCTAGTTTCATTTACACCCACTTCATGCATGAAATAAATCTCAAAGTCACGGTATTTGAGAATAAGCCGTTTCGCCTAGCTTTGTGTGAGCTCCGCTCTTGAAATCCGATCGAATGCTCTCATAAAACCTAGCCACGGACCTTGCATAACTACATGGTTAAATTTTATCAGCATGTCTGAACGTATGCACTCATCAGTTTGCGGAGTACATCCGAATAAACAGCACGTTAGGTTTTGTAATTAACAGTGGGTTGCTATTTAGCCTTACAAGAACAGTCTCCGAACTAGGCTAGCTAACCCGCCCCGCGGAACTGCACTGCCGCCATTTTCTCGCAGACAAGATAATAGTGATATAGCCTAGAGTGCTAACCATTCATTAGGTGCTGGGTCTTGAGCAAAAGTCTGTGAAATAGTTCGTCTGGGTTTCGTGGAGTCCGATACCCGGCTTCATCATTGTGTATCTATCGCCAGTTACTTCGGTTGCGTAATCATCGAAGGCGCGCCAGCTCATCTGGGTTCGCAGATTGCGTCTATGTTTACAAACACATAGGTAGTCCATGTGATGACCAGTGACCAACCCATTTGAAACCTATGAAAAAATCATATGCTACGCTGCTGTGGCTACCGAAAATGAACAATTAGTTGATTTACGTTTACACGCCAATACAATGAATGGTTAGTCACTGAGATAAATTAGTAAACATAGGATGATATAGAACGGCAGATGAATCGTTATAATTGCAGGAATATCCAGTAACCGCTGTAATCTACCTGTTATTCGTCATTATGTTTTTGTGAAGGATGGATATTTATTTTAAATACGATTCACGTTCTTCAGGCTGTTGTTTATCCCATGTGATATTCAAATACGATTATGAGTGCGGCGATATTGGAGCATTGGGTGACCTGCTGAAGTGTGAGGAGTCCGAAGTATAGTATCTCACAAAAGTTCATATACCCCTTGTATTTTTAGAAGGGACAGTACTACAGAAAAGAAACCTTGATATGTTTTAAAGTAGTGTGTAGCTTTTGTAGCAGTATAGATTTACTGTCTTCTGAAAATAACACACGGGCATTTTTGTATAAATAGCAGGCCACAAAAGTGAGTACACCCTCAGTGATGATTATCATTCAACCATGCAAAGCTGCTTGTCCAATTCATATGTTCGTGTTTTGGTCTGCTTGACTTGATCATACAAATTTGTGTATCATGCTGTTCATGTTGTAGGAAGCTATTCATTTTAGTGCTCTGGCTGCAATTCTCTTACACTAGCCACTGAATGTCCAACATGGCTCCTAATGGCAAAAAAACAGTCAGAGGATTAAAGAAATTGAGGGATTGCTCTCCACAATGATGGCCTATGCTATAAAAGATCAATAACACCATGGAATGGAGTTACAGCATGGTGGCCAGGGTCATAAAGGGGTTATCCAAAACCGGTTCCACTTGGAGCAGACCTTGACAAGGTCAATCAAAGAAGTTGGGTCCTCATATTCAGTGTCAGATCCAGAAATTGGCTTCAAAAACAAATCCATGAGTGCTGCCAGCATTGATGCAGAGGTTGTAGAAGCTGGAGGTCAGCCTGTCATTGCTCAAATAGTATGCCACACACTGCAACTCGGTCTGCATGGTTGTCATCCCAGAGGAAAGCCTCTTGTGAAGCTTGCTCAAAAGAAAGTCTGCAAACTGTTTGCTGAAGGCATGCAGTGCAAAAGCATGATTTGCTAAAACCATGTCCCGCGGTCTGACGGGAAGAAGATGAACTTGTTTGGCTGAAATGGTGTACAGCATGTGTGGTGGCACCCTGTTGAGGAGTACCCTTATAATTGTGCCTCGTCTGGTGGTAGGATCGTGGTTTAGGGCTGCTTGAGTGCTGCTGGCACTGGGGAGCTGCAGTTTATTGACGGAATCATGGATTTCAACATATACTGTGACATTCTGAAACAGAGCATGCTGCCCCCCCCCCCCACCCCCCCTTTCAGAAACTGAGCCACACGGCAGTTTTTCAAAATGATAACAAGCCCTCACACACAAGATGACCACTGAAGAAATTGAAAGTGAAGGTCATGGAGGGGAAAAAGTATGTCTCTAGACCGGAACCCTATTAAGCATCTATGGGGCATCCTTAAGCAGGAGGTAGAGAAGCACCAGTGTCTAACATCTGCCAGGTGTGTGATGCCATCATGGATGAATGGAAAAGGATCCCAGAAACCACATGTACAGCTCTGGTTGCTAGCATGGCTAGGATCATTAAGGTAGTACTAGGTAAAATGGTACTCCCTCAAAATATTGACGATTTTGATACAATTTGGACATGTTGTTACACTATGGGGTGTACTCATTTTTGTGCCCTGCTATTTATACCAAATATGTGTAAAGTTATTTTCATAGGACAGTAAATCTATATTGCTACACAGGCTGTGTCGCTGACTAAAACATATCCAAGTTCTGTAGTATTTTTCCTAATACATTTTTTTGCTGAAATGCAAGGGAAGTACTCACTTTTGAGAGATACAGTATATTGCTGTGTTTCAAGCAAACTTGCCAAGGACAAGATAATATCCTCATGACAAATAAGGTTGCATATTTTCAGGCTGCATTTGTTTGCTTACTTTGGTGTGAAGGTCTGTTTAGAGCAGCATATTGCAGGTGACCCTGACACATGATGATAATACTTTGATTAAGGAGAGGTTACATTGACAACATCGAAGCATGACAACAGAGTACAGTACACATCTTCAATATGTTGCTCAAGTTGGCAGTCTGTAGTGTTTCTCACTGAAATGTAGGCTAGACTATGTCTGTCTGTCATTTTATTGTAAGTGGTGGTAAAACAGCCCTTGAATGAACACGCTGCCTGTGACACAGTGTCTTCAACCACTGTTACTGAAATTAGATGTCCCTTTTGTTTGTCCATTCCCTACCTCTTCTCCCTTGCCTCCTCTTATCTGTCTCACTCCACTGTGTGTGTGTGTGTGTGTGTGTGTGTGTGTGTGTGTGTGTGTGTGTGTGTGTGGTCCTGTTTGCCTTGCTGCACCAGTGGCTCTCTGGGAGTGGGCCTGTCGGTGGTCGGCGCTATGGACCAGGGTCTAATGGCCGGCGCGGGCAAACGCATTCGCAAGCCCTCGCTGCTCTTCGAGGGCTTCGAGAGCCCCGCGCTGCCCACCGTGCCGCCCCCGCTGCCCCCAGCCCCCTGCGGCCCCACCCTGCCCACGCAGCCGGCCCAGCCCCCCGTCAGCGACCCCTCCCGCGGCGGGCGCATCACCAACCAGCTGCAGTTCCTGCACAAGGCCATGGTCAAGGCCCTCTGGCGCCACCACTTTGCCTGGCCCTTCCACCAGCCCGTGGACGCCGTGCGCCTCAACCTTCCCGTGAGTTTACACCTCTGTACCCACTGTAGTCGTGCTTAATACAGGTTTAGTACAGGTTTATTACAAAGTCCATAGCTGTCCCTGTGCACAGGCATTTTTGTTATACAAGTAAGGCAGGTAAGTATCTTCCAAGAGTGAAGGATCAAAAAACACCACACACTGATCAGTCTTAAATGATGGGACAGCTGTGGTCTAGTAGTTAGGGAGTTGGTCTTGGTATCGGAGAGTCACAGGTTCGAATCTTGCCCTGCCCATGGCTGAAATGCCCTTGAGCAAGGCATCTGACCCCACACTGCTCCAGGGGCTGTAACTGAAACCCTGTAAATAAATGTAAGATGCTCTGAATAAGAGCGTCAGCTAAGTGTAAAGTAATGTAATATAATGTGTTTGGGTACTTGACAAATAAGGGTGAAACACTATTTTTTTTTTTTACTCTCCAATCTTTGCACAAAATGTATGAAATTCTAATGTCCAAAAGCTTAAGTTTTTGTAACTTTTAGTGGTTTATAGGATTTCCCCTTCTTTTTGCTATTTTCTAAGCCTTTTACATGGCCACAGATGGAAAATGTCCTGCGGTGTGACATCACACTACTGTAAAGATAAAATTAACTAAAATTATTGATTTCAACTGCAGATCACATATGTTAAAGTTTAAGAGGCCCTTTATAAAAATCATTATTGCAATTCAACATACACTTACTTTTCAGAGCTGTTTTTCAGTTCCACTCTTTACTTGCACCTTCTTTTCTCAGTCACTCGCATCAAAATATTTTATAACATGAAAAAAAAATCACTGCACTGTTTTGTTTTTCTTGTAATAGTTAAATTATACAATGTTTTAAAAGCTACATGATGATAAAAACGAACGAACTTACTAATAGGCATTTAATTGCATTTAAAGTCTTGTCACACCACATGACATTCCGTCACACCACATGACGCAATGAGGCACAGTTTACACACAAGTGACAGTTCACACACAAATTCTTCACTCTGAGGTTATCTTAAGTATGTTGAGTATTGCACTGAACTAAAAACATCTGTGAAAAGTAGGGG
Organism: Coilia nasus; assembly: GCA_027475355.1. Classification (NCBI taxonomy): domain Eukaryota; kingdom Metazoa; phylum Chordata; class Actinopteri; order Clupeiformes; family Engraulidae; genus Coilia; species Coilia nasus. The sequence continues at coordinate 13,737,468 of CM050218.1, read as the reverse complement.
TGTGCAAAAAATATCGTAATATATCGTATCGCAATATATCATATCGCAATACACTGTATCGTTTTAAACATCAATATCGTGATAGTAATTTTCACAATATACTATATCAATTTCTGACTCCAATCCTATGCACTTTATGTTTTCCTGTTATATTGAGTTCAGTAACTCTGAGTTATGTTGATTTAATTAAGTTTTGGTAAGATGTGACACTATCTAGATTGTAAACAGCAACTGATAATTTAGCTCTATTTTGACATTTTCACTGAACAATATAAAATATCGCAATATATCGCAATATACCCAGTATCGCAATGTATTGTGATAGAATCGTATCGTGGTATATGTATCGTGATACGTATCATATCGTGTCCTTGCCAAAACCCACCCCTAGTGAAAAGTGAATGCAATGAAGTTAGTTTTTTATTAAAACCCAAGGTCAACACAACTTGAAAAACACCACAATAGATTCATCATAAACTGATAAAGTTTCCATTTTTATCGTTTGTCAAGAACTGACAATGACTGACATGAAAGTCATGAAGAAGACATTAGAGATAGTTCATGTTGAAATGATTTTGGAAATTACAGGTTAAACATGAGCCAGTCCAGGTCAGCTAATTTTGCAGCTCTCCCATAGGGCTCATAGCCTGGCTATCGTGACTTGTCAATGCTCTGAGAGCATTGGTCTGGCCAAGCTGTGTTGTAAACCCATTTCTCAGAAGGCGGGCTTAACCCACCTCTTTCAAATGCCTCTGTTTGCTACTGGACGAAGCTTCAACCAATCACACCCTCATGTCCTCTGATGTATACAGTACGTAGCGAAAGAAACTGCTTGATCCAAAGAAAAAGTAGTAGTAATCTGTAGTCATATAGCAATGGCGTTAAAGGATTTTTGTCAGACTTGTGAGGTGAACATGAGAGTGGCTGGTGTTGGTCATTCAATATTGATATTCGAAAAACGAATCAGTGCGATCAAAGGCGACATGACCAACAACAGCGTCCGCGCAAAGCCCAATGGACTTGGCTACCAGCGGGGCTAACTTATAAATTAAACTTTTACCGAAGCCGGTCGGTAGCATTGCAAAAACGTCCTTTACCGCAACAAATGCTTCAAGGGCTGCCCTTTGCTCTATTTTCAGAGAGAACTTCCCTTTGAATTTGTCCAAAACAGCAGCTACAGCTGCATTGAAATCTTACAGTTGCTCCACGTTTGCCATGTAGACAGTGACTGAGATAGATTTCTGGTCGCCAAACTACCGCGTCATTGCCTTTTGAAATGCTCGATTTTCATTGGCCCCCTATCTGAGGACTGAGCAGAAATGGTTTAGATAGGCAGCTTGGCCAGACTGACTTGCTCGCGGAATGTAAATGCAGCGCCACAGGCAGTATGGGCACACCCAGGCTATAGGGCTCAGGCTCCGAAATTGCCCCAACCATGTCACTTTGGGAGTAGTAAATGCAGTCATCCTTCTCAGGCCACTGGAAAGCATTTTTATCTCCACGTTGAACCATACATTTAACTTTCTTTTCTTGATATCTGTTAATAAAACAAAACACTGTTACACATAATCAAGGCAAGTTGTATTGTCTGACTATTAAAGGAGAAGTTTGGTGTAAATCAAACAATAGCCCTGTTTGAGGTCAACAAGTGCTGTCAGTAGGATAAAGACAGAAAAATTGATACAGCATACACCACTGATACAGCATACTGAACGAAGACATGGGGCATAACTTTCAATTTCGTTTCGTTATGCATTCAGTAAACATTAGTCATTGGTCTGTTATTTGGTCTATGTTGCATGAAATTTTCACGTTCTTTCATCTGGACATCATAAAGTGAACAACAGGGCTATTGATTAATTCACACCAGATGTCTCTTGTTATCAGATTCAAACTCCCTTACTAGCTCCCTTTCCCTATATCAATTTCTTTACTTTCTTCTTCTCTTGCTAAGGATCTCCTCACGCCTGGCTTCATCCTGATTTATCCCCTCCCGGTACCATTTTGTCCTTTCTTTGCTCATTTCTAAAAAACTATTTTTATTTATAAAATATTTTTATTCATAAAATATTAGTGATTGTTGGCCATCTATATAGAATAAACATGGATGCAAATACTTCATACATGTAGAAAAAAAGAAAATAACAGGTAAAGATCTAGCAATACGTTGCATAAAACATGTCACACTGCAGGACATGAATGTCACACCACAGGACATTAACAGCATTGTGGCAAATTTAATCCCTTTCTATACATGACTGACCTTGGAGCTAGCACGCTAACTTAATAATGATATTGTTTATAACTTTGATATGTGATTTAAAAAAAAAAAAAACTTTTTTCCTTCAATTAGAGCCGTCACACCACAGGACATCATAAATGGACCCAAACATTGTCTAACATAAACATCAAAAACTGTGCAAATATAAAGAGATTAATACTCACCTTTTAACTTTCACAGCAGTCTCTAATGACTGACTTACTTCCTGGTAGGGGGCTGTACTGAAGACCCCTATAGTTGTCCATGCAACTGCCCGCTCAAAAATTTAATTTACATGTCACGCCGCAGGACTGCATTTATGTTACAAGATTTAACTTGCTGTAAATACTGCTGTAAAATGTTTTTTCATGTTAAAAATGTTTTTTTAATAAGTTAATAATTGTAAAATTATGCCAAAGCTTTTATGAATTATTCAAAATGTTGCCGGTTTATTTTATTGCTGTTAATATTTCATGTCGCATTCATGTTACAGTCACACCGCAGGACATTTGGCATAAAAACCTTTAAATAAATATGAAGAAAAAAATAGTTTTTTATTCCAAACTAAATGTGCTGTAATATACTGTAATTTGCCTTATTTACATTTTATTTAAATAATAAAAAACACATTTTGGTAGGTATATGCACCATGTTACATTAAAATCACACGTCATGTCAAGTACCCGTTTATGTATTTACTTAGAGCAAAAAAATACATTAAAAACTGTTAGGAGTGATCAGTGTACAGTGTTTTTTGATCCTTCACTGTTGACAGGTTTAACACAGTTGTTTTGGGGGTTTATATCTCTCCCACTGTAGCCATGTTTAATACAGTTGTACAGTTTTTAATCGGAGGGGGGATCCGTGTTTGGCAAATTCAGTGCTAGTGTTGTGTCAGTCCTGGCTTCAGAAATCAAAAACCCTGCTGTGTATTGCTTCTGTCACTAAACACATGATTTCACTAATTTGCCAATCTACCCATCAGATAATGTGTGTGCCAATTAGAATCAGCTGGTTCATGTAATAGTTCGATCAAATATGTGGCAGGGGTTTTTTTACTTTCTAAAGCCAGGATTGACATCTCTAGTGCTGTGTTATTCCAGGTGTGTTGGATAAAAAGCTGTCTGTGTGCAAGTCTGTTGGATTGATGCAGCTCCAAGGACTGCTGTGGCTAAATGTTTATTTCAGTGACGTCATGTTATTGTTTTGGATCAGTGCCCATGAGCTGCTTGCCCATGCTATATATGGCATCTTAAAAAAGGCTAAGATTAAATGATCTCACTGTGGTCAGACGAAATGGCGTCACAGCATCACCCTTACTTGCAGACAGCAGATTGCCCTTGTTTAGCACATTATTGATTGTGTGTGTGTGTGTGTGTGTGTGTGTGTGTGTATGCCTTGAGTGAGGTATGTGTGTGTGTGTATGTGTGCCTTGAGTGAGGTGTGTGTGTGTGTGTGTTGAGTGAGGGATGTTGGATCAATCCCTCTGCCATGTGTTTAATCCTTCTGTGACAGCTGAAGGTGCATTAAAGTCAATAACAGTAATCAGTGGCTTGAAGCAGGTTGTAGCAGGGTACATGTTAATGGCGGGGAATGCTGAAGTGTGAAGAGACCGCCTGGCTGTGTGTGTCTGCCCCTGGTCAGGACTACCATAAAATCATCAAGCAGCCCATGGACCTGGGGAGCATCAGGAAGAGGCTGGAGAACAACTACTACCGCAGTGCCAGCGAATGCATACAGGACTTCAACACTATGTTCACCAACTGTTACATCTACAACAAGGTAGGTGTTCGTGCTCATTACACAATTGTGTGAAAGAGGACTTTTGTTAAGATAACTTTTGTTGTAATCATTATTTTATTATTATTTTAATCATCATAATTATTAAAATAATAAAAAAAATATATATTTTGTTATTTGTTTCCCCTTTGGGGTCAATAGTTTATAGACAGCTTCATTAAATTTTCCATTACCACCTCAGACATGCATTAACTTCTGCTACACGAATGGCGTGTACATCTTATCACACATCAGTAGGTCAGCCGCACGTTTTGTGAGAGCATTCTTGTTTGTGTCACACAGCCCACAGACGACATAGTGCTGATGGCCCAGTCCCTGGAGAAGGTCTTCCTGCAGAAGGTGGCCCAAATGCCCGAGGAAGAGCTGGAGATCGCCCCTCCGGCCCCCCGCAGTCGACCCACCAAGCCCGGCAGAGGCCGCAAGGGCCGGGGGGGACGCCAGGGACACGGTGAGAACCTTCCGCCAGTGTTTTTCACCTCATTGATTTGTAGTTTGGTAAGTTTGTTTATTGTAGGGAGAAATAAGTCTTGGGATGTACCATCTCATTTTGGAGAGGGTTCCCAGTAAGACAGACAATGCATCACAATACAACATGCACTTTTACTCACACATCCAGGCTACACCCTCACCACCACCACCACCCACGCCCCCACAACCCCCTTGCCATAATTTTTTTCTTTTTTACATTAGGTAACAAACACAATATATAGTTAGATACCATAGACACAATATAGTGCAGGTGGCCATCTTTAAAGCACATCCCACTCACTTAAGTTGTATGTGCAGTTGGACTTTTTTTTCAGAGCTTGAAGACATTTCACCTTCCATCCAAAAGGCTTCTTAGCTCTTTTGACTCCCATGACCTGGATAAATGAGAATCTTCACAGACATCCCACTCACCTCTACCAAGTGGTCCCAAATAGAACACTAAAATTAGATTTAGAGTAAAATTGAATATTGAAATTACAAGAATATGTATGACAGTTTCTTAATAGCCTTTCATTCATACCAGCTGGAAAGCCTACAATAAACACAGTGCAGGGCTGAAAGAGCTCAGGCACGGTGCCTGAAATCAGGCGTGGGACAGTAGGGTACATTTAACATTTGCTAGCAGATAGTCATAATAACTTTAAAACGTTTTGATGATTTCAGGCGTAGATTTATTCTCTGCTTTCTGCCGTGCACAATGCAAAAGAACTAATAAAAATGTGTTTGGATTAGATGTTTAGATTAGATTCAACTTTATTGTTATTACACATGTATAAATACAGGTATCAAAATGAGGTTTAGCGTCTAATCAGAATTATTAGAGTGATACATTTCTCAACCATAACCCTGCACTTCTGTATACAACCACCACCTATTTAACAAATTCCTTGGGAGAAACGCTGCTCCCTTGCCTGGTAGTTGGTTTGTAGTGTCGGGAATGTTTCTTTGTAAGTGTAAAAGTGGTCATGGTGCTTTCATTTGCTTATGAAGTACACAGTAGATAGTTCAGACATGGAGTCCGCCCTGCTGTTGTGTTGCAATGTGATCATACCGATTTCCAGTTGGGCTTGAAGTATTGCAACACTGAACACGAGGGGCGAAGTTTGCACCAGGCTGTCCAGTTTTGGATGCAGACACGCCCATTTGCCCTCTTTTATTTGTTGACGTTTTTTCTTGTTGTGATGCAATACACAGATATTCAGAACATTTTCAGACTGACCGATGTGGACAGTTGGCTTGCTCTTATGTACTCCTTTTTCTGAGCCTCTATGAAAACAGTATGTTGAGTCTGTAATAACGCCTTCATTTGTGCATCTCCAATTTCCATCAAAACATTCCATGAAGCTTGAAATCCAAATGGTCCATATTGTGGGTGTTGCTGTGTATGTAGCATAGACTGCTAGTTTTTTATGCGTAAAACTGGTGGTTTAATGTTTCCTCTGGTTAACCTGCATTCATGTGGTTGACGCTAATAGTTGCAAAGTGCTGACGTGTGTGCCCTTCCTCTTCTCTTCCCTCCTCTCCTCTCTGCTCCTCTTCTCTCCTCCCACTCCTTTCCTCTTCTTTACTTTCCTCCCTTCCCCTCTCCCTTCCTCTCCTCTCCTCCCCTCTCCCCTCCTCTCCTTTCCTCATCTCCCCTGTCCTCTCCTCCCATCTCCTCCCCTTTCCTCTTCTCCTCCTCTCCTCTCTTGTCCTCCCTTCTCTTCCCCTCTCCTCCCTTCCCCTCTCCACCCTTCCCTTCTTCTCTCCTCTCCTCTTCTCTCTTTTCCTCTCCTATGTTCTCCTTCCCACTTCTTTCCTTTTCTCTCCTGTCCTGTCCTCCCCTCTCTTCTCTCCTTTCCTCCCCTCCCCTCTCCCATCCTCTCCTCTCCTCCCCTCCCCCTAACTCTCCTCTGCCCTCCTCTCCTGCACAGCTACAGGGGGGATGGGTACGGCGCACCAGGTGCCAGCGGTGTCCCAGTCGGCGTACTCCTCGTCCTCGTCCCCCGACGCGCCGGACTCGCGCTACCCCACGCCCCCCCAGACGCTGCTCACCAAGAGCCTCCCGCCCCCCACCGTGCTCACGGCCCACGGCATGCTGGGCCTGCCCCCCCACACACAGCCCACCGCAAAGGTACACACACACACACACACACAGCCCACCGCAAAGGTACACACACACAATCACACAGCCCACCGCAAAGCTATATACACACACAATCACACATACACACACACACACACAGCCCATCGCAAAGGTATACACACACAATCACACAGCCCACTGCAAAGGTATGCACACACACACGCATGCACACACACACAGCCTACCGCCCACCGCAGAGGTATACACACACACATCTCATCGCAACACATAACCCACCACAAAGTTACATACACACACACAAACATAACCCATCGCAACACACAGCCCACCACAGAGGTGCACACACGCATACAGCCCACCGCAAAGGTACACACGCACACCAGCCCACCACAACGTTACACACACACACACAGAATTCAAAGATCATATTTTAGGAGTCCACGAGAAAAACAGGCATGTTCACAAAATGCAGAAACTGCAGAGTACATGTCATTTAAAAGTTTTATTTTTGATTTGATTTTATAATGAGTGTGCTCATTTATTTACAAATTATTTGCCAATAGTCAGTTACTTGAAAAATGTAATTTTGTGACCATGCCTGTTTTTTTCCTGGACATTTAGGTGTAACCCTTAGCTCTGGATTACATATGTGTTGTGGTGTGGGTGTCTGTGTGTGTCTGTATGTTCCGCAGAAGAAGGGCGTGAAGCGCAAGGCCGACACCACCACGCCCAGCACGCTGGCCTACCCCTCCCTGGGGCCCGCGCTCTCCCAGGTGCGGGTGGGGGGCCTGGGCAAGGGCCACGGCCTGACCCCCGACGCCCCGCTCTCCCTGGCCCCCGTCTCGGTGGTCGAGCTGCAGCCCACCGTGCCGGCCAAGATGCTGGCCAGGCGGGGGGGCAGCGGGCGGCCCATCAAGCCGCCCCGCAAGGACCTGCCGGACACGGTGCGGCCCCCTCCGGGGGGAGCCAGGCGGCGCGCCAAGCTCAGCCAGCAGCTGAAGTACTGCAACGGCATCCTGAAGGAGCTGCTGTCCAAGAAGCACACGGGCTACGCCTGGCCCTTCTACAAGCCCGTGGACGTGTCTGCCCTCGGCCTGCACGACTACCACGACATCATCAAGCACCCCATGGACCTCAGCCTCGTCAAGGTAGGTAGCGCACCACACACACACATACACCCATCCACCCATCCATCCATGCGTGGGGCAGTGGAGGTCTGGCAGTTAAGGTAACAGACTTGTGATCACAGGATCGCAGGGTCTAATCCACCAACTGCCAGTAGTGAGGTACTCTGAGCATGGTACCATTCTCTCACACACACAGCTCTCTGGGTGCCATTGTCATGGCTGTCCCCTGCTCGTGTGTGTGTGTGTGATGGGTTAAATGCAGAGTCAGTTTCGTTGCGTACACTCTGTGTTATGGTGTGGTGTGCCATGCAATCACAATGACAGATGGGTGGGTGCTTTTTGTTTTGTTTGTGACGGCTGGGACACAGTTCTAGCACAGTGTTTCTTTAAGTGTGGTCTGCAGGTCTGCAAGAAAGTGGTTCCATGAGCAGTTGTGTTAAAACATTTTTTTTTTCCATATTTCTAAAGTTTCCTATGGCATGCACAGTGTTTAAATGACATGTATGTCATCTTCATGCCATTCCCTAGTTAGGGCTGTGATGCTACACCAATTCATGCATTTACATAACCTCAGATGGGTGAGAGGGTGGGGGTGGCTGAAAACCTCCTTAGTCTGAAAACCTTTTAGAAGCTACCAGCATCAAAAGACACGTTGCATAATACATCTGTGATCAGATTGCATAGATGCACTCCACTGGCTTCGTCTGGCATCTGTTTTTGGCAGAATTGTTTGACAGGCCTTTCATCACTGTTCGCAAAATCCGTGGACAAGCCCTTTCAATCACCTCACTGCCTATCGCCTTCATCCTACTTTCCTTACTTCCCCTCTTGCGTCACCATATTCGCTTTTTAAAGAAACTCTTTTACTTTACTTTCTGCTATACTTTTGCTCATGTGCATGGGCAGCTGTGGTCTAGTGGTTAGGGAGTTGGTCTTGGGATCGGAGAGTCGCAGGTTCGAATCCCGCCCTACACATGGCTGAAATGCCCTTGAGCAAGACATCTGACCACACACTGCTCCAGGGACTGTAACTGAAACCCTGTAAATAAATGTAAGCCGCTCTGGATAAGAGTATCAGCTAAGTGTAATAATAATAATGTGTGTGTGTTTTTTGTCATGGGTTGTAGTTTGCCTCAGTTATAGGGACTGCAGCTAACAATTGTTTTGGTTGTCAGGTAATCAAACCATGACTTTTTCCAATGAGTGCTTTAACTTTACTTACATATGATTTGTTTATTTTTTCCCTGGGGTCCTGTCTGCAGAGGAAGATGGACGAGCGGGAATACAGGGACGCGCAGCAGTTTGCCGTGGACATCAGGCTCATGTTCTCCAACTGCTACAAGTACAACCCGCCGGACCATGACGTGGTGGCCATGGCTCGCAAGCTGCAGGTGCGTACAGCACTCCACGCCGCTCTCGCTGCCCTTTTCAGACACAACAAGTGTGTGTGATAGCAGGAGAGATTACATCAGAGCGTAATGCGCTTCTGGTTGTACTGCTCAGACTGTCTTGTCTGTCTGTTTGTTTGTTAGCAAAATAACTCAGAAAGTCATAAACATATCGGTCAGAACTTTTTATAGTATGTTGGTATGTATGTTGGTAAAATCAGTGAATTGGTTACCTCACAAAAAAATATGAGAAATTTCATTGATGAAAAAAAAAAAGGGGGCGAGGGGTAAAAAAATAAATAATATAAAACTGCTTTGTGGAGGTCTGCAGTCTCCGAGTGAATTTCTAGTGTAGGACTGTCTGCCATTTTTGTGTTTTTAAGGGGGTGTTTGCTTAAACCAAAAATATACAAGAAGGGTGCTGTGTGTGTGTGCTAAATATGTGAAAATATTTGTGCTGTACATATGAATATATTTGTGTGTGTGTGTGTGTGTGTCTCCGTCCAGGATGTGTTTGAGTTCCGCTACGCCAAGATGCCGGACGAGGTGCTGGAGGAGGAGGACGAGGACCTGGCGGCCATGACGGTGGGGCGCGGGGGCATGGCCATGGGCATGCTGGGGCGCCACTCCTCCTCCTCTTCCTCCTCCTCCTCCTCTTCCTCCTCCTCCTCGGAGAGCGAGCCCAGCAGCGAGAGCGAGAGTGAGAGCAGCCCCAGCTCCGACAGCGAGGAGGAGAGGGCACACCGCCTCGCCGAGCTCCAGGACCAAGTCTGCACACAGGTATGGAGTGGGTGTGTGTTTGTGTGTGTGTGTGTGTATGTTACACAGGTATGGAGCAGGGAGTGTGTGTGTGTGGGCATGCGCGCGTGTGTGTGTGTGTTAAAACATGACCAAGTCTGCACACAGGTATGGAGCAGGGAGTGTGTGTGTGTGTGTGTGTGTGTGTGTGTGCGTGTGTGTGCGTGCGTGTGTGCGTGTGTCTGTGTGTGTGTGTGTGTGTGTGTGTGTGTGTGTGTGTGTGTGTGTGTGTGTGTGCGTGTGTGTGTGTGTGTTACACAGGTATGGAGCAGGGAGTGTGTGTGGGCATGCGTGCGTGTGTGTGTGTTAAAACATGACCAAGTCTGCACACAGGTATGGAGCAGGGAGTGAGTGTGTGTGTGTGTGTGTGTGTGTGTGTGTGTGTGTGTGTGTGTGTGTGTGTGTGTGTGTGTGCGCGTGTGTGTGTGTGTGTTACACAGGTATGGAGCAGGGAGTGTGTGTGTGTGCGTGTGTGCGTGTGTGCGTGTGTGCGTGTGTGTGTGTGTGTGTGTGTGTGTGTGTGTGTTAAAACATGACCAAGTCTGCACCGGTATAAAGGAGTGTGTGTGTGTGTGTGTGTGTGTGTGTTGCTACATGACTAAGTCTGCACGCATGTATGAAGGAGTGAGTGTGTGTTTGTACTCCTTTACCATAGCTTAAGCTCCATGCTATATTTGGCCAGGCATAGCCTATACAGTAATTACAAAAGCAAATGAAAGTTGAGCTAACAGATTAAGACATGTCATGTTATAATGTTGTCAGCAAGAGTATGCAAGCCATACCAACAGCAAGGTTAGCCAAATCTTAAACCATACACGGTTGGCAAGTCTGTGTCATAGCATCTATTTTGCCCCCGGTTGCATGCGGAATTTTATTTTTTTTTAAAAAAGAAAAAAAAAGCAATGCATCGATTATCCAACATTTGTGCAAACCTCTACTGTGAATGCACACAGATGGAGCAGGCAGCTTCAGTCAGTGCTTTCAAACACCTAACACATATTTTGCTAATGGAACTAACGGTGGAAATGTGGAATAATTATTTATTTTTATTTTTTTAATTTAGTAGTAGTCAATACAGTTCATTAGAAATGGAAAATGTAATTATAAGCGAGTTGATTGATTCTTCGTTACAATAGGCTGGAATGATCGGTGTGAAAGTAATTGGAATGTTCCATTAAGATCTTATATTTCACGGCAGTAATGAGTGCCTGATTCTTTTTCAATTATTTGAGGGAAACTGAGCTCTGCTGGATATAATTGACTGCCTTGGGCAACTAGTGTTTGCTATGTACTGATACTTTACACAGGGTACACCATCACACGGAAATAACTCCTCTAATATGATTAGAAAGTGTGAATGTCTTCATTTCTTACGTGCAAAAAAATCCAGCCAATGAAAAGCATGCTGGCCAGTATTGCAGAATGAACTATGATTGAGTGAAAGCTTATGCCACAGTCTGAACCGTAAGTGGTTAAGAAGAACAGATGCTCTCTGCTCCTAAGATTAAGATGTTTGTTTGGGTGCCACGTCAAAAACCTCTTAAACTTAAAAAAGAAAATGCATTATTGGACAATATTTACAAACAAATGTGTTTTGGCACTAGGCCATCATCAGCCTGTGAATCAATCTGAACAGTCTGACCCATTCCTGCATATGTTAATAGGTTCTGGTTTGCCTCAACACATCACCTTTCTTTTGATGTTTTAAATTGGCATTAGATTTGTATTTTAGGCCGATTGTATCGCTCCCATCACGACTACATGTGCACTGTCAACTATGACAGGGGTAGGAGACATACTTATCCAATACCTCATACCCCACTGATGTGCTTTCCAGGTCAAACATCTACAGATGTCAGTGTATGGAAGGCTTTGTGTGGTTAAATGCACTGTTTGGGTGTGCATATGTGTGCACCTGTTGAGAGTGGAGGAAAAGCGGGTTAGTTTATCACAAGTTTGGTTAGAATACAGCATGTTTGTTTAAATGCGTGTGTGTGGGTTAAGGATGGTGAGCGCCTACGTGTATGGTTACTAGGGGTGCAACGGATCAGTGTGTCCACGGTTCGGTTCTGTCCACGATTTGTGGGCCACGGTTTCGGATACGGTTCGGATGCAACAGGGTTTTCCAAACTGTGGTGTGTGCACCACTGGGGGTGTGCAAAGTGAAAAGAGCAAGGGCAGATACATGTGTTTTTACTACAGTGTTAATAAACATTAAATAATTCGATTAGTGCTGTGCTCAAACACGTTCACTATAGTAAATAAAATACTACAGGGGTTAGACAAAATAATTGGAACACTTGTTAAATTCAAAGAAAGTTTATTTCTCCAGCCAGAATTACGCCGTTTGCTAGAGATGTTTTCATTCTTCTTGAATTCCGTCATGGTCCTTTATATGGTAGCTCCCGAGAAACCAAGCAGTTCAGCTGTCTTGGTGATCGAGGCTCCTGCCAAACGAGCTCCAACAATTTGCCCTTTTTCAAACTCAGTTAGGTCATGCATTTTAACTTAAATTTTGCTACAATTTGAAAAAGAATTAGAAATATACAGTCAAATAGTTAAATAAACCTATCTACAATGGATATAAACTCCCATAATGAAATTTGAATCAATATTCTTGACACAATAGGTCATTGAAATACTAAAGTGAAATTTGCACTGTTCCAATTATTTTGTCTAACCCCTGTATACTGGAAGGGTCATACATCCGCCATGACTCACGCACCCCCTTCTGTAATGCGTTTATGTCTGTCTGAATTGACCGAGTACTGCTGTTGGAAGGCTGTTGCAATAGTTGTCTGTATTTTAGGTGAAGAGGAAGTATCTTTACGTTTTGCTCCGCTTATATTTATAGTCGGGTGGTTGCGGCGTAAGTGTGCTGCCATGTTTGAAGTGGAGCCTGATGAATACAAGAACGATGCGGAGCAGTGTTTGCAGGCCGTGCGTTGCTTGTTTACCGTCTTGTTTACTTGGTCATCATATTCTGCGCTGAAACAAAAATGTTCCCACACCACGGATTTCAGAGACGATGGTGCCTCTTCAAACTTGGGTCTCGTGTCTTCTCCTACACTTGCCATGTTTTCTGCGCTCAAAAGTTTGTCTCGCATAAACGTGTCTCTTCCCCAGCGTCTGTGTCGGAGCGCTGATAGGTTGAAGGCAAGCTCGGGAAAATTCTCATTGGCTCTTGCGTCTTTGAAGGCGGTACTGAAGAGAAACCATTCCCCCGGGTCCTAAACACCCTTGCGCGTCGTACGCTACACAGAATGCATAAGCAATGACTTTCTATTAAACAAGCAAGTTTAATATCTCGCGTATCCGAAATCCGATCCGATCTACAGAATAAACCGAACCGTGCTAAACGAACCGAGCGGATTCGAATACAATCCGAAACCGTAGTACCCCTAATGGTTACATTCCTGAGTATGCATGTGTGGGGTTGTGTGGGCATACGTGTGTGTTAGAATTCTCAGTGTGAGTGTGTGGTTGGAACACTGAGCATGTGTTTGTGTATTGAAAATACTGAACTTGTGTGTGCGTGCGTGCGTGTGTGTGTGTGTGTGTGTGTGCGTGCATGTGTGTGTGGTTGAGTGCTCTGACTGCTGCCTCTCCTCTCCTCACAGTTGTGAGAGTTGTGTGTGAAGTTGAGTGTCTGACTGCTCCCCTCTCTTCACAGCTCAGAGCGGTGCACCTGTGTGTGTGTGTGTGGTTCAGTGCTCTGACTGCTGCCTCCCTCTACACAGCAAGCAGTGCACGAGTGTGTTAGCCTGGTAAACCAGCCCCTCGTACTTCATTTCATTTTGTACAGAGGGTCTGGAACAGAGAATTTTCTGGATCAGAAAAGATTTGTTGGAGGTGTGGACTCTGCTGAAGTTTAAAAAAAAGGGCCTCTGCCTTTACCCAATCGCTAACGCCTGGTCGTCACGTATGCAATTAGCCTACCTACGCACTACAATTCAAATGTAGCACACAAAGTCAACGTCATGGCTAACGAACACACCCTCTGTTCGCTGATTGGATCGGTCTTGCTGGGACTTGCTAAATGACCCTCAAGAGATTCTGTTCCAGACCCTCTGTACAAAATGAAATGAAGTACGAGGGGCGGGTTTACCAGGCTACGAGTGTGTGTGTTGAGAACACTGAACTTGTGTGTGTGTGGTTCACTGCTCTGACTGCAGCTCCTCTCCTCACAGTTGAGAGCGGTGCACTTGTGTGTGTGTGTGTGTGTGTGTGTGGTGTAGTGCTCTGACTGCTTCTCTCCTCACAGCTGAGAGTGGTGCACTTGTGGGAGTGTGTGTGTGTGTGTGTGTCTGTGTGTGGTGGTCACTGCTCTGACTGCCTCTCCTCTCTTCACAGTTGCGAGTGGTGCAGGTGTGTGTGTGTGTGCGTGCGTGCGTGTGTGTGGTGTAGTATTCTGACTGCTGCTCCTCTCCTCGCAGTTGCGAGGCGGTGCACTTGTGTGTGTGTGTGTGTGTGTGTGTGTGTGTGTGTGTGTGTGTGTGTGTGTGTGCACGTACGTGTGTGCGTGTTTCACTGCTCTGACTGCTCCTTTCTCCATAGCTGAGAGCGGTGTGTGTGTGTGTGTGTGTGTGTGTGTGTGTGTGTGTGTGTGTCTCACTGCCTCTCCTCTCCCCTCCACAGCTGAGGGCGGTGCACTTGTGTGTGTGTGTGTGTGTGTGTGTGTGTGTGTGTGTGTGTGTGTGTGTGTGTGTGTGTGTGTCTCCCTGCCTCTCCTCTCCCCTCCACAGCTGAGGGCGGTGCACTTGTGTGTGTGTGTGTGTGTGTGTGTGTGTGTGTGTCTCACTGCCTCTCCTCTCTCCTCCACAGCTGAGGGCGGTGCACTTGTGTGTGTGTGTGTGTGTGTGTGTGTGTGTGTGTGTGTGTGTGTGTGTGTGTGTCTCACTGCCTCTCCTCTCCCCTCCACAGCTGAGGGCGGTGCACTTGTGTGTGTGTGTGTGTGTGTGTGTGTGTGTGTGTCTCACTGCCTCTCCTCTCCCCTCCACAGCTGAGGGCGGTGCACTTGTGTGTGTGTGTGTGTCTCACTGCCTCTCCTCTCTCCTCCACAGCTGAGGGCGGTGCACGAGCAGCTGGCGGCGCTGTCGCAGGGCCCCATCATCAAGCCCAAGAAGAAGCGCGAGAAGAAGAAGGACAAGAAGAAGAAGAAGAAGGCGGACAAGCGCAAGGGCGCCCGCAAGAACCTGGAGGAGGAGCGGGAGCGAGAGAGGGAGCGGGAGAGGGAACGAGAGAGGGAGCGGGAGAGGGAGAGAGAGAGGGAGCGCGAGAGGATGAAGGCGGCCAAAGCGGCCAAGAGCAAATCCAGCCGGGCGGCCTCCTCCACACAGGGCAAGAAGGGGGCAGCCAAGAAGAGCAACAAGACCAACAAGTCAGTACTCACGTGTCTGTCTGTCTGTATGTCTGTCGGTCTGTCTCTCCTCTCTCTCTCTCTCTCTCTCTCTCTCTCTCTCTCTCTCTCTCTCTCTCTCTCTCTCTCTCTCTCTCTCTATCTCTCTGGGGGCAGCCAAGAAGAGCAACAAGACCAACAAGTCAGTACTCACGTGTCTGTCTGTCTGTATGTCTGTCGGTCTGTCTGTCTGTCTCTCCTCTCTCTCTCTCTCTCTCTCTCTCTCTCTCTCTCTCTCTCTCTCTATCTCTCTATCTCTCTGGGGGCAGCCAAGAAGAGCAACAAGACCAACAAGTCAGTACTCACGTGTCTGTCTGTCTGTATGTCTGTCTGTCTGTCTGTCTGTCTGTCTCTCCTCTCTCTCTCTCTCTCTCTCTCTATCTCTCTCTCTCTATCTCTCTATCTCTCTGGGGGCAGCCAAGAAGAGCAACAAGACCAACAAGTCAGTACTCACGTCTCTGTCTGTCTGTCTGTGTGTCTCTCTCTCTGTCTCTCTCTCCCTCGTTCTATATTTCTGTCTTTCTTTCTCTCTCTCTCTCCTTCTCTCTTTCTGTATTTCTCTCTTTCTTTCTCTATCTCTCTCTGCTTTTATTTCTCTGTGAAGAAGAGCAACAAGACCAACAAGTCAGTACACAAGTGTCTGTCTGTCTGTCTCTCTCTGTCTGTCTCTCTATCTCCCTCTCGTTCTATATTTCTGTCTGTCTTTCTCTCTCTCTTTTTCTGTATTTCTCTCTTTCTCTATCTCTCTCTGCTTTTATTTCTCTGCGAAGAAGAGCAACAAGACCATTAAGTCAGTACACAAGTGTCTGTCTGTCTGTCTCTGTCTGTCTCTCTCTTTCTCTATTTCTTTCTCCCTCTCTGTCTTCATTTTTCTTCCTGTTTTTGTCTTGCTTTCTTTCTCCCGGTTTTCTCTGTCCCTGTCCTTTCTCAGTCTCTCTTTGTCTTTCTGTCTTTCCATCTCTCTCTTCATCTCTTTCTCTGTCTACCACTCTGTCTGTCTCTCTCTGGTTCAATCTCTTCTCATCTTTCTCTGTTCCCTCCCCCTTGTCCTCATTGTCATCCTGTGTCATTTTGGCCTCTCCCCTCCTGCCAGTCCTGTGCCTATTTTTGTCCCTGGCCTGACGGTCTGATAGATGGGCCACGTCATTCCTCTTTGAAAGCATATGTATTTCCGTGCCTTCACTGGATAGGATCAGATAGAATAGACAGAGAGAGAGAGAGTGGGAGAGAGATGGGGTAAGGCTGGGAAATGACCCAGGCTGGATTCGAACCGGGAACCCTATGGGCACCTGCACTTTTATGGTACAGGTGGTCTACAGCACTAGCCTGGTAAACCCGCCCCTCGTACTTCATTTCATTTTGTACAGAGGGTCTGGAACAGAGACCGTCAGAAACGATTTGTTGGAGGTGTGGACTTAAAAAAAAAAGTGCCTCTACCTTTACCCAATCGCTAACGCCTGGTCATCACGTATGCAATTAGCCTACCTACGTACTACAATTCAAATGTAGCACACAAGGTCAACGTCACGGCTAACGAACACACCCTCTGTTCGCTGATTGAATCGGTCTTGCTGGGGCCGACTAAATGACCCTCAAGAG
Source organism: Coilia nasus (assembly GCA_027475355.1). Taxonomy (NCBI): domain Eukaryota; kingdom Metazoa; phylum Chordata; class Actinopteri; order Clupeiformes; family Engraulidae; genus Coilia; species Coilia nasus. The sequence continues at coordinate 13,720,523 of CM050218.1, read as the reverse complement.
ATTCCGGTCCAGACCCTCTGTACAAAATGAAATGAAGTGCGAGGGCCGGGTTTACCAGGCTAGTCCAGACCCTCTGTACAAAATGAAATGAAGTACGAGGAGCGAGTTTACCAGGCTACTGCAGCACCACAGTGGCCAGTGGCCATGTCATTTCTGCTTCACCTGTAGGCATGGCCTCGGAATAAAACATGCTGCCATTGTGCCTTTAAATTCCTATTTTAAAGGTCTCATTGCATCATTTCTTTAATGAATTTCGTGGTGGTCTTTAGTATTAATGAATGCCCTGTGAGCCAGTGAAAAAATGCCTTAGTGCTCTTGTTTCAGGCTGTTCTAGTTTGGTGGAGGAGATGGAGCAGGGAGAATGACAGGTTCTTAGCTATGCTAGTCACAGGCTACAAACATTCAAAGCCCATTCGGTCATAGCACACCAAATAGAAGACTTAAACATTCTGAACAAACACACATACTTGCCTATATTTAGCTAAGTGAATGTGTGCTGCAAGGAGACTTGTCCGTTAATTACAACTGTGGCATGGCTTTTTCTAATTAACAAACTTACGTCACTTTGTTTTGTGTTGCCTCTTCCTTATTCGCTCGTTTTTCCGCCCGTTCTCTTTTATTGACTAATGGAGGCAATCGGAGTAGAAGAACATTTTCACGTACAGCATGCATATGCAATTCAGAGTGACCTATCATATTTCAAAAAGAGTAAGTACTAAACGTTTTCTCGTCGAATGAGACTTATAAAATCTGTTACCGTCCTGTCTCGTCAGGCCAGCGAAGAAGGCCCAGGCCCCGGTGTACGCGCTGCCGCACTACGACTCGGAGGAGGAGGAGGAGACGAGCCCCATGTCGTACGACGAGAAGCGGCAGCTGAGCCTGGACATCAACAAGCTGCCGGGCGAGAAGCTGGGCCGCGTGGTGCACATCATCCAGGCACGCGAGCCCTCGCTGCGTGACACCAACCCCGAGGAGATCGAGATCGACTTCGAGACGCTCAAGCCCTCCACACTGCGCGAGCTGGAGCGCTACGTCATGACCTGCCTGCGCAAGAAGCCACGCAAGCCCTACGGTGAGACTCCACACACACACACACACACACACACACACACACAACTCGCATGGGTGGATGTGAGCAGAGACATACAGGGCTTGACCCCTTGGCAACAAATGCAGCACCAAATACACACACACAAAAACACACAAACAACCCACATGGGTGGATGTCAGCAGAGACATACAGTGCTTGACCCCTTGGCCACAAGCGCAGCACCAAAAACACACATACACACACTTTGTGTCAGTTTGAACTCTGTCACAGGTTTGGGTACAATACAAGCCTAACAGTTACAACACTGTTACAATCTTTGTTTGGTTTAATGTTGACAAAACCAGCACAACCTCAACACCTACTGAGATTTGTTTGTGTTTGTGTGTGTGTATGTCTGCTGTGCTGAAGGTGATGGTGTTCTTTGTAGCTTTTCCATACTGTTGAGTTAGTGTAGATCAGGGATTTTCATTTAGTAGATTATTTTAAACAAGTAGCCCTCAGTACAGATTATCATCCTTGCCCTCATCCTTACCCCTCATCCTTGCCCTTAGTCCCAAAAGGTTGGAGACTCCTGGTGTAGACTATGTCCAAATTGGGTACAAAAGAGGCCCTTTAACTTACAACACTGTTAAAACCTCTGGTTGTTTTGATGCAACACTGAAGAACCTTACCAAACACTGCACAGTCTTACTCAAGTGTGTGTGTGTGTGCGCGCGTGTGTGTGTGTGCGCGTGTGTGTGTGCGCGCGTGTGTGTGCGCGCGTGTGTGTGCGCGCGTGTGTGTGCGCGCGTGTGTGTGTGTGCGCGTGTGTGTGTGTGCGCGCGTGTGTGCGTGCGTGCGTGCGCGTGTGTGTTTACAGTGGTGAAGAAGGTGAGCGGTGGGAAGTCCAAAGAGGAGCTGGCTCTGGAGAAGAGGAGAGAGCTGGAGAGGAGGCTGCAGGATGTCAGTGGCCAACTCAACTCCGCCAAGAAGCCCCAGAAACCCAAGGGTGAGTAACAGCACGCTCTCTCTCTCTCTCTCTCTCTCTCTCTCTCTCTCTCTCTCTCTCTCTCTCTCTCTCTCTCTCTCTCTCTCTCTCTCTCTCTCTCTCTCTCTCTCTCTCTCTCTCTCTCTCTCTCTCTCTCTCCCCCTTTCTCTCTCTCCCTCTCTCTCTCCCCCTTTCTCTCTCTCCCTCTCCCCCTCTCATACACACTCACACACATACACACATACACCTACACATAGGTGGGTTCAACAAGGACTGGCTCATCAGCATAACACATAATGATGGAGCTACTCACACACACATACACACACACACACACACACACACACACACACACACACAGAATCACTCAGACAGTCAGACTGGCCTGTCTAGACACTTGCATGAATCAGCATGATTGTATGTCTATCCTCAGCCCAGGATTTGGATCTCTCTCTCTCTCTCTCTCTCTCTCTCTCTCTCTCTCTCTCTCTCTCTCTCTCTCTCTCTCTCTCCCTCTCTCTCTCCCTCCCTCTCTCTCTCCCTCTCTCTCTCCCTCTCTCTCTCTCTCTCTCTCTCTCTCTCTCCCTCCCTCTCTCTCCCCCCCTCTCTGTCTCTGTTCCTCTCACTCTCTCACTCACACACACAATGCAGTTTGAGGGCTCCTCTGCAGGCGATATTAAAAGGCGGTTGAACCCTGGAGTTTCCCCCAGAGCCACTCCGCAGTCCCACTTACGCCGTCTCTGTCTGAGCCTCTTCCCCACTGCACCTTCAACATATATAAGACTTCACACACGCGCACAGAGACATACACACACACACACACACACACACACACACACACACACACACTCTCTTTCTGTTAATCTCTCTGGGATAATTAAAATCACATTTTCCCTCCTCTCTCCCAGCTTTGCAGCTTTCCTTCTCTTTTCTTCTCACACATTTTTGATTAACTAACTGCAGTATCTCAGACAGGAGTGTGAACTTTGTGTTCTGACTGTCTTTGTAGTTTTTTTTTTTTTTTTTAATATCACGATGAATTGTATGTGTGTGTGTGTGTGTGTTAGAGTTGGGATCAAAATGAATTTGTTAAAGAGTTCTGCTGGGCTCTGGTCAGGTATCCAACCTTGTGTAAAAACTGTGCCAAAATAATTTGGACTCTCTAATTAACTGACCCCCCCCCCTTTCCTTCTCTCTCTCTCTCTCCCTCCCTCTCTCTCTCTCTCCCTCTCCCTCTCTCTCTCCATCCCTCAGTAGAGAAGCCCAGTGCTGAGGAGCCCCATCCGGTGCCCTCTCGCCTCAGCGCCAGCAGCTCCAGCTCCGACTCTTCCTCCTCCTCATCCTCCTCCTCTTCTTCCTCTGACACCAGTGACTCAGACTGAGCCCGCCCCTGCCCCAGCCCCTGCCCCCATCCCCCACCCAGTGCAAAAGACGAGGGGAAAAAGAGCAGAGGTGTTGGGAGAAGGAGAGGAGAGAGAGAACTCAGGGATCAGAGCAGGCTTGCTTGCAGTTCGGGCTCAGGGTGGTTGACCATCGATGGAGAGATGGGGAGATTGCGGTGGGTAGACTCACAGCATCTCCCCAGCATGTGCAGAGGAGGTGGAACACCCCCCCCCCCTTCCTCCATAACCCCCCCCCCCCCCCCCCTCCTCCATAACCCCCCCCCCCCCCGGTGTCTGCACCTCCCGCCTCACACCTGCCAGTGGGGAAGGGAGACCCTCGCAAAGCAGCCTGTCCTCTTGGTTTCTGTGTAAATAGCTGTACAGATTATACGGAATATAATTTTCTTTCATAAAGAAGCATTTTAAGGAGCAACCCATAGTGGGGGAGATGAGGGGAGATGAAAGGAGAGAAGAGGAGAAGAGAAGAGAGAGTGTGGTCGGAACATCTGGACTCTTGTTTGCTCTGAGCTGTCCATCAACAGCTGGGAGACCCAAAAAGGTTTTTTTTTTTGTCTTTCTTTTTCCTTTTTTCTGTTTTTCTGTTTTTTTTTTGTTTTTTTTTGTCCCTTTTATTTTTTTGTGTCAGTGTTAATGGTTATAACTCGCCTCCCCCTTTCCCAGTAAGACGTTTGCAGCAGGTTTTAAACACTAAGAAGCATTTCGGCTGGACTCAAGCTTCTGATATTGCATTGCTGTGGTAGTACGGTCACAGGTGTGGGGACACAGGAAGGCCTGTCTGGGACGATTGGTCACAATACAAGCCAGATGCACCAGTAAATGATACAGGAAAGTTCATGTCAGGAGTTGTTTGTTAGTAGGAACAGTTTCTCACAGTTCATAATGGCGATACAACTGTCCTGACTACTGTCTCCCAGATATTATGGCACCTGAAAAGTCCGTCTGGCTTCTCTCTGTGTTTGAGAATCACCCTTTGAACTGGGAGTGCTTTTCTTTTGTTAAAAGTGAAGTGTTCTGGCTCATAGGTCTGTGTCCCTTGCATACAATCACAGTTTGAATTACAGGGGGTACTGGCGGGGCACTAATTACATTATAATGTAATTGGTGTAAAACATAGAAGGTAGCCCATTCACACCCATACAATGCCTGCATCACTTTGTTCCAGCTTTCGATGTGTTAATAGATTAAGCTGTTTGTTTTTATTGCCTGTTTTGTTCAGTCCTGTCAGCTTTGTCTTTACTCGATGCTGGTGTCTATTTTTTTTTTTTTTTTTTGGTTTCTGTGATTTTGTTTTTTCTTCACTGACTGGCCATTTCTGAGCGGTGCCCATCACTTTTTTTCCTTTGTTGTTTTTCATGAGAACACACACACACACACACACACACACACACACACACACACACACCTCACGCCTCTCTTTGGACCACAGATCTGTCACCTGTGTCTGGGGTCGGTACTGTAAAAAAAAAAAAAAAAAAAAACGTTGGAGTTGGAGACTCTAGCTTCAGCTTGCCTGAAACTGGAGGGGATGGTGCTAGTTTAAGCTTGGTTTTTATGCTCGATTTAGCAAACTGTATTATTTGTACTATGTTAACTCAGGACAAGACACGTTAATTGCTAACACAGTAGCAAGGACACCTGTACAGTGGGTATAAAATGACTTAAGCTGAATGAATTGGTCTTCACGCCATTCCTTGTACAACAGGTGTACTGTAGATCATGTTTTCCAATTGTGTCTTCTATTTTTTGTCTTTTTTTCAGTGTTAGAAAAAACAAATTTGTTAGACTATCCAGTTATCCATTGTTGATTTTTTTTAATGTACAATTTGAGTTAATATAGCTTCTGGCTGCATCAACAAACATCATCTCTTGGCTGTACATATTAAAAGAGATTTTGTTCTTTAAAAAGTGTTTTTCCCATTTTGTTATTGCCTGTTTGTCTGAACCACAAGCAGATGTGATTGCGCTTTAATATAATGAAGCAGATTTGCATTCTGATGCCATTCCACTTTAATAGGACCATGAGGCGTAATGTGCTGGTTGATATGCAGGGCCATGCTCTCGCATCAGGAATCAGACCTGTACACCTGTGAGTCATCTTGTTTTTCTTCTATTTATTTATTTCGGCAAATAACTGCCATCACTCAGTTATTTTGTTACTATTGAAGGTGTTATTAAAGAAAGGTGTTATTAAAGAAACACTTCCCTTTTTGCTGGAAATGGGCTCATTTTTTAGTTTTACCGTTTTTTTTAATCCATTCAGCAGATCTCTGAATCTGGCAGTAGCATCTCAGGATCTAGAAGCAGCCCGCCCAGTACTGGTCTAATCCATAGACTGTATAAAATGGTCTAATCTGGTTATTTATGCTAAGCTAATAGCTAAAGTGCTTCTGTCAGATCTCGAGATCGCTCCGCAAGAGGGAGCAGATTTTGCAGAGGCATTACCCTGGCCAACCCATTGACGTGTCTGAAGGGGGAGGCACCAGTCCAGTTTTCTGATTGGAGGCAGGCAACATCACTTGTCTCTAGGTAGGTAGAAAGAACTTGGTTTTCAATTTGACCTTGTTTAAATAACAGGCATGGACTTTTTTTCTTTGTGTGTGTGTAGGTAAAAAGAACTTGGTTTTCAATTTGACCTTGTTCCAGTAACAGGCGTGGACTTGTTTCTTTGTGTGTGTGCGCTTTAATTATGTGGTACCTGTCCCGTCCATAGTCTCCCATTCGTCTGAGTTCCTATCTCTGAAATCCGCTTCCTGCAGAGCATGTCATGGCAGGTTTGTTGGTAAGGCGCTGAGGCAGACCCCTATGGGCAAACCTGAGGCGGCCAGGAGCTACCACAGAGTTATCTCCCACTGAGGGGCTTTGATGTGAGAAAGAGTTCAAACAAAGCACGCACATCCAAGTGAACACTGGGAGCAGGACCAAAAGACAGTCGACATAAGTAAAGAAGGAAAACGTCCGCTCAACCAGAATTTATGCTCCCAAGTTTAATGAGATAAACAACCGTGTGACGTTTCGGGCTCTCACCCTTCCTCAGACGACGTTGAGGTTGAGCGGGCTTTGATGTGAGGAAACAAGTGTCAGAAAAAAAGAACAAAAGGCTCCACCGCTTCGCCTTCAACATTGTAAGACTATCTTAATCGTCTCCCTTGGATTCATCAGAATAGTTGGCCGATATACAAAACTTTTCACTGTTTCTTCTAATAACTTAATAAAAATAAATATTTTCATAGAACACCACATCTTGTGGGAAAGTTATAGGAAAAAAACTAAAGCTCTGCAGCAGCTTCTGTTCCAACACTTTTCTATAGTCTTCCAATTTCTTCAGTCACAGACAATTTACATATGGTTTACTGTAGAGATTCTAACAGAGCCTTGTAAAGCAGCCTCTTGTACTTTGTGTCATTTTAATAAAATGAAGTACGAGGGGCTGGTTTAACCAGGCTAGTATAACTTAAAATGAAAATGGCTTTCCGCTTATGTATTCAAAAACACAAGTAATCTGACAGTTTTACATGTTGTTCCACTGTAAGTTATGCATTAGTCCACAAAAAGGCAAAGCTGAAGACCGAATTCTCCAGTGTCTATCCAGACGTTCCACCACAGATGGGGGTCTTGTTTTGTCACAGCAGTCGCCCACATTAGCCTATACGTGCCATGCTATGTAAAGCTGCTGTCTGGCCTACCATGGAGATGTGAAGGGCACAGTGGCACACATCTGCTCTGATGTCACCAAGGGTGCTCATGTCAGTAGCTGATTAAAAAACTATATTACCTGCAGTACTGCACAATGTACAGTGACAATAAAGGAATTCTCGTTCTGATTAACAGTAAATGAGGAGGAGGATTTTTTAGAAGAAAATACATTTATTGAGAATGACACTGAAAGGGTTTGGAAGTGGTCTGTTAAAGCCTTGTAAGTGAATAGTAAGAGCTGTCATAATTGCTGGCGTGTTATGGGAAAAATACATCAATTAAATCCTGAGAACAATACATATATAAAATATATATACACACCTTAAGTGCCTTAAATAATAAGGCTTTATGAGCGCTCAAAGCATTATATGCAAAAACTCTTTACATGCTGGGCCTGAAATTAGTTTAGGTTCTAAAAACTGGTGTGTATTTTAAGTTGCAGAACTAACGACTGAAAGCAACATTGCCAAATTAACATATTTACTGTCATTGCATATCAAGTATGTTTTTGCTACCTGTTTCACCAGCGTACATTGGTATTCATATAAAAACTGAAAAGTGCTGTCAAGAATGGACAGAAAAGGACAAACCAGCTTGAGAAAGTAAAAGTCCTGCCATGTATTCCTTCTGCCGGTGCTCTTTAACACAGGTGATTTCACTAATTAGCTCATCTACCTGGTGGAACAGTTGTGCTCATTACCATCAGCTGGTTCAGAGAATAGGCTGGATCAAGTATATGACCTGGCTTTCACTTTCTGAACCCAGGATGTCTACCTCTTGAGAATGGACATGGAATCAAAATACCACATCTGGAGTGACAAGCAAGGAGAGGAGAAAAGAAAAGACAGACAACTATGGACAAGACAAGCTGGCAACTTCACTGTACTCAATCTGACACCCCCCTGACCCTGATCTAATGAATAGACGATTGACTGGGACACAAGCATCAGTCTCGGAAGTACAGTCTGTAGTTAGAACATTAAGAAGAGGAAAGGACATTAGTCAGAAGTCTACAACAACTAACTTAAATGTCACCCAGATATTTTAGCCAGCTTTGCTGTACCCCGTCTCATTTTTCAGCAGGTGATTGGTTCATGGTGGTGCTTCTGACCAACGACCCCTGGAGCGGTCAGCCTCAAGGCGAGGAGGCCTCAGCTGTCTCCTCCTCCTCGGCGTTGCGGTGAATGGCTGTGTTCTGCTTCTTCACAAACTCGGCGTACAGACCACCTCTCTGCACCAGCTCGTCATGGGTGCCCTCCTCCTTGATCTCCCCGTGCTGCAGGAACACGATGTGGTCGGCCTTCTCCACCGCACTCAGGCGGTGGGCGATCAGCAACACAGAACACTGCTGCTCCTTCCTCATTTTAAACAGAGCCTGGTGGACCTACAGTACGAGGCAGGCAAAGAGGGAGGGAGAGATGCAGAGGTGTCAATCCCAGCTTCATAGAATAAAAACCCTGCCTACATTTCTATCAATAAAGTCTCTGTCCATCTGTCTGTTTGTATATCTGTCTATCCATTCTGGCTCTGCACTTAACACAGGTGATTTTGCTGATTAACCGATCTATCTATCTGATGATTTCTGTGCTCATTAGGATAATGTGGTCTGGAAAATTGTTGAATCAAACATGTGGCAGGATTTTTACTTTCTGAAGCTCTGGATTAGCGTAACAAGTGCACCTACACTCCACCGTCAGCAATCAATGCTGAATGAATTAGAGAAAAGACTAATTTCAATAGATGTTAATTTGCCTAAAGGGAACTAGAGAGAATATTCTGCATATGATTACCAATTCTTCATTCTTCGTGTCCAGAGAGCTGGTTGCATCATCCAGCACGAGAATCTTTGGCTTGCGGATGAGGGCCCTGGCGATTGCTATGCGCTGTTTCTGCCCACCAGAGACCATGTCGCCTTTAGACCCAGCATCTACGAAGAATTCAAACAAATGGAAATTAAGCTTCAACAGGAAACCCTTTCAAGATCTAACATCCAACACGCGGTTAAGGTAAAGGCAACTTAGAGCAAGTGCAGCATATCATCACATAGGTATCACACTGTGTATCAATTGTCTAAGACAATGTCATCATCATCATCATCATCACCATAAACCGTTGTTTATTCAGGGAAAATTGAGTTTACAATTGTCATTTGCTCTCCTACCAGACTTACCAGAAAGTGCCTCGTTTTTGACAACTTACTGATTTCATGCACTGTCATTTCCAGCAATTCAACAGTAATTTAAAAGCGCAGGCTCAAATCCGAATAAGGTGTGTACAGTATACTATATGGGTATGAGGAATATCAGCTTTGTAGCGAGAATGCATGATAAGCATTACAGCGTTCTGGCTGATGACAGGGCACTACTGATTAATGGGCCGTGTACCTAAGGCTGCTCGATTATGGAAAAAATGAATCTGAATCCCGATTATTTGGGCCAAAACTGAAATCACGATTATTCAAACAATTATTTTGTTTTCCTCTGTAACATGCTTCATTTTTTGAAAATGTATTCAAAAAAATTTCGAAAAAACATTCTTGTACCTTCGGATTTTCCCTAATACCTTTCTTCGTAAACATTAGTAAGTCTCCTTTGATGTCTAATGTACAAACAGTAGAAATGTCTAATGTATACATCTAATGTACAGTACAAACAGTGGAAAATAATTAGGACAAAAACATCGTTGCCCTCGATTTTATTTGTTTTGAGATCGTTTGGCCCTGAAATCGTTATCACGATTAGAATTTGATTAATTGAGAAGCCCTACGTGTACCCCACCTGTGTTGTAGCCATCTTGCATCTTAGTGGTGATGAAGTCATGGGCATAGGCGCTTTTGGCTGCCTCTATCATGTCCTCATCTGAGGCGTCCTCCATGCCATATTTGATGTTCTCCCTCAGACTGCGGGCAAAGAGCTTGGGCTCCTGACTGACCACACTTATCTGGGTGAAAAACACAAATGCATTCATTTCCAATGAGACACCACACTACTGTATATAAAATACAAGCACACAAATTAAAAAGACTGACTGTCACACTATGCAATGCCGAATAGATACCGGACGCTACAATAGGAACCTTTTTGTGCAGGTACTCATCCTTGTAGCAGTGCAATGGCTTTCCGTCTAGCAGGATGCTGCCTTGCTCAGGCTGGTAGAACCTCTCCAGCAGGTTCACACAGGTGCTCTTCCCACCTCCACAGGGGCCCACCAGTGCCGTCATTTGGCCAGGTTTCAGCTCCAGGGACAAGCCCTGCAGGGAAAGACAGGGAGGGAAGGAGGGAGAGAGAGAGAGAGACAGAATGATTAATAAATAATAAATAAATAATAAGCGATGGCAAAGATGGAGTTAATGTGGGGAGGTAGAAAACAAAAAAGAAAGAAGGCGAAGAAAGGTAAACAGATATACATTGTGTTCATAGAATATGCACATCTAATCACATCTAATCATCTAAACATTTTCTATACCTCTCTTTTTTTTTCAGACACATATTTATGTGTGAGGAACATTTACCTTAAGTATAGCAGTGTCCGGTCTCTTTGGATACGAGAAGGTAACATCTTTGAACTGCACATGACCGTTTAGCTTTTCCGGTGCTTCAGTACCATCGGGTGGAATGTCCGGAGTCCGGTCCACATACTCAAAAATCTTCTCTGAGGCACCAATAGCCTTCTTCACATGGGGATAGTAGTTCATCAACACCTGTGGCAAAGGGAATAAAAACAATGATATTTACACAGATTGAAAGACAGTTCTATGTGTACAGTACACCATATGCCAAATTTTTCTGTTATTCAACGGGCTAAAAATATTGTAAACATGAGCAGTACAGTTCTTTTTTTATATCAAGATCGGAACAATGTAGGTAACCACAGCAACAAAAATTCTTTGGCACTACTGCTCTGCCCAAGCAAGTCTGTTTGATGTTATCCATTCAGACTGTCCTGGTGAGCACTTCTTCTGTGTTCTATCACAGCCATCTCTACTAACGGAGCCAAAATCCACAAGAGGAAGCTGTGACTGTTTCAGTTTTATGGAGGACTGGTTGATTTATCGTTCTGTCCGGGTAACTCACCTCCACAGCGCTGGTGAACTGCAGTTCATACAGAACAAAGGACACCAGATCTCCGCTGCTGACATCATCTCCTGTCACCAGACGCCCGCCATAATACAAGATGCTGACTTTCAGAGCCAGACTAGACATCTACCAAAAAAAACAGGAAAATATTGTTTGTTCAGCCTTAACCTCAACTGAACCTTAAAGACTTGACAGTTGAAAGACATCCTCATGCATCATTACCTGCTCCCCCAGAGGGGACTGACCAGGTATTGCAATGACCCTGTCTGTGTGTGTGTGTGTGTGTGTGTGTGTGTGTCTGTCTGTCTGTCTGTCTGTCTGCCCGCCCGTCTGCCTGTATTGCAATGACCCTGTTTGTCCACATGGGGGACCAGTTTGCCACCTCTGATTGTGCTTGTTTGAAACTGAGTCTTACACACTACACTAATGAAATGGAACATTAGTTATTTTCATTCAATTGTATCTGAGATCTGAGACCAGAGCACTTACACTGTTGGTCCATGTGGAGACTGCGTAGGCTGCCGCTTCTTTCTTGTTGAGGGAGTAGGTCTCCTTCAGACGCTTCTGGTATCGCTCCGTCTCGCCGTCCTCGTTGGCAAAGCTTCGCACCGTCTTCATGGCAGAAAAGGTCTCCATGGCAACATCGTTAGCCTTAGCGAGAGACTCTTGAACGTCCTTTGCCAGTTGCTGAGGTGAGAGAAGAAGGAACACGCGAAGAAGAGAAGAAAAGAGAAGAGAAGAAAAACACAAGGTGAAATCTTAGAGAAGCAGTCTACCACTGCTTTTCAACAGGCTGTAGCTATACATCAAAAACAAACAAAAAGGGAGAGAAAAATAGTATCAGTTGTGACAGTGCATTGAGTTGATAACAATTCATGCCACCATATCACATTTGAATGTAGGGTGCTCTCAAAGACGTTTTTGATAAAAAACACTGGCATCTAAGAACACACTGCCTATAAGTATGATTGAACACGACCAGACCCACAGGTATAACTCCAGCTTACCTGATAGAACTTTCCGGAGATCTCTGGAATGACCCAGATGATGGGCAGGCCCATGAAGGTGAAGAGGGAGAGCTTCCATGAGAGGTTGATCATAAAGCAGAACAGGAAGATGACCCTCCAGAAGTACCACATCAGCAGACTCAGCTTCTCACTCAGGGACTCGCTCATGGTGTTCGTGTCCGTGGTGATGCGTGACACAATATCACCTGAGGTAATGATGACAGGTTTATAGGGAGATGTGTCTATGGGAAGGTCTTGTTTTTTATGCCTATGGTTTAGCCATGAACTGGGAAAGAGACATTATTTAAATCTTTTCTAGACATAAAGTTAGACTTCAGCCAACACTGACCAGGGACTTAATTATTCACATCAATATGTACAGTTGTGTTTTTGTAGATAAACGATTCGCTGTTTTGGTAGCAGAATGAAAAATGCTTTACTACTAAATTACAACATTACCACTACATTAAAAAAACCTTTACTACTTCATTACAACAATACTACTACATTACAAAATGCCTTCAGCATGCTGAACTTGGGCATGCCATTCTGGCAAATAGGGGATGTCTAAAGGCATTAAAGCATTACGTCTTGTGTGTTCAGATGACTGATATTCTACCTGTAGTTGACTTGTCGAAGAAAGCAATTTCCTGTTTCAGCACTGACTGGAAGACCAAGCCTTGGATGAATGTGTGTATTCTGCTCATGGTCACGTTGTATATGAGGTCACACACAAACTCACACACTGCACTGTGAACAAACAGGGGGAAAAAAGATATCAAGAAATGTGGTACAGACAAGTATGCATTTGCAACCATAAGACAATCTCTCCCTCCTGATTTACCCGCGAAATGAATATGTGTATATTATGTGTACATGTCAGATTATTACCATAGGAAATGCTATACCAACAAGGACATATTTATGAATGTAGATACTGATTTTGCTGATAACTAAAAACACTACACACCATCCATTTATTAAGAAGTATCTATTCAAAATAAGCAACAGTGCTGTCAGGTATGTCTAAGCTGCCACTCACCTGGCAATGGTGATCATCGTCATGATTGTGATGGCTTCAGAAAAGGCCTCAGGCTTGTCTTCGTTCATTATCCAGTCGGTCATTTGGCCCGTGTAGTGAGGGATGGCCATCTCACCTGATATCAAAAATAGTATCACAACTCAGAGTGCCTCCCAAATATTACCGCATGATTTCAAACAATATGAACTTATCCACAGTGTTTAGTGTAACCAATTTAATGGACAGCCCCATATAAACAGCTTTGTGACTTTATGATTACGCAATTGTATTCTGTAGTCAGTCCTTTTGTACTCTGACTTTCACTTTCATAATAAACAAATCCTCTATGCCAGCAGTTCATCACAAACTTTTTACCCTTAACTGTACATAAATATCTTACAAGAACATCGGACTGTAAAAACTATGGTATCAACAACAACAGAAAGATCAGCCCCATGAAATGACCACGACACTATTGAGTAGAAACATTTTACATTTTCAAATTAAACATTCCTATTACTGATTTAATCAGTAGGTACATGTATTAATAGCCAAGGTCACACATACCCAATGAGGAGATAATAACTAAGCTAATGACTGCGGTGAAACGCCAGGCATATGGCTTCATATATCCAAGAAGTCTTTTCAGCGAAGCCCCATTCTTTTTGGTGGGTTTCTGTGTCTTCTCAGAGAGAATGGTTGGTACATGGCGTGTCCAGAACAACCAAGACACGGCAACCACCACATAATTTTGTAGCAACTGTGAAAATGGAAAAGAAGATCAAGGTTAGCTCTCAAACAACACTTCACACAGATGACATTTTTTGCAGTGCACTGTCACACTGACGTGCCATATTCTGATAACATAAGGCTTGTTACACACTCTGTAAACCATAAAAAGCTATTAAAGTTATAAAAAGTTATAAAATTGTTAAAATATTGAAAGTATGCATATGTAAACTAATAGAGCTGGTTAATACCGCTTCCCAGGAATGCCATCCCCATAGTAGCTCCACAGTTGAGCGTTCAATGGCCCACAGAAAGGTGATGTACGCTGGAGATAAGAAGCTGAGAACACACTGGGTCTGGACCCCCTCGAAGGTCTTCATCCAGGGCAAGGTGCCAGGATAGGAGTAGGTGAGAAAGAGAAGCGCACAGCATCGTAGCAGCCCCCCTCCCCATAGAACAGCAAAAGGGTGGGGGATGAGGAGAGGGGAAAGCTGGGCTTGACGAACACCTTGTACCACACACACATCCACCAGTAGGTACAGCAAAGGCGAGAAGTACGACATTTTCTGCATCACGAAACGTCACTGGCTGAGCTGCAAATTCTGTAACAGAAAACAGGGAGCAAGCTAAGTTGGTCGTTCTATAATGCAGTGGGGTTTCGAAAGGCAAACTACATTGTTTTGACGTGGATAATGCTTAAATCTATATACAAAAAACAATATAATGTGGAAAACACATGCCAGGCCTATAGCATTATGAAGAGAATGTAACACTTTCACTTTCACTTGGTAAGATCTACCACTTTATAAATTAAAACGCACCATGTCTGACTCATATAGATCGCATAGGACGAAGCATGTTATATTCTTTATATCTTTATGTCTTAACACTCTATGTATTGAGAAAATATTAATACAAACAGTAACAGTAAACTTACATAAAGAGTATTCAAGTGGGTGACAGAATTTCGTCCTTCCTGGAACTTAATATTCGATCAGCTACAACTCGAAAATCAGTGAAGGATCATAGTCATTCTATTGATTAAAAGGATGGCATAACCATGCAGCAAACTACAACCTGCTTTCATGTCGATTATCGGAAAAGTCCGGACTTTCCTGCAAAAAGCATGAAACCGAAAGTAACAGCGGACACATGTTATTGGACAAAAGACGACACCTGACACTCCCCCAGTTTCTCAAGAATAAACGGTTAAGACCAGAAGACAAGCATAATGAATTGATGTAAATAATCTGACTACAGTACTGTATCCTGTTATTTTAAAAACACATGTAAGCAAAAACACTATACAAGTAACTCTACAACTATACAAGTTTTCATGGAGTCCACCAATTCACGTGTTAGCTCTAAACCAATGACATTTCTGCAACGCTCGATGCTTTCATATTCTTCTTGTGAGCGGGTTTTGTAGTGCGACATCATGTGGTGACTCGAGCAATCACCAAGTCTAACTTTCCATGTATGTACAGTGGTGAAGACCAAATTGATCCACATCTCTATTGTTACTGTTTTGGACTGGAAGTGATTTAAAAGGAAGAAGAGATTTTAGAATTAATAATTACAACAGTAAATATGTTATCGATGACTAAAAGCCACCTGCAAATATATTATATGGAAGTGCACTCAGGAATTTCTCTGTGTCATTTAATGTAAGTGAAATAATCCTCAGATACAGACACATAATGATGTTTTCTCAACCACTGTTTGACTGTTTCAAGAGCAGTCCACAGAGCATGCCCGTGGTGGTCTATATAGCACAAGCTGGGCTGAGGGCATAAGGGGTTAACCTCTTCAAATTCAGCACCACAATGTTTACTCAGAAGTCTGAAAATATTATGCTGTCATCACTTTTACATGGTGAGTTGAAAATATGATGAATTATGATAAAAATACATTGACTGGGGGGAAACACTCAGGCATTGCTTTTAGGGTGAAACAATAGATTATTATTACTTGGTTGTTGTATATTTTTGTCAAATGTCAAGTTTCCTGTGACCCACTTCTCTTATGCTGTAAACAGTATAGTTCTTTTTCAAATTTGTCCAATAACACCACCCCCTCTCATCCACTAGCATGCACACCCACCCACTCACACACACAAACACACACACACTGAAACACACACAGTCACTCACACTCACACTGCTATTCTCTTTAACACAGTAGCAGGAAGTTGTCCACATATCCGCAGCGCTTCTGAAAAAGAATGAGTGAGGCACAACTGAGGTGGCTGCGGCTGTTGGTCCTGGGTAGAGGAGGGGAAGGGAAGGAGGGGGGGGGTTACTGGTCGTTACTTCCAACGTTCACACGGCTCTTCTGTGACTCCAACCCCTCTAAAACTGACCCAGGACGAGAGACAGCCAGCACTGGCAGGCACGGCTGTACAGCCTTGTCGCTCCCATCACAGCAGAAAATAAACACCGTTAACCGCCCGCAGAAGGACCTGCTCTCGCCCGAAAGATCCCACGCGTGGTTTGGGGCTGTCTGGGGAAGGGGGGCGACAGTGACACAGGCTGCCTTCGTGGCATTATGCAGCTGTCGGGGAGGGTGGCCTTGCTGCTTTGCTGGTGGACCACTCTGGGACAAGGTGAGTCAGACCCCCGCTTCCTCTGATCCTGCTTGAACCGAGACCAAGTTAGCTTTTGAGGTACACAAAAACATTTCAGCTGTTGGATAACATCCTTTATATTCATGTATATGATTCAGAGGGGTAAAGCTCTTTTGTTTTTTACATATTCTGTTTTGTGATATTTAAAGCTGTTTTAGTTGTCATACTGGGACATACTGGGATTTTTTCAAGTGATCTGTTGTAGACGTAATAAAAATATATGACTTGGATGGGAAAAACTACACATATGAATTTAAAGCAACAAACTACATGGTACAAAATGGTGACATGAAATGGTAGCTTCCAAAAAAATGCACACAAAATCCTGTTATGCAGGTTCACATATATTGTTATGTTTTGTGTTTTCCATTAATTTATTGGAAAATCAAGCGCAGACAGTAAAAAAGTTTGTCTTTTTTATTATTCAACCTGTCTACATCAGTGGTCTGCTTGCTAGCCAGTATTTTGGGATCATGTGTGCACTGCTGTGTGGGGTTGGATTGTTCCATTGTTTCATCTCCATCTTTGGTGCGTCTCCATTGTCCTTCACACACCTGCAAGCCCATTGTCCCTGTCCATTACGATCGCCGTTGCCACGGTGACCACCCTCCACCTTTATCCACTCCCATTCCACTCCATTTCCTGTTTCTATTCGCCTCTCCTGGAAACTTCCTGTTTGTGTCAGGCCCCCGATTTCCCGTTTCCTGTGTGGTTCATGCCAAGGGCACACCTTTCATGGCCTCCACAGTGCATATGCTTCTCTCTAATGGACCATTCGATTTCCTTTGTACAGGGAGCGCTATTCATAAATGGAGGAGTGCTGAGAGATACCGTCAGCCATTTCTCAAATCATCCACTTTGCACCCTCTTTACATGTAATACTATAAAAACATGTAATTTAAAAAATAAATAAATAGCTGTTAACTTGGTTAAAAGTAAGGCAGTAAGAAGTTTGTTAAAAATAAAGAAACACTGAGCTTAAGGCAAATTGTTTTAGAGAAAGAGATACATCATCCCAGATTTACACACTGCACACAAGGTATGTGCAACATTTCGAATGGAGAGTTGACCTTTATCTTCTCTTTCTCTCTCTCTCTCTCTCTGTCTCTCTCTCTCTCTCTCTCTCTCTCTCTCCCTCTCTCTCTCTCTCTCTCTCTCTCTCTTCCACTCTGTGAAGCCTCATCTCCAAGTGACCCGTGGGCCCAGTGTAACAGCAAATTGTGTGAAAGCAAGTTTGCGGATGGAACGTGTAATAGGGAATGTGCCGAACCCGAGTGCCTAAGGGATGGCTTTGACTGCATCAAAGACGAAGACAAAGGCCACTGCAAGTAGGAAATGGTCTTTTCTATTCTATCTATTTACACCTGTATTTATAGGCAATATCTATATATTTATATCTATATATTTATATATCTATAATTTAAAGCAAATAACAATGTATTACCGGCATATCAAACAGGTAACAGAATATAATTTAAATACAATTGGAATATATCATATCTACAAATTGCATATCTTCCATAATCTATTATAAGTGTCAGTGACTATAGTTTGGTTTATAATTTATTCTTTCCATGACCCTTTTTCCCCTTTTTGACTGCCTTTTTTTTACCCCTCTCTGTAATTTAGACCAGGCCATGTTCATTACTGCAAAAACCACTACGATGACTCCCACTGCGATCACGGCTGCAACAACGCCCCCTGTGGCTGGGACGGCAGCGACTGCCACTACGACCCCATCTGGGCCAAGGGCACGTTAATCGTGCACACGAGGATCCCCTACGCACGGGGAGGAACGTTCCAGAACAACTCCCTGCTGTGGTCCCTGAGCATCCTGCTAAAGACCACGGTGAAGCTGAGGGGCCGGGCACCGCTGCACCCCTCCAGCGACCTCCTCAACCTCCAGCCGCAACAGCTCACCGACCTGCTAAAGCCCACAGCACCCGCCAGTAGTGAGGGGTGAGAGCTGGATGGTTATGTTCAGGCGATCTGTGGTATGAGTAGTGTTACCACCTGTCCCGGTTTTACCTGATTGTCCCAGTTTTTAATGGTCTGTCCCCGGGAAAAAAAAAATTCCCGGGACACTGACACCCAGGTCACTGCTTATAAGCAAAAAGGTTGATTGGGTTGTCGAAATTTCCCTATTTTTACACATCCTCATACCTAGGGTTACCATAGATGGCAACCCTAGGTATAAGGATGTGAGGTTCCATATTGTTTGTGTAAAATCTTACTCATTCAATTTGTAAACTGCTGACCACTGTTGCATAAATAATTTTGAGACCACGGCTATGGTAATATTCCACTATAAATAACAATAAAGTAAACTGAAATCATGTGTGGAGGAAAAAGAATTGCGGCACTTCACAGACAAAGGCAGGTAGTAATTCTTCAATTATGTGCAAATATTCTAGACTTTTTAACATGGGCAAAGGCATCCTTCATGTGGTTGTTATATTTTAATATGTAGCTAAGTAGGTTTGTATACAATGTGGTCATTTTTTCGTGTTGTATATTGCTTTGGAGAAAAAGCATATGATAAATACTAAATACTAAATTGCAACCGTTACTGTGAATACCATATCATGCAGTAGATATCGCCCATGTGGCCTTTAGAATTGAACTTCCTCTCCAACCTTCCTCACATCCTCTCCTGCCACAGCTCCCTGCTGTTCCTACAAGTGGATAACAAGCCATGCAAGCAGCAGGCAGAGCCCACCTGTTTCCCCTTTGCCCAGGGAGCGGGCCGCTTCCTCCAGGCCAGGATGGCAGCGGGTCGCACCCCGAGCGCCCGGCTCCCCGATGTCGAGGCAGTCATCCAAGTGCGAGGAGTCACGGAGGAACTAGGGGACAGGAGTGAGAAAATAAAGCCGGTGAAACCAGAAAACAGTATGTCCTCCACGTCTGATCCGTGTACACAATAGATATTTTTACACACAACTGTCTGGATCCCATGTTTGAACATCCACAATGGTTATTTATTTTGCCTCTGTCTTTCCTGGATCAAAATTATTTTTTGTTCAAGCTTCATACAACAACATCCTGCATTTTGTCAACACTTTTTCTGTTGTGTTTTTGCAAGATGGATAAAAGCCTCAGCCTAATGACTTGCTTTTGAGTAAACAAAGATAACATATTTTACCTTAACTCCACATCAGTGTTAAACTCATTAATATTTAATACATACTCTTGGCATAATTTGCAGAGGGGTTAGGGTCCTGAAAAAAGTCAATTTTAATCAATGTCAATCTACTACCCCCCCCCCCCCCCCCCCCCCAAAAAACAATCATATCACACATCCCTTTCCAGTGTGCCAACGCACAAATGTTACCCCCACACAATGTCTTTCAACCCCCACAGCCCTTGATACATACTGCACACTTTATATACTGTAACTCCATTCAACCACTGAGTATTTAACCAAGTAAATAAGAGGTTATTTATTGTTTTATATAGCATGACTGGGTGTTTTTAATCTAACGCATTAAATGTCTATCTCCTCCACCCAGCACCACCTGCGTGGCTGTGGCCTGTAGTCGGGGTGGCCGTGGGCCTGGGGGTGGTGTCTCTGCTGGCGGTGGTGCTGGTGGTGGTGTGGGTGCGGAGGAGGAGGAGGAGGAGGAGAGGAGGGGCCAGGGTAGAGGAGGAGGAGAGGGAGCGGGTGCGACACCGCTCCACCGGCTCTGACAACAACAACGGCAGCAAGGCCTGGGTGGAGGCGGGCAACCTCCGCGAGGAGCGCAGCGGTGGCAAGGGCAGGCGCGGTCACGAGAAGAACGGCGGCTTGAAGAAGAAAAAGAAGGCGAAGGAGACGGGGAAGAAGCGGCGCGAGCCTCTCGGAGAGGACGCCATTCGGCTAGGGTCAGTGCCCCTGTTCTTGTTCCACAGAGGAAGTTGGAATAGCACAATAAACACTGCAGACAATAGTACTGAAAAGGCCCTCAAAAGTCCTAGACAGCCCTCTTGAGTGTGTCAAGATGATCTGAGGTGAACCTCCGCTCTGTTTTCAGGCCTTTGCGGAAGGACCTGGATATAGGAAGTGACACGGACGTGACCCAGAGCTCTATGGAGGATGTCAGGTATTCGCGGCGAGACACGTCCATTCACGACCACCGGACGCCAGAGCAGAAGAACTTCAGGCTCCCCACCAGCCACCCTCAGTCACCAGTGCAGGGTGGGATATCGACATTTTAGTTTTCCACCATTCACACATTATGGTTAAATAAAAACAAAAACCTGATTGAAATCCGATTATTCTATTTGCTCTGATTAAAACATAAATTCAGTAAATTAAATGTGTGTGACGTATTTTAAATTCAGTAAATAAAATCACTGGATTCAAATGTATGTATTTTTTGTTAAAATGTAACCACACCAACAGACCAGTGACAGAATAGAATCAAATCCTTTAACTGTGTTTTAATCACACTTGTTGCAGTAACTTCAGTACTGTCTTCAGTACTACACTGAATTTAATTGTTTCTCTTATTTACAGCTCCCCCAAGAGGATGGGAAAGAAATGCAACTCCTTCACATCAGAGAGCACAAACACCAACCAATGTGGGTGAATAATTACATTTTTCAGCTATAATTTAGGAATAATTACTTACCATGCAACTTGGATATAGATTTAGTGATATTAAGCATACTGCTTGCTTGATGATAATTGTAATGTTTTTCTATATGTCTGTAAATAAATGTGCAATATCTTACATATTATGTAAAAAATAAGTACAATTTGAACTGATGGTGTATTTGTGTTAACAGACTGCTCCAGTTCAGTGGTGTGGCCCAGATGGGTCAGTGGTTCTGATCCGTGCTGTGCGGAGTGGACTGGACCGGGTCGTTCTGGAGCTACTCAGAGCAGGAGTGCCAGTCAACAACACGGACCACACCGGTACTAACCTTTTCTTAGGGTCTGGGTTTTATTTCCTTTATTTGACACAAAGCAGTTATGGGTTTTCATGCTGTGTAATTAAGAGAGGAGATTTACAGTTTTACCGATTTACAGTTATAAAGGCCAACAGCAATAGTTTAACAACTACTGTACATGTGAAAGATAAATGCTCTTATCCCCACCCCTCTGCCAATGTGTTTACAACTTCCCATAAACCAGTTCTTCACCTTCAGCATACACAGTGTTTTATGACTTCAAAACAATCATTTGTTTATCAAGTGGGAGTGTATCTGTAACATTAGCAGGAAAGCATGATATCGTTTGTGTGCAGTTGGGGAGTGAACCTGCATAATGTTGTTCTACCTGTCTGGTTCCCTCTCTCTTTTCTTTTCCTTTCCCATCCCTCTTTCTTTTGCTTTCTTCCACTTATTCCTTCCATTCATCCCTTCTGCCGCTGGTGAACTCCCCACTGCTGCCCACCCTGCCTCGCTCTCCTCAGCACCCCTAATCCCCAGCTCTGACGATGCACAGACAGAACAAACAGAAGAAGAACAGACATAGCATGCTCTAGACATAGCATGCCTGACAGATTTGAATGTCCTGCTTTAACTTTTCCTCTCTTTTCCTCCATCACTCTCCTCACAAAAAAAAAACATCTCACTCATCTGCACCCTAATGTATCTTGCCTCACCCCAACACACATACTGGCTTCACTCTCTCACGTGTTCCTGGCCGACCTCGCTGTCCACTCTGTATATATTTTGCCCCCCTCTCCCCTACCTCCCCTTTGATTAAATGGTGTTGCCTCTTCCCCTCCATAATTGGGACGCCATTCTGCTTTACTTGACCTTCCTCCACCCTAAACCCACCGCTCTGCCTGCCAGGGAGATCGGCCCTCCACTGGGCATGCACAGTCAATCACCTCGCCCTGGCGCGAACCCTTATCCGCTACGCCGCGGCCGTGGACCTTCAAGATAACAAGGTAATGGGGCTCTCTGCTGCTCTTCTTCAGGTATTTTCAGTCTAATTTAAGCCACACATGGAACTGTTTTGGAGATACCATGAACTCCAGGTCAAGGAATCTTGTGAGTTAATGAACAGCAATCATTGTGTGTGTGTATGTGTAGGAGAAGGAATCAGAAGAATAAACATCCATTATTCGCTTTCCTTCCCCCTTCCTTTCCCCCCACCCCTCGCCAGGGTGAAACACCTCTCTTCCTCTCTGCGCTCCACGGTTGCTACGACACGGCCCGATTGCTGCTCCTCAACGGTGCCAACCAGGAGCTGTGTGACCACCGTGGCTGGCGACCGCTGGATGTGGCCCGAGAGGCGATGCACCACCAGGTGCTGGAGCTGCTGCTGGCTCACAGGGGCCCCAGAGGGCCGGCCCCCGCGGCCCCCGACTGCGAGGTGCTGTGGGACGACCGGGCGTTCCTCTACTCCCCCTGGGCAGCAGCCCCATCCCTTCCCGGCAGGAGTGCTTCCTTCTCGGGGGCCATAACGCCAAGAGGGCTGTCCACGCCTCCGCCAAGGTAAACCAAAGCAATTCACTGCACTGTGTGTCAGTATGACTAACAATGTGCACTGTCACTTGGACGGATTGACCTAAATGCAGGGATTCATTTATTTATAAAGCCCAAATGTCTTGTATATTGTGTTCACCTATCAACACTTATTACCTCCACCAGCGGAGGTTATGTAATCATTGGCGTTTGTTTGTTAGTCTGTTAGTTAACATTGTAACTCAAATAGTTATGGATGGATGGATGGACTAACTGAAAAGTGATTAGATTTTGGTGGTGATCTGAGCTGCCCTGGTGGAGGTCTGTGCTCTCTGAGTGCTTTTCTAGTTTTGTTAGTGTTATCTTCATATTAATATGAACCATGTAGCTGCTTCTCAATATGCTATGTACTCTTTCTCTTTCACAGTAACTGGTTAATGGGCCCTGTTCAATGTCCTTCCCCTCAAAACTGGCGTCCATCATTAAACCAGTCAACCACAGCATTGGTTACGCCCAGAATCCTTGGCCGCCCATCCAGGCCAATCAGCACACTGCAGGAAGTGACCTCAGAGGCAGAGGAGGAAGAGAGGGAAGCCCGTGAGGTTCCTAGGGCAGTGACGCCTCATTTCCTGTCGCCACAGCCCGCGCCCAGACAGCGCTCCTTTTCCTGTACCCAGCATGCTTTGCAGCGTCGTTCCAGCGGCAACCCAGGAGAGCTGTCGCTGTCCGTCGCTTTGCCCACAGAGAAGGCAGCCAATGAGCACGTGGAAAAAGCAATTTCCCCACCGCCTAAAGAGGCACCCAACCAATTAGAAAGTAAATCTAGCATCCACATCCCTCCCAAACCCCCAATAGATCCTCAGAAAGAAGTCACCATAAAGAACTGCACCCAAAAGAGTGAAACAGCCAATCATGAAAATGTTGCCTCCTCCCAGCCTGTCGTCTAAATAATATGTACATTCACAGAACACTAATACTTGTTTTTTTACATGCTAAAAATGACCCAATTAAGTTGTATAATTTATTTCCAGTGAAGAATTATTTGATATATTCTCCATTTTGTAACAAAATTACGTATTCAACTGTTATTAAAAGGTGTTATTATTCATAATAATGTCTCATTTATTCATTTTAGTGTGTTTTCTTTTAAATGAATTTTGCCATTTCCAGTAACACTAGAAGCTATTTGTGATATGGAACATCTGGTCTGGTTCTTTATATGAACAGGTGGCGGGAAAAGTTTCTGGTTTCGAGGAAATGGCTGGCACCACCTCTGGGGAGCCGGGAGAGCTATTTTTAACCGTGACAGGTGCTCGCCTCTGTAAGCCTCACCAATCCGGGCCGGGCAAATGCAAACCACATTTCAGAAAAGCCACCTCCAGTCACGCCGACTTTCTGAATGTGTACACAGACAGTCTTTATTTGTAAAAGAGGTAGAGAATACAGGTGTTTCACTGTACAGAAAAAAGACAGCACTGTTGATATACTCATTCAAACCATATATAGAGAGACAGCAAACACACCTCATTCATATAATAGATACACACACAAGCTCAGTAAAAAAACAAAAAATGAAAGGAAAACAAAATACACACACACACACACACACACGAAAACACAATCTTTGGATTTCTCTATTGTCCCCCTCCCTCACCCAAGTCAACTCACGTCTATCAGAGCTTTAAAGAAACAAACACAAAACCATAAGATAATAGCCATGGTAACGATAATAATAATAACAATAATAATATAGCATTCATTAAAATAAGTCGTGATGCGATTTTCTCCCATTCCTACGAGCATCCAGACGCTGCAGTAACAAGTGGAGATAGTGTTATAGTGGAGAGAAAAAAAATATCCCATGATCCCCTTTCTTTTCCTCCCTAGATCCCTTTTTGAAATCTCACACATGGGAACTGCTCCCACAATTCAATACACACACGCACACAAACACACTCTCAGTTAAAGACACACATATACACTCTATCGCTTTCTGTCTCACACACACACACACACACACACACACATACACACATAAAATATAGTGAAGAAGCACAATAAATGAAATAAGAAAACTGTGAAAACTGCGATGTGTGGGGGTAGGATGGGTGGGGGTGTGATGTGGTGTGGTGGTGGGAGTGATGACAGGTAGAGTGACCATCATTCGTTGTCATTGCCGGACAGGTGTGCTTGGCCGCCGTTCCCGCCTGCTCTGGGCTAGTCTAGTCTATTCTGGAGAGCGACGGCTCCATCAGTCGGAGTCCGAGTGGTCACTGAGGGGCGGGGAGGCCGACTGCGGAGAGTTCGGGTCCTGCCAGGTGCCATTAGTCTGCAACGGAGGGAAGGACTTGATGTGATGTGAGTCTGACAAAAGCACTTACCCACGCAACACTTGTGAGCTTCTAATCATGTCACAGATCACCTGTGAGCTTTTAATGATGTCACAGATCACTTGTGAGCTTCTAATAATGTCACAGATCACTTGTGAGCTTCTAATAATGTCACAGATCACTTGTGAGCTTCTAAACATGTCAGAGGTCACCATGGCAACTGTCTCTGCACACTGCAGAGGCTTTGTTTACTTGAGACATTAGACCACTTTTTTAAACGAAAAGTAAATGTATGTATGTAAATGTAACCACATATTTGTTCCAGCCAATGTACTGAACCAGCTGATCCTAATTAGCTAAACGCTTCCCCCAGGTAGATGGGCTGATTAGTGCTTCAGTGTTTCCTATACATTGACGAGACTGTGGCGGCCCAAAATTCATTTAGTCACAGACTGGGGACTACACCAATGCCAGTTCTGTGCATGTTACTATGATGGGTGACACATTCTACATATCTACTTTGCCTCTGCATTCTCTGAGACATGCTGGAGAAATATACAAAGCGGCAGAGTAAACAACAAATATCCTAAAATGTCTAATGGCTAATCTACTACCTACTTGATAGATCTGCTATTTCTATGATCTCTGTGATACATACTGTATCATACACAACTACACAACTAAGGCAGAAAAGCCCTCTTCCACACGTCAAGTCTGGGGCTTCACAGAGTCAGCAGCGCAGGAGAGTAGCGGCGTGTTAGTCTGAGTGGAGAATGTGAGAAGGGAGGAAAGGGTTCCAGAGAGGCAATCTAGTCCTAATATATCAGTTCTGGGAGCTGGCACAGGCTGGGCCGTAGACCCACTGTAGCATGCGGTTAATGGCTTCCTCACCAGGCTCTCTCTGGGACTACACAGCCTGTCTGAGACACAGAACTGAGACAGAGAGTCCTACCAGAGAGAGAGAGACGGACATGGCAGTTTTAGACAGAGGTGAATGAGAAACCCATACACACACACACACACACACACACACAAACACTTGCACTCTCTCACATGAGCATGCAGATTCACGCACACACACACACACACACACACACACACACACACACACACACACACACACACACACACACACACACACACACACACACACACACACACACACACAAGCGTGTGCACACACAATGTGAGGACACACGACAATGTAAACATACACACACCCTTTACACAGAAATCCACACAGACGACCAACATGAGAACAGAATCGTACACATGCAGAATGAAGCACCAGTATACGAGCCATCAAGATAAACATGCAAAAGATAAACAAACAAGCATAGAGAAAGCACACACCAAAGCAACTGCACTGATCTACGACATCAACCAGGGTTGTACAAAAATCAGAACTGAACTGAGAATGACCTAAGGACCAATTCTTGAATTTTAATTGAGGTTGCAAACTAATAGTGGAATTGTAATTCAATTTCAAATGGCAGGAAAGACAACTGGAATTCCATGAAATTCAAAGAAATTCATGATAATTAAGGTGAAGTTAACACTTAAGCTTTACAGCATATATTATATTATATATGATTACAACAGATATTACTGTATGGAGTTTATGTACACAATACTTTATGATACTAAATAGGCCTATTTTTTAAACCACAAATTAACATTAGAAGCATAATTTGTAGAACTAATCATTAAAATTGTAATAACTTTCAAATTGTGGATAATGATAGGACATCACTTCATTTCCCAGAAAGCTAATTGTTAGACATTAAGGGAATGTTTGTGTTGGTACTGCATTTGTAGAATTTGGGATGTAATTATCCCCATTTGGAAGGAAAAAGAAATCTTAAAAGTATCACATTCTTACTAATATGTGGTTAGAATGAATTTGTGTGAACTGCAATGAACTTTACTCAACATCCTGTAATTCCAATCCAAATTCAATTCATCATCCTGTAGGGTGGAGATTGGCATTAAATTCTGAAATTCTGTATTTTGCACAACTCTGACATTGACACGTACAAACACAGGACATGAATGAAACAGCTGCCACGGTGACATGCACAATGAAGGGGGTGACGGAGAGGAGGGGGTCACGAGACAGGGTTCTGGATGGACAGCATGCATGCACTACCTGCGCTCCCATGTGATAGGCCGGCTGCTCGCCTCCGTTCATCGGAGGTACTCCCAGGAAGAGGTCAGCCGACCCCGACAGGGAGAAGGAGCCTGAGCCTGAAGGAAGAAAGCATGGAGAAGGGGAGAGGAGGAGAGAGAGAGAAAGAGAGAGAGAGAGAGAGAGAGAGATAGGAAGCAGAGGAGGAGAGCAGACGAGCCGATAAGCTTACTGACCACCCAACCAACAGCCACCTACTACACGTGTGGGCTAATTCACACCAAACACTCTCCGTATACGGCGCGTGCCTGTTTCGTATTCGTTTAGAATGTATGTTAACAAATTAGACTGTTCACACCGCACGCGTGATTCTGTGTATTCTGCCACACATACAAACATATTGTACGCGCTTACGTGCTGTACACGCTCAAGCCAGTGTGAATGAGCCCTGACCCTTCTGAGTCTAATGAGGCGCCTGAAGATCAGTTTCGCCCCGTTCTGCCATTGCTGTGAATTACCAGTGCTTTAACTGTTCCCACCAAGAAGTCTTGAAAAGCAGTCTTTGCACACCTTGCCCCTACACTGTGGAGCAAGCTGCCACAACAGACCATCAGAGATTCAGTGTCTTTTCTTCTCTGGGATTTTTTTTAACTTTCTTTTCCTACTTGAACTGGTAAGCACTTTAAACTATAAGCTAGTCTGTGTACACAAATAAAAGCATTAAACATTAAGACGTTTCTATCCACAGTGACTTACAGTACAAACACTGCAAAAGAGAAAGCTAGTGGGGCTGGGCACTTGTGGGTCGCCATGTTGTAAAACTACACCGCTGCTGTTGCTGTCTGATCTGAATCAAAGTAAACGCACACCATCTGTGCAGCTGCTGGACATGTGTGCATGTTCTCCACTGACTCGAACCAGGCAGCGGCGGCATCCCCACAGAGGGCCTGACGTGACTGGGAGCTCTGCTGGAGACGGCTCACTCACCGGTGGAGTTGGGGGTGTGCGGCGAGTCCTCGCCCTGCTGCGTGGCCCCCAGGGCGGTCTTCATGGCGTAGATGTTGGCCTCTTCCTGGAACTTGCTGATGTTCTTCTTGTAACGGATCCTCTTGTTGCCAAACCAGTTGGACACCTGTCGGCGGGTTCGGGCATCCCGATAGAGAGAGGTCAGCGTTAAAATTAGGCGTGGCGGGTTGTTACCGTGACATAAACAGTTTACGGTTATGATTTCAGGGTAGAGGTGGGTGATGTGTCGGAACGGAGAGGCGTGGAGACCGGCATTCCAGACACCCGCATACCTGGGAGACGGTGATCCCACACTGCTTGGCAAGCTCCTCCTTTGCCTCCTCGCTGGGGTAGGGGTTGGAGAGGTGCGAGTAGAAATATTCATTCAGGACTTCCGTGGCCTGCTTGCTGAAGTTACGCCTCTTGCGCCTGGTTAAAGGGAAAACAGACCACTCAACCGACTTTAAAAAAATCATACAACACTCCTACTGTCTAGGCGTTAGGGCTGCATGATATTTTGGAACATGTGCAATATGCAAATAACATTTCTGAATGTGGCATTAACAATATATTTTCCAATAAATAAACAAATACTTAAACATACAGTTTTAGCATCTTTTATCTTTGTCTTCACCACTAGGTCCTCGTGACAAATGTATGTAATGGCAGAGGACATAAAGGACAGTAGGACTTCATCTGATTATTTAATGTTTGATATTTGGATCATGAAATCATAGCCTTTTGAAATCCACCATCTGCACCAAATATCCACTGATACACTCGCACAAACATATCCACAAAATTCCAGCAAAGTATTACCTTATAGTCAGTGTCTCAAAACAGATTAACCAATAACACATACCTGGCGTCGAGGAAGCGTGAACGCAGTATCATGACAGCTTCACAGGTGCTCTGCTTAAGCTGGGTCTGGATGGCGCTGAACTTGCGGTGGATGATGGCCACCATGCGTTCGATCTCGCGGGGAGACACGGGCCGCGTGCGCGACTGCTCCCGCAACAGGTTCATGACGTGGGTGGTGAACTCATTACAAGCCTGCTCAAACGAACACACACACACACACACACACACACACACACACACACACACACACACACACAAAGTTTAAATAAGCATTTTCTACTGTTTAGGATATTGTCATTATTTGAAAATGCTCCTTTCAAACTAAATGCAAACTCCTGCAGAGTAGTTGGTATTAAAATACTTTTTATTAAACGCAGGTAAGGATAATTATTGGCCCATTCAAAGTTTTACTGATCAGAAGGTGTTCCAGCACCCATCCATTGGTCTGACATTGGTCTATGTCTGGGCATTGAGACTCGTACCTGCTCGTATTTCTCCAGCTCTGTGTGATATATGTTGCGAATCTGGCTCAGCTTGCTTTTGTAATCGGAGTGCTCCAGTGAGCTGTCCGGGGACATCCCGCCTGAGCTGGTCGCCGCGGACACCGCCGCTGCAGCCCCGCCCCCTTTCTCCGGGCCCGCCACACCTTCGGCCAGCAGCATGTTGTCCAATCGGACGAGCTGAGGATCCGGTGGTTCCTCCTCCTGCGCATTGCGCATAGACAAACCTAATCCCAAAAGAGTAAAGGCATTTTCAGACACATAGGCTTATACATTTAAAGAAAACAAAAAAACTGTAAATCACCTAGACAGTTGTTCAAAATCTGGTGTATCATTGAATAAAACATGTTATAACATAAGGGATTTGTTTGAAATATAGGAGAGAGAAAACTATGGCTTAATATTTACTGTTATTATTATAGTATTATGCAATTCAGCAAAGTGACAGAATAACCCCTGAAAGACCTGAAGTTTGTTTAGAGAAAATGTTACTTGAAAGCCAACATTCACTTGCAGAACAAGCAAGCTACAAGGAAGGAATAAAGAATAAAGATACATGTAAATTTCACAACACAAAATGCATTTAGTGGTGTACCGACCTCAACCCAAAGGCTGTAAATGGACAAAAACTTGCATACAAGTACATAAATAAGCTAAACTACCTTAAACCAGTCAGTGACATACAAACTGCACATTACCAACCTGACAATTGTCCCACTTTGTTTGACCTAGACGAACCGATTAAGTTGTGACATGCCCTATGCAACACTGGCAACGGTGGTGTATCTAAATTTGTTCAAGATATATCTAATGGTGGAGGACCTGTTAAGTTTTAATTATACAAATGAAAAGAATAGGGTATAACCTACCCGCCTACAACACACAGACGGATGTACTGCTAACAGTAATGGGCAGGACAGGTAGGCTACGAAAGGCACTGCCCACAACAACATATCCACCAAGCTCCTGCTTTGTTTCACATCTTCATCAGCTTGTCACTAAAGCGTAAGACTATCAACTTTTACAGAAATAAAAAAAGTTCGTACAGTGCTCAATGGTATTACACACATAACTTTACTTCACCAAACACTTACCAGTTTTTTCTTTTATCTCACATAACACACTGAACAATGCAGGTTTCATTCGATGACAATTCAAAGCATGTTTTCTGTGTTGGGTGGAAGAACAAATGGATAACATTAAAGGTTAGCCATATATCCTGTCCTCAACAGCGTAACTCAGAAATAAAAAGTACATAATTGGAGATGGGGCAAAACAAACTTAACCTCGGCACCACATTTCTCTGTTGTACAGTCCGACGGTGCATAAAAGATTCTGTGCTTTGCTTTATCTTCCAGCTAACAACCATGCTAGCTTCTGGTTAGTATCTGGCTAGCTTGCAAGCTTTCATCTGCGGTTGTGTTGACGGGTTAGTTTTGAAGTTCAGATTCAGACAATACTTTTCTTTGAAACAGCACTGATGACAGTGGTATTCAAAGTAACATGTGATAATTTTCTTCTGTGATGAAATTCTATGTGATGCTTACATATACAAATACTAGGAACTAATTGTTTTTGTTGGAAATGGGTGCTACGACAGCTGAGTCAAAAAGGCTATTCGCTAATGCTACACCAAGCTGCTAACCGCTATTGACTGCTTCATGGTTATAACATATAAAATGATTTGTTATAAGACAACAATGTACCTGCGTATACATTCCCAGGTCATAGGTCAGTCAAAATGTTCAATAATGTCGCGTAATACCGCCCAAAAGTACCATTAACTTAAAAACAAAATAAATCTAACTAACTAGCGGAGGTACTCAATAATGTGAGTATGTTCGCTATCGTTACCAGGTTAAGCGCTGGTAGAATAGCTGCTACTCTTTGACTGGTAGCCATAACGCTGCCACAGCAAGTAGCTCTAGCTAGCCATACTTAACGTAGCCACATAGGATAGCTAATGATTCATGTAAACAATAGCTGGCATTAGTTTGATCACAATGCAGTAACATCCAAACGTAACATCTACAACTGTCATTTCACTGTCACCAGTGCGCCATAAGAACTAGCTTTTGACTTGGGTTTCCGATAGGAACGAGTAGAGTGTCTTTCAAAGACAGTTTGTTTCGCTAGCTACCATCAGAATAGCCACATCCCGCTAATAGTGGTTAGCATGCTACCTCCACAGAACTTTGTTCTTAATAACGAACTTTACTTTTGGGCACAATGCCAGTAGTGCCATTCATATTAAACCTTCTTTGCTAATTAAAATGTTATGGTACTTACTTTGCTTGGGCTTCGTCCAAACTTTGATCAGTTATGGTCATGATTTGTTGCAAAATATCGCCAATATCTCTGCGGCTCTCGTGTCCATTTTCTGATCCTTCGAGGCCTGATTCCCCATCGGACCGATGCTGAGAGGGTGGGTGAACCGAATTCATCGGATGCATACCGGGAGGAGCGTTCAAACCAAGGCCCCGGCCTGAATTGGGACCATTGCCCGCGATAGGCTGC
Source organism: Coilia nasus (assembly GCA_027475355.1). Lineage (NCBI taxonomy): Eukaryota > Metazoa > Chordata > Actinopteri > Clupeiformes > Engraulidae > Coilia > Coilia nasus. The sequence continues at coordinate 13,688,210 of CM050218.1, read as the reverse complement.
TGCTGTAACATCCCGAGCGGTACATTAGCTGAACTGTATGTGGTCTTGAGATTACACAATGCACCCTGAAAAAAAGCTACAGTGATCCCCTAGCGATTCACAGAGAGATTGGAGGAAGTAGGTAAGACAACCACAAATAATGTCGAATTACCATTGGTACTGCAATATTTGTTACATGTTTGCTACAATTTTATGAATTGTTGAGGGATAATCCAGAGATTTGATATTGTGGAATTATGGTAGGCTACGTAAGTAGGTTCCGTTTAAATGGGCCAACATTTTCTACTAAAGCAACTTCGCACTTTCATCTAAAACTTTATCAGTAGCCCTGATAATTTTAGGTAATGGTCTTTATTTAGTGTAATAAACAGTGCGTTAATTATTTTACTGTAGACCAGGCTTATGTGAAATAAATGTATACTTTATTGATCCCCTAGGAGAAATTGGAATTTTTGCAGAAACGGTTCACACAAATCACATTTAAGGTTTACACCAGAACAGATGTGGAAGACATAGGCTACCCTAGTAAATAAAACTGTTTCATTGACATCTAATTTCACTCTGCTCAGCTCATGCAGCTCAAACATCGTTTAGCCTACTTTGCTCACTCTTCTTTTAAGTCTACTTCTCCTTTAGCTGCAAATCAACAGGAAGTCTGCAAAACCGCAGATTCAGTCTCACACAAACAGCTAGGTTTCAACATGCTATTTCCATCCAGCAAGCCGGTGCAGATGAAATGCATGCATAGCACACCTCCCTCAGGCTATAACTCATTGGGTCATTTCCAACAGTATGCTTTTGACAAATAAACAAAGAAACCATTTATTGCCATTTATTCTATTTCTTGTCAACCTGAGGGTACAATGACAGTTTTCCACGACTTTAGTGGATATGGGCCAAATAAATAGGGGTGGGTCACGGCAGAAGAGAGGAACAGGAAGAGACAGCAGTCAGAGAGAGTGAGGTAGAGCATGTTGCAACTTCATGTCAACTTTTCACTAGTCCAGAACATTTGCTGTGGCGTTTTTGAACAGAGAAATTAAGTTATGTTGTGCGTAACGTCTATTTTTCCTAGAAGGTGATGTTCACGAAAAGCCACCTTAGATAAAAAGGTAAGAAGGAAACACCTGGAGGCATCTGAGGATAAACCATCTCAAGCACGAAGGTACGAACTTACACTGCCATAACTATTTAGGGTGGTTGAAAGGGGGAGAGGTGACAGCTTAAGCAAATGTACTAATAGGTATAGCCATGCTGTACTGTCTTTTTTAGTTTTCTTCTGCTTTATAGTTTGCTGATAAACGTGTCTTAGATCATTGACCTGTCCTTATACATACAAGTAAGGGACATTCCCAGGGTGTTGACAAGGCATTACTGTACACTTAATAATACTTAACTTTTAAAGTGACTTAACTTTTTAGCGATGTTGAGGTTTTGTCTTTGTACACATTACCTAGGAGTGCTGTGCTGTCTAATGATTAATTTTGAAGTTCATTTTGTTTAATAATTCTGCCATAAGTATTACATTTTTTTTTTAAATTCCGTGTGCAGAAAAGATTTGCCAAAGTTGTCAAAGTAGAGACATTTATGTTAGATTTCACACTTTGTTGTGCTCATTGTATGGCCTTAAAGTATAGGTGAATACACATTTCTCATACTCTCCAAAAATGTTTTGCTTTACAGAAAAAACCCCACAATGGATAATACAGTGGATGGAACCTGTAAAGCTGCTGAACCAGAAGATCTGGAACCTCTCTTCATTTTAGAAGAGGGTGATGACATTGACAGTATCATGTGCAATATAAATAAAGACAAGTGCCAAGAGACCGTTATGGTAACTGAAGAAGGCAATGATGATAGTATCAAAGAAAACACGCAACCCACAGAAGAACAAGAAGAAACGAATGTGTGTGAGTCTGAAGACAGAACTGTAAAACAGTCAGAAATGCACGAAGAGGAGAACGGCAGTGATACAGACGAGAGGATACAGAAGGAGACGGAGATAAAAGACACTGAGGCTGACATAGACGTGAACAGGGAGAATGACGCGGTGGCGGGGACAGAAGAGAATGTACCAGATGTGGCAGAGGCCGTGGGCGAGGGCACTTCACACACTATGGTACCTCCAGAGGAGCTGGAGGTGGCTGAAGGGAGAAAGACAGAAGTGACACAGAACACAGAAGTCGTATTTAGACACAAGACACAGCCAAATGCAGATATGTCAGCAAAATCAAAAGACTTTTTAAGTCCAGAGGATGCGCAAAAAAAGGTATAAAGCTATACAAAATGGTGTGTAGATATTTTCATACACACTGCTCTAAACATTTTGTATTTGTTTCGTAATGGCATGCAATGGAAAATTCTTATTCAGAAGCAAAGTTCCCAAAACCTATGTCAATATTTACCATTTTATTTCAGTAACTCTAAAACGGAACTATCCACTGTTGTACTACAGTGCACATTCGACACATCACATGCCCCCTGCTGACCCATTAATACTGTGGTTAAGTGCATTTTACTACTATGTGCATTTTCATAATTTTATTCTTTATCACCACAGATCAACAGGTTAAGTTCTGATTTCCCAGACGCTCTCTATGAGTTTCTGTACAAAGTTCAGGAGGGAAGACGACTGAATGACCAACGCTGCTCATTCAGACTGGAACAGAGGAGGCGATGCTATTCTGAGCCTAGCACCCCTCGCCATAGCAGTACCAAAGGTGACATTAACAACATGACAAAATTATTCTGCTAATCAGAAGCGTAATTTCTGTAAGTGAGCTGAGCCAGCTTTCAGTCATGTGGTTGACACATTACACTATTGCTTAATCACAACTTTTCCAGCGTGGTGGGCATAAAAAAATGATTTTTCAGCAATTCACCACACAAAAGCATCCTTAAATGAAATAAGCCCATGTTGAACATCATGATGGTGATGTCATAATATACCGTTTTAAGGCAGTGCGACTATTTGCACCACAAGTGTTCACAGAGGGTTTCCATTTTAATAATCCCAACGATGTGAAAGTTATGTGGAAATTGTTAGGGAACGAAATAGAACGTTTAAGCAGTGTTTCTGTTTTTACAGTTGAAAGGGTTTGCATCTCATTCACTGCTTCTCTCTTGTGTCTCCCGCTTTCCCCACCAGTCATGTTTTCCTCAATGACATCACTGCAGAGGGAGGAGTTCTTTGAGCTGGTGGCCACATCTCAGGGCCGGCGTCTGGACGACCAGAGGGCCGAGGCCCAGAGCATCCAGCCAGTCCCCCCTCCGCCCCCTGCGCAGCCCCAGGCATTGCCGCCCGAGCAACCCAAACCCAGCGACAGGAAGCTGAGTGTCAAGGCTAGCGTGTTAAAGAAGGCAGCCCCCACACCACCTCCTAAGGAAGACCTATACAATATGATTCTCACATCCCAAGTAATTGTTGTGGTTTTGATCTTTTTTTATTAACCTCGTGCCAGAACCTTAAATGCGCACGCTCAGTCTGTACTGTAAAATACAGCCTGGATACTAGTATCAGTACCCATTGTACATGACTTGACAATTGGGAGATGACATACGCTATGATAAACGGGAACCATTGTGTGCAACCTGTGACGAAGGAACCAGAACCAAACTTGATGACACCATATTGCACAAGTTCAGCGGAAACGTCTGCGCGCTGTAAAAATGTTTTTTTGTTTGCTTGCTGTGAAAGTCATTCCATGCATTTCTGTATGAGAAAGACCTGCCCTTTGTACCTGTTTGGTCTGACCAGAAGTCTACCGTCTGTCCCCACTGCAAGTTTACATTTGACAAGCTCTGTGTTCACAACAAGACCCAGACAGATTGCATTTAGTGTCATTTTGATTTGCTTTGAGCCATCAAAGTTCTTGGGATTATCATAGAGCGGAACTGAAGATAAATTAATTCTCGTGTTATGTAGATACAATACCTATATCAATGGATGTTATTAATAAATATTATTCTTTATTTCCCCCAGGCTCAGGGCAGGTTGGAGGAGCAGAGGAGCAGAGCTCCAGGTCCCATGGATGACGAGGACTTCTTCTCTCTGCTGCTGAAGGTCCAGGGTGGGAGGATGGATGAGCAGAGGACAGAGCTTCCTCTTACAGCCAAAGACTAAACGGAAGTAACGTTTGAATGGGCCCTATTATCACACACAGCCAGACACACCGGTCACCATGGAGACAACTGTGTAGGAATCCTGTCTAAATATGAGTGGAAATTATAACCCTCATCGGACTGCTTATAATACTTTAAACCAGTGCAGCATCGTGAAAAGACAGACTTCAACAGAAGTGAAGCAAATTCAAACCCAAAGCAAGAGATGTGTGATTGGTGATTTCTTATGTTGGGTCTGGTGTTAGGCTGAAAGACTCAAAGTTGTCTCTGAACTGTGTTGTCAACATGTCAACATCACCTTTTGAAAAAGACAAGGGTGAAATGAGGCTACTGTCTTCCTGGGAGTTACAGATAGTTAACCAGCGCCAATGTAGCCTGTGTTTCTAGGGTCAGTATGTTTTGTATTTTCCTGCTGTTATGAGTAATCAAACTTACTATCAAGATGTATTTAAGGGGAGTATCTGTATTGTGATGAGTGTCTGTGTTGCTGAATGCCCTTGGTATCTTTATTTAGTGCTTATTGAGGTCTGGTCCATTTTAAGCTATTCTTTTAACCCTTGCACACCAAGTGCCTGAAATTCATACTGTTGTTATTACTAAACCGTTACTGTCTTAAGAAAGGTGATGTTACAAAGGGTTATTAGTGTTGTTATCGTTGTATATACAGTGTCTTCACTGAAATATCCTAACACTTGATAAGGTTCAACACTGGGATATCTGCTGAAAATATGAGTTTTATGTATAGTATATTTGTTCTAGAAAAATCATGTTATATAAATGTCCTTGATATTCTTTTATAGTCCATTCTCTTAGCTGGGCTTTAGCAATAGCAATATGTGGAAAAGACCTTCAAATGTTTGCTTTAATATTATGGTTTCTGATTCCTTACAGATTTTGTCTTGTGTAAAACTGCCAGTGACACCTAGGTGGAATGAGTGTGTTTAGGTATCATTTTTGCAATTTACACAATATGCACAGACTATATCTGGTTATCTTAATATATGTGAGCGGGAGTCTGTTTATTGCATCGGGGCTTTTTTTCCATTCTTTTTTTTTTTTTTTTTTTTTTTTGGAAACCTAGGACATTATTCATATTGTCAGTTATTACTGTGATTAAGGTAAACAGTGGCTTAGCTGAATATGCTGTCATGCCTGCTGTGGGCTGAGGGCTGGAAAATAACTTCATTCTGAGAAAGCAGCTTCACTGCCTAACCAAAAAAAAAAAAAAAAACGAAATGTACTGTATTTTTGCCTCAGGACTGTTTTGGTTGCAGCACGTTCACCAGAAAAATACACAAGATTGCTTTTTGGGGGTTGCAAAGGAGTATGGTCCATAAAAACAATGCATCTTACAAAGACCACAATAAAATATACTTTGAAAGACTTCCATTCATTTTATAAATCATACCCTAAATGTGTATATACTTAGTTAATATTTAAGCAAAAAGAACAACTGGATTTGTGGAACTCTTCTGATCTGTGGGCCTACCAGATGGCCCACCATCTGCAGCAGGGAGACGTCATTGATACTTCAGATCATTAGTCCAACACACAGTGACTTAAAAGATCACACTGAAATTAGGAAGACTTCTGGTAAACCATTGGGGTCTTCTAATCAGGAAGGTGAACAATTGCTCAATAATGTGATTTTACACATACAATTTTTATCACTATCTTTTAACCAACTAAATTAGGAGGCAAAGTTGTGTTTGAGACTGGATGGATGCCAGATGCCCGCTGTTTTGACAGGAACCAAATGCCTCAGGTCAAAGGAGGACACGCAGGGACTTGTCTTGTAGCCGTTCTCAGAGGTCGTCTCACACATACGTTGTCTTTGGAAACGGAATCAGCAATCTTAAACATCTCCCTGTAAAAAAATAAAACAAAATGCAATACGTAAGTAGTGTTACACAACTGCAACGGACAGGTAGGCTGAAGTAAGTAGGATAAAGAACAGCAACAAAGTAGCCTACAACTTCGTTGTGGCATGTGATCGGAAGCATTGTTGCCTAGTTAGTCTCTCACGTGATTCTGTTCTTCATTTTTCGAATCCTGAAAATTAAGGAAGTAATGACAGACATAGGTAACAACAGCAATTTTCGACGCATTCATTTTTTTTCTGAAAACAGCAAACAGATCACACATTGATACAGCCAAGGTATGTCACAATCCGCCCTGATGCATGTCAAAGTTCGTCTACTACATTTGTTTCTGTATGCTAATGTTATGTTAATGATGAAATATGAATATGTTAAAACACTGATTAGCCTATATGAATTTATGTTCCATCATTAAATGCTGTGTGCAGTAGTCTTTACATTACCTTGAGATGTGACCGCATTGATACTGTATCAAGTCATTGTCTGAAACTGTTTGACTTTGATTTTTCTTTGCTTAACGTTATTTAGGTTAGATAACTAATTATTTCGTTTCTTTAAACTATAGTTGCACTTATTTATCCTTACAGGAAGATGTTGGTATTTGCCTTGCTAATGATATATCTACCAGCAGAGGGAGATGCCTCCCAGATCTCTTGCTACAATGATAAAGGGGAGACTGTCGACTGGTAAATTCACATGACATTCTCTTTGTGTTTGAAATAATAGATTGCCTCTGGTGTGAAACATTAAAGAATGGCACTTTATTGGCTTATACAAATTACTTTTAGCAAACAGACAATAAAAACATACATTGGTGTGTAGGATGGGGAAACCCACAGTCCAGTAGTAGGTAGGCCTGTGTGATTGTTATAGAAATAGTGGTAGGCTACCTATACATTAGCTGTATTGTGACTCTCAGATTTTCTTTACAAATTAAAGCATACATGTCTAATCATTTTGTCTCCTACTATAGGTTTTATCTATACAAACTCCCCTTCCACAAGTCTCGCACTGAGGGATTGAAATATCTACTGATGGAGAAAGGCAGTGAAGGATGGGTGGATGGAGCAGGACTGGTGAATGACAGTACTGGAGCTCTGGCACGAACGATGGGGCCTTTGTACCAGGTCTGGTACCTTCGCTGTAGTCTGACACAGTGCAGTTTCATTTCTCTTCGGTGGTGTTGTGTTGTGTGTGGAAAAAAAAGACATTTTCAGAACTGAAACTTAACTATTGTGGCTTGCTAGAAGCTACATCGGTCTTTTGTACAATTGTTTAAATGGTTTACCAACAAGTATAATCTTCTATAAGTCACTAAAACAAAGAGGTTAAGAAAATCGTCAAATGCTGTGACTCATGGAATTACATAACAGATAATGTATGAGGTCTTTGAGTGCACTGTATAGTAATACTTTGTGTGTGTGTGCGCGCATGTGTGTGTGTGTGTGTGCGCGTGTGCGCGTGGCCGCGAGCCTGTGTGTATGTGTGTGATCATCAGGCTGATGAAATAGGATACATTCTGTACAATGATAAGGCACCCCACTCAGGAAAATCAACTGAAGAAGATTGTAAAATCAATGAGTGTGGCCACACAAAAGGTACTATGTTTTCTCTAACCACAAAAGTAGGTTTACCTCTTGTCTTCAGACATACTAGTTACGCTTCTGCAAATGTTGGTCAGTGGTATAACGAAACAGAAATCTGACAGAATGGTATGGCATTTTGATAGAATATGTCTATTTCATGTCATTTGTTTGTGAAAAGTTGTTTTGGCAAGTGTATAATCCTTAACCAAAATCAATCTTTGGTACTTTGGGATGCTTTGGGATATCATTATCTGTAAGCTGTAAATCAAAATCAAAGCCAATTACTTGAGATCTGCCTGTTTATGTTCTCTTTCATTAAACTTTATTAATCATTGAATGTTGTACATAGAACATGTGGATGCTTAGGCTTACAAAGCATGGACATGCTGTAATAAATGCTAAACTTGTCCTTGCCACAGGTGTTGTACTGTTCAACAAAGAAAGTGGACTCTGGCTGGTCCACAGCACTCCTGCTTTCCCTCCCTCTAAAAGCGAAGGGCAGTTTTCCTACCCGAGCACTGGGGTCATCAATGGACAGAACTTCCTCTGTGTCACCTACCCACTGGAACGTTTCCAGACCATTGGTAATAACCGATACACATTTCACATGTTTCTTACGGTAAAGCTAGTGGAAATATTTAATGATGGCTAAGCATATTAAATGATGACCAAACATCAACTCCGGGCAGCTGTTTATTTTCAGTAGGCAAAAGTTAGAATGATGGTGAAAGATGTGGGTGTGAATTTTAATTTCTTTTCTAAAGGCTGACCTATGCACAGGCATAGCATTATATACTGCACAAAACCATTCTTTTGGTTTTTTACGGTTTTTGAAAATGCATGACACACATACAGTGTCTTTCACAGCAGTGTAGCAGTTGAGGAGACTCACTCATGGGTTAGTTTAGCAGACAGTTACAAGGAGTCTCGGATAAATGAATTCTTCTCTAATTGTTATGCATTTATGTCCAGTTGTTGTATCAATGATGCCTGTCAATCACAGACACATTCACGTCATCCTTGCACAAGTCAGTGTGTTTGCTAAGATTCAGATGTTTGTAAGAGTCAGTGGCTGGAGTATCGGGTAGTTATGTGAGACTTGACCATGTTCCAGATCGGATACGGGCTGGAGCTCGCCCAAAAACTCACTCCAGCCGCCCGCAAGAGCTACTACCTCTGTGGCCCTTGCTGGCAGATCATGCATGTGGTGCTGTTACCATAGCTACAGTGAAAGTAATCCCTCTAACTGCCAGCGTAACCATAGTGACAGACCTGTTCACACTGTGCTGTATTTGCTCTGTGGGTTTTGTGTGATGTCGAAATCATTGTCTTTCATGCTGACACCGCGGTGCTCACATACAGCACAGGTAAATGGGTTACCATCAGTGTGTGTGTGTGCCTGGGCTTTTTTATTGCTTTTCACATCAACATGAAAGATGTTTTCATGCAGTGCAAATGGGAATGAGCAGCACAATAAGAAGGCCCAGGCCCTCCATACCTCCAGTATGGTTCAGTGGCTCGCGTTAATGAGACAGTCCAGAGTGTTGAGCACCTCTTGTCATGGTTATTTGAGAGTCCAGCTGGGTGTGCGGGAATAATGATGTAAAAATTGGTGGTGGTGGGGGCAGGTATAGTCCTTTTGTGACATACAAAAGTGGATGCCATGGCTGGATACGGTGGGTGACTAGCCTAACCATGATGTTTTTTTTTGTTTGGCATTCTGCCTTTAAGCAAGTAGGACAGTAGGAGAGATTGATAGGGAATGAGTTGGATAGAGATAGATAGAGTGGGAAATGACCTAGGATCGGTTTCAAACCTGGGTCTCCAGAATATCACCTTAGCCAACTGTGCCACTACTACACCCTCTTGTGATTGTGTTGTGTTTGGTGGGTTGGGTGCAGAGGTGTCGATCCCAGGTCCAGAAAGTAAAAACCCTGCCACAAATTTGATCCAACCAGCTCTGAATCAGCTGATTGTAATAAGCACTCAAGACAGGTAAGATCAGCTACTCAGTGAAGTCACCTGTGTTAGAAGGAAAACGTGGTAGGGTTTTTACTTTCTGAACGCGGGATTGACACCTCTGGTTGGGTGTCATTTTGCAGGAGAGCAGTTGCAGATCAACCAACCCCATGTGTACGACTGCCATGTCCCCCCTGCCCTGGCCTCCTCAGTGCCCTCCATGGTGCACCTGTGCGGAGGGGGTGTCAATGTCAGTGTCGCTGGCACGCCGTCCACACCGGCCAATCGCAGCATGACTCTCACCTCCCTGGGCGGATCACAGTTCATCAGCTTTGCCAAAGGAGCGTCATTCAACAATGGTGGGCCCTCTTTCCCATGCACTCTTCATACAAAATGGAGTCCTGTAAGGGCAAATGGGTACAATTGAAAGCATTGTAGAAATTTTGGTCAGTTTATGTCAATGTATACTGCTTGTGTTTTTATTTCTGTCTCAAAATATGTTGGAAATTGATTTTATCTAATAATGGTCATCCCCCAACTGCATTCTACGCACTTTACTCCCCACTCCTCATGCACAGTCTAGACTCACAATCAACAGTTTCACTGCATGTCCTACTACCCAGTATGTATGTATGTGACAAAGAAATATCCTTGTATCCTTGATTGGTTTTAAAATTAACATTTGCATGTTGTAGGCTGTACGTTTGCTAAATTTCACACTGCTGCCTCCTAAACTACCCCAATGAGTTTTATGTATTTTGCCCGTCCTTCATGTCCAGGTCTGTACCACGGCTGGGTGGCGCCCGCTTTGCGGTCGGACCTGCTGGTGCAGTTCTGGCGGCGGGTCCGCGATGTCCTGCCGTCGGACTGCACGCTGGGCTGGAAGGTGCTGGACTTGGCACAGCTCTCGCCTGGCCAGCGCTTCACCTACAAGGCCACCAAGGATCACTCCAAGTGGGCTGTGAGCCCCGGCCCTGGCAGTGGGGCCCTGGGGGGTACAGTGGGGCAGGGGGGCTGGGTGTGCGTGGGAGACATCAACAGGGACAAGGCCGAGGAGCAGAGGGGTGGGGGGACGGTGTGCCATCGGGAGCCCACCGTATGGAAAGCCTACAGGACGGCCGCCGTACAGTGCTACTCCTGCGATGGGGATATCGGACAGTGTGACGCTGCGTTGAGGGGTATAGACGGGCAGTGACTGCACTGCATAGGTGGAAAGTAACTGAAAAGTTCTGATGCAAAACCCTCTAAGTCCATTTGTGATGAATTTACAGAGATGTATTTATATCATTTTGATAAAGTTTATTATCAGTCCACCTCCAATTGGATTGTTTTGGCTTGCTTTTTTGAAAGAGTTTAATAGAGATTACTTGGAAAATACTATTTAACATTAAAACAACTTAATTTTTTCATATTTCTGAAAATGGACTGAAAATGATTTTGCATCTGAACTCTCCAATTAATTTCCGGCTAGAATCATACCTCATTCAGTTAAGGAAGTGTTGCAAATTTTGCTAGTTTGTTTGCCGAGGGAGAGGTAGGGACATTAGGGACATGATAATGAACATGATCTGGTACAAAGGTCACACACTTAAGTTGCTTACTATATATATATATAGGTGCTATATATTGTGGCTAAAACTGGTATTGCAAATAAATTCAAAATAGTGTGAAGCATTTTGTTACCCCTATACACATAATGCAAAACAAATTTAAAATTTGCAGGCTGAAAATGAAGTTGTAAGTTGAGAATACTCTGGCTGTACTGTTGTCATTTAAACCAGCATTTCAAATAACATGATTCCTTAATCTCGGGTGATCTCAGGTAATCTCCGTCCTGTGTTCCTTTGAAGCACTTTGAGTTACATCCTTTGTATGAAATGTGCTATACAAATAAAGGTTATTCTTTCCTTGACTTGATTTATAATATCAGAACTATTTTGTGCTTTCTTGTCATAAATATCTTACTTAGCACCTTTAAAGAATATATTTTGCTAATTGAATGAATGGATGCTGCCAAGTGCAAGTGCATTATTATTTATGCATATCTGAGGCAGTGAGTGGAAGCTAAGTGCTATTAGGGTTTGACATCTATAAACACATACCCATTACAGATGGGTCCATGTGGATGAGTCTTGAAGGAATATTATTGAATGGCACAACAGATTCTGGAGTGTCCCTTATTAGTTTCTTTTTTGAGCAATTCTTGTATTATAATCTCTGCATTTGATTTTTTAGAGAAAGATTGTAATGAAACATACTATCTCTGGGATTAATGAGAGTACATGAGTTTTTGATAGAATAAAATATTTTTCTACTGTAACTAGATGAAACTATTAAAAAGCAGTAATCTTTTGTACAAATTCAGTGTGAACAGTAGCCTACTCCCTTCCATATAGCTAGGGTTAGGGTTACACCATAGACAGTAGAAGAGAATCTTGTTAGATCTTGTTACACAGATCTTATGCTAGCTACTGCCATGGATGCTCTGCAAACAAAGACACTGGTGTAGTATCAAAACATAACTTTATTGTACATCCAGTACAAGTCCAGGTAGTACATACTGTAGTGCATAATCATCACTTGTCATAGCCATATTGTACTGTACAGACATGACTCTCTACCTTTGAACGCCGACCATGTGCAGTTCAAAGCATGCATGAAGGCATGGGCACCTGAGAACACAAGGCACTTAACAACGAGCGACTACAGGCAACAACAGGGGACAAACAGAACGCCCACAACAAAGACTACACAGGTCTCCTCCTCCTAGCCCTTCTCAGTGCCTCAGTCTCGGGCGGGAGACATCAACAGCACCACAGCAAAAAACAGCCAGGTGTCACCAGAGTCTGACAGCTAACCAATGACAACTGTTCCTCAACAGTTTCAGCTTCACTCCAAATAAGGCATAATATATACACACCAGCTTATGTTGCTCTTAAATGTTTTTTTTTTTTTTTTTTTTTACATTTTCTGTTTTACCAGTATTTGCATATTCTTTCAGAAATTGCAGATGAATATTTTTTTTTGTCAAAGCTTTGTTGGCAGTGCTTCAAGTAGTATGCTGAAATGTAATGAACTTTGTGATGGGTGAGGCATAATGCATATGTAGACTTAAAACTTTGGTTCGGTAGTATGGACGGTCGGGCATTCAGGGGGACATGGAAGAGTGCAGAGACAAAGGTAATGCAATTGGAAAAAGTCCAAAGTACCATCTGTAAGTGCTCAACATTAGTGTAATGTTTCAGTTAGTTTGCCTGTGCTACTGCAGAAGTTGAAGACAATCTGACGGTGGTTCCAAAGGCAAACAGGTGGGTCTCTAGATCGACACACGGCAAAATTTTGCTATAGGTGCCTCCTACACTTCTCACTCATCTTAACGAGAAACCCTCTTGATTAGGACCACTGCAGCTGGCCCTCATAAAAAGAAAAGAATAAAAGAATATGAAAAGTGTTTCATAAAATAAAATATATCTGTAATATACTGAGCTGGTCCTCCAGAATATTAAATAGCTCCTAATTATCATATCCTAGGCTGACTTCTTCATGGAGTCAGTACTTGGGGCTCTCGATACTTGGCAGAGTTAAGGTCAGGGTCTGAAATTGAAGAGTCCAGGACTTGGCTCTCGTTTATACACACGGGCCAGCCAGCCGATCAGTTTCATCTCCAGGCTTGATGGTTGTGCTGAGGAGGAGATGACGGCCCTGGTTAGTAACCCTCTGTTGTGGGTTCACTACTTGCGAATACTTGGACGTGCGCACAGTGGATGTCAGAAGAGGGTGCGGACCAGCCGGCGGGCTTTGGTCTTAGCCCGGGGGAAGGTGGCGCTGGTCTCGGTGCTGATGGATGGTGAGCCGGACGGCGGGCTTCCCTTGCGTCTCCTCAACAGGAAGTCAACACTCGATGAGGTCATAGCGTAAAAGACATTTCCTGTGGCGGGAATGGTCAACTCTGGAAGACAAACGGGAGTTTCGGGTGAATATTATACAATGCCTCCGCACACTGAAGGAAGACAATAATGGCTGGCAAAGTAAAAGAGAAGTGGAAGTCTCATTTTCCAGTGCTGTGACTTCACATTTCTGTCAAACATTATTGCGGGTGTTGTCTTGTCAGATGTATGTTTATAAAAGGCTTTCACCAAAGTATTTGGTGTATTTCATAAGCTTTGGTTCGGTAATAAATCTCTTCACTTCGACAGTGACGCTTACTTCTGAAAGTTACTGAAGTAACTCAGTTGATCCAACATCACAAGACAAATCACAATATTGCACTCCATTTGAAAAACATTTGAGAGACACTTTTGCGTCATTACAGCAAACACAGGACATCATAAAGTACCTTTCCCCTCTGGCAGCAGCTGGATAAGCTCATATTTGGAGACTTCCGTGGTGTCTTGGTTATGCTTCTCTAATGCTGAGCGGATTACCGAGGGAGTTTTGTCATTATTTGTGACCTGGGGGAGCACAGAACAAATGAACGAGTGGGTGGGGGATGGGGGGGGGGGGTGGCGGGGGGTTTGAAAAAAAGAGAGAAGAGAAGAAATATTAAAACTGAGAGGCCTGCAGAGCATGTCAGCAAGCCCTGACTTTCCATCAGCTATAGTGTACTGCACTGTGTGTTTCTCAGTTCATAACATAATGTTTACTGACATCCAATTCGGAAATGTCATTAAGAAAAACGACTACGGTACCAGGATGCTTCGGTATAAATTTCCGTCGTGCAGGTCCATGCGTATTCTGATTATCCGCATGTCGGGCCCCGAGCCTTGACTGGTACTGGTGGGATTGTTGCCACAGGAGACGGACCGCCGGTGAGATTTGACAGGTGTGGACGGCGTCAGTGCGCTGGGGTTTTGGTCAGCTGGTACAGGGGGGGATGAGTCAACATCCAGGCAGGAGACTGAGGGGGATTTCATGTGCTGGGAAAATATGTGCAGACATAATCACCTCTCTTGTACGTGCATTGGATGCATTTCCATTAACCTGAATGTTTTTTTTTCCATCTTCCATCATAACACAGCAGGGTCATAGTAACAAGCCCTTTAAATGACCCTGAATGTCTGTCCGCAGTGGACAGCATAATTAAGATGAGTTTAACTGCACAACATTGTTAAGATTTAAGTGTTAAGAATGTTGATGCTAGTGTACTAAACAAAAATAAAAGTGAGATGTGCAAAAGGTTCCTTATTTATATCATATTACTGCTAGATTTGAAGCCTTGAGCCTGATGTGACTCTTTATGTCTATACACAAAACAAACTTTATGTGCAGCTGGTATGTAATCTCTAAATCTCAAAGCTCATACCCTCGCAAGCTTAGACAAGAGCTGATTGACTGGGGAGGGGAAGTCAAATATTCCATCGGGCTCAAACGGATTGCTCAGAGCAGAGTTTGTGCTGAAAAAGAGAGAGAGAGACAGACAGAGAGAGAGAGAGCAAGAGAGGGAGGGAGAGAGAAAGTGAGTGAGGTAATTCACCACATCAACGAGGTGGTGCAAGTCTTAAGTGCTTCGAGAGATGGCTGAGAAGCACTGTAAGCAGAGGAGGCTGTTGTTTACAGAAGTATCAGACGCATAACTAATATAGTTGAGCCAATCGTTTGCAAGTGCCTCGTCAATATGATGACGTTCGAGTCTGATATTGCACTCAAGTACAGCTGAACTTAACTTCTTTATGAGACACACCCTTAGCCAAACTCACAAAAGACACATACTTTACGAAACAGGATATGCAGGTTTGCTCAAGAATCCATACATTG
Organism: Coilia nasus; assembly: GCA_027475355.1. NCBI lineage: Eukaryota > Metazoa > Chordata > Actinopteri > Clupeiformes > Engraulidae > Coilia > Coilia nasus. Next base: position 13,672,909 of record CM050218.1, on the reverse strand, counting down.
ATTTGCATAAAATGAAGATCTGTAGCCTACTTTCTGCCTTTCTGCTCTACTGCTCTATGCAGTGATGCAACTGCGAAGCAGGAAGACTGAAACATGAAAAGCGACTGTTGTAAATAGATGTTGTGGGTGAGCAGTGAGCACAGTGAGGTAATGTTGTGGGTAGATGTGCTGACAATGTTGCGAAAAAAGAAAAAGTCATTTGGTGGAGAGTGAGCCTAAGTGGTGAGTGCTGAGGGCTGTAAGTATGGCAGCTCACTTGGGACACTGGGTGACGATGACAGTGGGGTACGCGCGGGCGGGGCTGGGTTCACAGGGAGCTTCGATCTGATTGGATAACCTATAGCTGTAAAACAAGACATGGGGAGTTTAAAGTAAAGGTAAGAGTTTAATAACGGTAAGAAATATGATGGATATCAACAAGATACTAGTTAGGAACACGCAACATACACACACGCGCGCACACACACACACACACACACACACACACACACACACACACACACACACACACACACACACACACACACACTTACTCACTCACTCAAGAGGGATACTTCCTCCTATATAACTAATTTCTTTACAAAAATATTAAGCAACCTTACCAAACTAACTCCTATGACTCAACTTAGCAGGATAACTGATAACAAGGGCGGCTACTCAGTAAAGGAGGCTCAGTAAACAACAGGTGATTGGGTGTTGCCACATGGACGACTGGCTAATAATAATACAAGGTGCTCACTGGAGTTTAAGGTGTTAATGCCACTGACTGTAGATATACAGCCATTGGTTGATGCACACAACATGGCCTAATGTTCTTTACAGATTTAGTTTCGCTTCCAAGATGTAAAAATAACCTCTAAAACAAAAGTGCTGACAAAGAGATGGCAAAGCCTGCTTGGACAAAAATAAAATCTGTGTGTTGCATAGAACTACATAAATATGAATGCTTCAACACAGCACTCATAAGGATTAGGGAGTAAAGAGAAAGCCTGAGGGAAATCAAATTTCATTAGAGGAAACATTTAGCCTCTTTTACATTAGTCTGCTGGCTAACATTATCGTGTAGATGCTAATAGTAATGGTACAAAAGGCAGTAGCAGGTTAAACTGACCCAGTAACTGAAACGACCCATTCTCTCAATGAAATCTGGTAGTTTGCACTAAGGCTGCACGATGTTGAAAAAATGTGCGATATGCAGTAACATTGCTGAATGTTGCAATTATGATATGTTTTGCGATAAATAAATATTTAAATGTTTAAATATAGTTTAAACATTTAAATATAGTTTTAACATCTTTCAGCTTAATCTTCATCGATAGACTGTACCCAGTACGCAGCCTATGGGGGTGGATATCAAGGGCAGTAGGACTGCATTTGATTTCCCAAATATCTTCATATGTGGAGCGTGAAACATCTTACAGTAATGTCCCATTTATTGCAGTTAAGGCATGTTTTGTGATATATATCACGATATTGTATATTGCGATATCACTATATTTTTGATATAGTGTGCAGCACTAGTTTACAAATTAGTTAGATAAGAAAATGCTGGGCCCTTTAGCCAGCAGTCCCTCTACAAACCCATTCCCAGTGTTTATGGTGTTTATGGTTAATATTGTGTGCTTTCATGAATCAAGCAAACGTTATGTGTCATCACCCAGCTTTGTAAAATCAGAACATGTGGACTTCAAGCAAGAAAGTGCTGTTTGACTCAACCGTCTCATATAGACATAAAATGTTATGCCCTCAATCTGTCCGCCTGGAAACAACTATGACAGACATTGCTACTCATCTGACGTCATGAGTGGTATCTAGGACGGCGAGGACGTGTTTTACAGACAACCGGGGTGTGAGCTCCGACTCACCTTTCTTCTTCGCTAAGCGTCGGTACGCCATGGTACCAGAGCAGAAAGGCCTCATCTGATGTGAACGTGCAGTTCTTACAGGAGGACTGCAGAAGTCGGATCTGGGCTAGAACCTCAAACTCCTGGGAGCACAAACGATAAGCACACAACAGGAAGATCACGTGAGGCTATCAGGGCTACCAGAAGAGATGAGTGATGCTGGCCACAGATTACTAACATGTACCCAATTCCATGCATGGCACCGTAATGAAACTGAATATCAATGGGCATAAAGTATCTTAGCCCATGGGTTTATGCACTGAGACACTTCCCCATCAATACATTCTACTGCATTCTGCACCTTTAGATTATTAACTGGGAAAAAAGATATTTACAATCTGTCAGTGGCAAAGAGAGATGAATCTCATGAAAAATGTACTCACCCGCCTCCTCTTGTCAAAATTGATGTAGCCATTCTGCAAAACAAGATTTAGTCACTGCAACAACCTTTTTTTTTGCATGACACCAAAATGCCTGCATTTCTCAATAGTGAGGGAAGAGGATCCTTCTTTGGAACTCAGGCCAACCGTATCAAGATTTTTGGCATGGTTGCAGTCTTTCCAACAACAGGCTCTCATCACACACACCCCAGAGACACAGAGAGAGAGAGAGAGAGAGAGAGAGAGAGAGAGAGAGAGAGAGAGAGAGAGAGAGAGAGAGAGAGAGAGAGAGAGAGAGAGAGAGAGAGAGAGAGAAAGAAAGAAAGAAAGAAAGAAAGAAAGAAAGAAAGAAAGAAAGAAAGAAAGAAAGAGAGGTACACAGACACACAGACAGACACATAGACAGACACACGGACAGACACAGACAAACAGAAAGATCAGGTTTCTCACCTCTAGTTTGTCCTTAACAGCAGTGTCCAGCATGGTGAGGTCAGTGAGAAAGATGCCCAGGTAAGGCACTGTGCCCTGAGCACTGGACTGTAAGGACAGCATAAATGAGGTGACATTATTACAGTCAAGCAAAAAGATGATTAATATCCAGTTCTACAGTGCTCATCACACCAAAAGGTACAAAATGTCAGTTGTTTCAAACTGACAACACTGTGATCGTTTGATGTGACTTGAGATTTGTCATATATCTTAGAGGTTAATAGTAAATGAACACAAACATAAGCACAACTTGTCCCTATGGTTTTTCCAGTAGTTTACCTTTGAGTCCAGGTTAGCAAACTTGGAAGAGCCCTCCTGGAAACGGAGAGAGAGAGAGAACCTTGTGATGACATAAACATACTAAATTCCCTTCTCTGCAAATACCAGAATATGCAGATGCTAACAAGCCATATGACACATCAGCCATGAGTCTAAAGCTGACATAGCACTCTAATTTGTCCCCAATGTATCTTAAAATGCACCTCATTTACACAAAACGGATATAAAACCTAAAATATGCACACAAGGCAATACATTTCCTCTGCTTGGATTCAGAGTTCTGAAGTTATGCGACTGTGGTGGTAATATTTGCTACAGCCACACTGGGTGTCTCTCGTGTAGGTACACACAGCCGAGCAGGGAGAATTGGCTTTTAAGTCGTGTCATGTAGTGCATTAGCGACGGCACCAGTGAGGCTGGGGCTTCTGCGGAGCCCTCGACGGGCGGATTAATCCATGACTCACCTCCTTGAGGAGCTCACGGCTTTGTGAGTAGTTGTCTCGCTCGGAGAAAATGGATGACAGCTCCTCGTATCGTTTTACCGCCTCCCTGCCGTTGTCAAAACAAATGCAACAGCTGGTTTTAGCTACAGCTCTCCTTTTCCCACAAATTATCTTAATGTGCCATCAAAACAGAAGGATACTTTTTTTCTTGTCCTCACAAGACATATGTCGGAATTGGTTATTTATGTCGTATATTTCTGGACATCTTACAACTATTTAAGGCAAATAAAAATCATTCAAAATTAACCGGTGAAGCGCAGAGCTTAACAAAAAAAAATTCCACATCAGTCTCCAGATCAGTCATCCGTCACACACCTGTCAGTTTCCTGCCAAGTGCGTCTCAGTCTGTGCAAAGGGTTACTCTGGAGTGCGGACACGATGGCGTAGAGGGAGGAGAAGTTCTTTCTGGCACGGCAGGCCTGCGGAAGACGCAGAGGAAACACCTGAGCTTTGAGCGTGGCCCGGAGCAGGGTGAATAATGTGGAAACAATGACTGAACGACTCCCTTAATTACAGCAGTTTTCCATTTTTGTTTTGACTGGAAAATAGAACACAGTCTCAAGACGGCTAAGAAAGGGGCACAGTTTACAAGATTTACAAAAACAATTCTCTTAGGCTGTTACAAAACAAAACACACTTTCAACAACAAAACAAAACAAAGGCTTCACTACATTTCAACCAAAACACAGATGTTTACTAATGACAGAAGCCAAGAGAGATAAGGAAAGGCTTATCAATCTCTACACTATTCAGTAAATGGAAATGTATGTAAATAACTGAAAGCACTGTAACTAAAGGAGGAGGCAGACAATGGTTGGTAAATAACCAGAAATGGATAAATGTAGTTGCACAGTGGAAAGACCACTGCTGCTGTTATTTGTGATTTGGTTTGTGTAGTTTTATGCCTTAAGTCTTATGTCAGGAAGGCTGTTTGCTTTGTATTTTGTCTGATGAATGTTGAATATTCTGTGTTAACCACTTCAATGTTGTTTTTAGAGTATGTCAGTAAGAACTTAAATGGAAAAAAATTAAAACCTGGGGACAGATGAAGAATGAATCTGAATGTTATAACTGCCTTGGGGTGGTGGAAAGTGCACTACTGCTACAGCTGCTCCTGCTTGATTACCCTCATACGCCCAGTGTGTGTGTGTGTGTGGACCTGAACAGAGTTACTGACCTCGGCCACGCAGATCCACTTCTCCACCAGCCGGGCCCTCTGCTGGCTGCGCAGGTCCGTCCTCCACAGGCAGGAGGCGCTGACGGCGTTGGCCAGCCGGTTGAACTGCCGCACCGTCTCCCGCACTGACCAGCACTGGCCCTCGCGCCCCTTCTTGTCCCGCTGCGACCACAGAGAGCCCACGCAGTGGTAGGGCACCAGCTGCAGGAACAGCTCCTGAGATGGGAGGAGAGAGAGAGAGAGAGAGAGAGAGAGAGAGGGAGAGAGAGAGAGAGAGAGAGAGAGAGAGAGAGAGAGACAGAAACAGAGAGAGTGACAGAGAGAGTGACAGAGAGAGTGACAGAGAGCAAGAGAGAGAGACAGTGACAGACAGACAGACAGAGAGAAAGTGTCAGAGAGAGAGAAAGTAAGAGCGCAAGAGAGAGAGACAGTGACAGACAGACAGACAGAGAGAAAGTGTCAGAGAGAGAGAAAGTAAGAGCGCAAGAGAGAGAGAGAGAAAGACAGAGACAGAAACAGACACACAGACAGAGAGTGACAGAGAGAGAGAGACAGAGATAGAGACAGACAGACAGAGAGTGACAGAGAAAGACAGAGACAGACAGACAGAGAGAGAGTGACGGAGAGAGAGAGACATACACAAAGAGTGACAGAAAGAGAGGGAAAGAGAGAGACAGGGAGACAGAAGTGTTTTTTATATTCACTCTGAAAACCCACTTTTTATCTTATACTACTGCTGCCCATTTTACAGGCTCTCACAACTGCACGTTGAGTTGTCTTGAGACTGTGTTATAATGAACAGATGGGGCAATAACAACAAACACATCGGTTTGCTTACACACTATTATGAAGCTTTCAGAAGGAAAGAGCTCAGTGCTTTAGTAATGAACAATTTCTAATTGGTATAAAAGTAACACCAGCAGCATGGCTTACATGGCTTTCTTGAATAAGGGAAGGGAACAGAAAATAGTTTCACAGATTTAAGAGTTTGCTTATTTCCCATTGTTTATGCATACTATATTATTATTGTTCTGTATGTGTAGTATACTGTGATGTGACTCATGTGTGGCTGCCTTTGGACTCACTGTCTCGATTTTGGTCAGCTGTTCAGCGATGACACTGGCGGGAAAGCCCAGGATGAGAGCAGCATCGAATTGCGTCCTGTCACCACCGGTGGAACTCACTGAGAGGCCCCTGTCTGGAACAGAAGTCACCAGCCAGCTCAGAGCTCGGACAACAACAACATGCTTCATTCAGTTTTATGGGGGCCCTGGCAGGTTTGGGTATTTTTGGGTGTTTGATGTTATTAGGTCTCTACTTCTCAGACTTTCTTGACTGTGTGAAAACATTTGTTTTTTTTTTTATTTGGACAAGCTTGCAACACTTTGTTGCTGCACCACAGGCAAATGACAGTTCCTCAGCGTACATGCACATTTATAAATACGCCAGTGATGTAAACTCCTACACATACTTGTTTCAGCCAACAAAAAGCAGTTAAAGCAGTGGATCCTACTTAGCACAGCTATTCAACCAGGTAGATGAGCTAATTACTAAAACCATCCATCCCGACCTGTGCAGAGGTGAAAGTAATATATGGCAGGACTTTTACTTTCTGATTGTTTCCCATGTCTGATGAGCTCTCTCTGTCTCTGTTTCTGTCTCTGTCTCTGTCTCTCTCTCTCTCTATATATATATATATATATATATATATATATATATATGTGGATATTCTCTCTTGATTTGAATGGAGAGCCCTATGAAGTATGATGGCACATTAGCTAGGCATATGAGTCACACGAGACTACATACGTGATGCCCTATTGCAGAGACAGCCCATTTTACACAGTACAAAGTCAGACAATGAAGAGTTAGAGAGGAGATATGTCACATGGAGACAGAAAAGCACGTGGAGGAGAGGAGGACAATAAGTCTTAAGTTATTAGTCATGTAAACACTGGAAAGGACAGATAACAGTGTCAGGCTAACTTTTATAGTCATCACAGTGCTATGAGAAAATGAGAAAGAAAGCAAATCAATAAGAAACAAAACTAACTGGAAGAAAACAACTGATGGAAAGAGAGAGAGATCAAAGAAGGTTAAAATAAGAATAAGATTAATAGGAGTGAATGAGAGACAGGAGTAAGTGGACACAAGCTGTGCCTCATTTAAGGTTCTACATGCTTTGGAGTTGACTAATGCTTACATAGTTCTGGCCTACCATGGGCGCTAACCGTTCATGAATGAACACGGTCTAACTGACAAAGGAAAGACAGGAAAAGAAGACTGCAATATGCATATACATTTATTCACACATTTATTCACACACGCTCAGTGTTCAAATGCAACAATGAAAAAAAAGGTCTTCACTGTTGTATTGAAACACACACGCCACATTTGGACAGCACTCTAAAAGTAAGTAAAAATGGAGCGAGTGAAGCCTGCTCCTACCCTCATGAACTAACTGACTAACAAGACAAGGCAAAATGGAGGCAGCACTGACATGCTAACTCTCACCTCTGTGCGGGTCGGAGAGCAGCTGCCTCTCGCTGAGCTCCTCGGCCACCCTTAGGACACGCGCCTTCAGCTCGAGCCCCGCCGGGTCGGTGGGGAGCAGGGGGGCCAGACGCAGCAGGCACGAGGGTTCGCCCAGGGAGCGGAAGTCCTCGGGGTACTCTGTCAGCCACATGCTGAAGACGGTGCAGACGGCCCTGCAGGAAGAGGACAGCATGGGTGGGAAGGGTCAAGGGTCAAGCCAGAAAGAGGCCTACTTATGCTTTTTTTTGTCTTTTACAATTACAAAGCAACTGAGTACCCAAAACCTACAGACTGAGCACACCAAACCTACAGACCAGATCAGATGAAATTGAAATGAAAATCGAAAATGGTGGTTCAGATCTCGCTACCTAACAAACACGATGAGTCATATTGCAAATGAGTACAGAGACTGCCTCAGACCAGCTCAGACTCAGACTACTTACACCAGTCAGACTACCTACAACTGGCCTGGTTTCATTGATCAGAATTTGGGTTACAAATCAGGAGGTCTACTCCTAGCTTAACCCTCCAAATTACAGCCCTGCAACGTCACTGGTCTCTTAGCTCATGTCACTTGTTCCTTTCAAAATACAGTAGACTGGGCTGTTTACAAAGCTGATGAAGCAAGTAAGTACTGAAGAAGATGTCCTGTAGATAAAGAAACTGAATGCTTAATTTTAACCTAATATAACATTTATAATAACACTTCAAGGGGCAGAAACAGTAAAATATGTGCAATTGAAATTCCTTCGTCTGTATATCACTGTCACTTCTGTACATTGTTTCAAAGCAGCACACCTTGCATGCCTGTCTGTCAGTATAGGTATGCTTTACTGTTATGCCTCCATTAGCCTTCATAAATCATAACTGGTAGTTTCTTAACTACTGCATGCTAGCTTATTTCCCCTGTAGAAGGAAGTTCCCACAGGTCCATTATGCAGTGGATGCATCTTCAGGGGAAAATTGTTTGACCTTTGCCATTCTGACCTTAATCAAATGAGTGTTACCAACGACAGAAAGCATCGCGCAGAGCATCCTGCTGGACGTACTTGTTGAAAGCCTGCCTTGTCTGAGTCCTCTTGTTCTCTCCGGGGGGGTTCTCCAATCTAGAATCAGACATAAACATTACATATGGATTTTGGGTCAAAGCGGTCGAGAGCACAGGAGAGAAATGGTGACAATTTAATGCAGGTCAATTGAGGTAAATGCCCTTATGGACCCCTTTGTTATTGTCCAGAGTTAAGAGGAAGTGCCTTTAAATTCTTTTAACAGGCCTTTCCTGTAGATTGGCCTAACTACCTCCTAGAGAGATCCCCTGCTGAGATTAATTGTAAAGGTAAGAACTACCACGGCTCCTGTGTGTTAACACTGGGAAGATGGAAAAACATCCCTTTAAGACAAAGGTATTGTTAGATGGCTCCAAAGCTTGTCTCTTTTATATCCCGCTAAGTATTTTAATCCTCCTTGACATGTGCAACGCTTTGAAAGCACTTGTCTCACTTGCCATGCTGCTATTTTCATTTTGTTGCTTGCATTTTAAAGACTCCACGGAGGACAGTCAGCTAGTTTGAACTGAGGATGTTCAAACTCAACTGAGCCTTCATGACTTAACAATAAGGTACAGTTTATGGTTTCAGTTTAGACAGATCGATGCTAGAGTCTGTCCATTCGCATGCAGTTAATACACGCTGTTGGTCATTTCAGCTATTTAAACCAACACCTCAGAGCCTATGCCATAGAGTGTGCTTGTGTATGTATTTTTGCACCATTTAACACTAATAGACAGTTTATGTCAGATCTGTTTCCTCAGTCACCCATTCTGTCTTCCTCTACCTGACTCCCTCTTCTCTTCTCCTTTCCCATGGGATCCCTGCATTCCCCAAAAAGTCTAAAAAAGTCATGGTCTGCACCCCATTTACACCAAGTACTGGTCTGCACACAGTTTTCCAGCCCTTGCGGCTCTTGCTCAGACTTACCACAAAGTCTGACAGTCAAAAATGGGAGGTGGGTGATGCAAGTTTGATTTTTTTAAGCCCTGCCTGCACCCCGTACCTGTCAGCCAGGATGGCCAGCACCCTCTCGGTGGTGGTGAAGGAGCGGTAGGTGGAGAGGAAGATGGAGACGAAAGAGGAGTCGCCCGTACAGAAGGCGTGTAGGAGATGGAGGACGAGCTTCTCCTCCGTGCCCGCCTTCACGCACCGCGAGCGTGACCTGGGAGCCTGGGGAAAGGACAGAAGCCAAAGAACAGCACTGTGTCAGACACTTAGGCCTTAAAATTAAATCCAAGAAAAGTATACAGGTACTACTCGGAAAATTAGAATATCCTGAAAAAGTGCATGCATTTCAGTTGTAACTCAAATTTAAAGATGAAATGTTTAAAGGCTCAGGACCCTTTTGCAAGTGTTTTGCATTACTTACCTGATTAGTGTATGACACTTTGAGCCTACAATACGGAAGATTTTCACAGTATTCTCATTTTCTGAGTTTTTGGGTTTGAGGTTTTAATAAGCTGTAAATCATAATCAGCAAACTTACAACAACAAAAAGCTTGAGATATCTCACTTTGCATGTAATGAATCTATAAAATGTATTGGTTTCACCTTTTATGTTGGATTGCCTGAATAAAACAACTTTTACATGATATTCTAATTTTCCGAGTAGTACCTGTATCTGCACACTTGAAATCCTTTGTTTTGGGCTTTTATTGTGTGGCACAGAATAACGTTTGCTTCCACCATTGCTAATCTTCCTCAGATTCACCCTCAAACTTGCTGACCCCGCGTCTGAGCTGCAGGAATGGCATTCAGATTCTGGCACAACTGTTGTTACTGAAAGCCATTTTGTGCAGTCAGCACTTGGCGTCCATTAGCATTGTGCGCTGCGGGCCAAGGGCTCTCTTTCTTGTGCCTGGCACTAGCTGGGTTTCCATTCCACTCATTCACATCAGCTATGAGCAGTCACCGTTATCCGCCTAAACAAAATACACATCAATGGTCGCATTACTGGGGAAGCAGAGGCGAACTACAAACACACCCTGCTAGGATTTCTCATTTCAGTGGTCAAAATGTGTATTTAAAAAAGAAAAAGAAACCCACTTATTCTCTCAGCTCTGCATGCACGGCTTCACTTATTGGTGCAACTTGCTGAACAGGACACCTACAGGTTATTAACAGTTAATTACACTGGTGTCAGTTGTTAGGTGCACATTGCACAGGGATAGGGGAGGATTTTCACTACCAACACAGCTCACCATCACAATGCTACCATCCATGGAAACCACTAGAGCTGCACAATATATCGAAAATATTGTGATATCGCAACATACAATATCGCGACATACATATCACAAAACATGGCTTAACTGGAATAAATAACATTACTGTAATCTGTTTCACACTCCACATATGAAGATATTTGGGAAATCAAGTGGAGTCCTACTGCCCTTGATATCCACCCCATAGGCTGTGCTCTGGCTACGGCGGGCCTAGCGGTGAAGATTAAGCTGAAAGATGTTAAAACTATATTTAAATATTTGTTTATTTATCTCAGAACTCAAAACAATATCATCATCACAACATTCAGCAATGTTACCGCATATTGCACATTTTTTCAAATATCGTGCAGCCCTAGAAACCACACAGAGTTACTGGCTGTAGGGATGAGCATGAGCACATTAGCTCCCCAAATGCTTATACCATTGCAGCTACTGATGTGCGTTTTGTTTATCTGAATGCAGATATCTTAAGGCAGATGAGTTAAATGAAAACCCAGCTAATGCAGCCATCTGTGAAAATCATTCTTGTGTTGCTGGCTGTAAGGGTGAGTGCATGGGAATGCTTATACGAAGCAAAATCATCATCAAAGTGGGGGAATAAAGTCAGAAGCCTCAGTCATTTGGTCCCAACAATTCCTTTTATTTGTTGCAGTTTGGGCGTGAGGATTTGATGAAGGACTCATGCTTGAAGTATAACAAATAAAAGGAATTGTTAGGAGCAAATTACTCGGGCTGCAGACTTTATTCACTTACTTTATAGGCCTTTCATTTCATGGTCCAGCACCCAAACGTTTAGAGACAGATGTGTGTGTTTTGCTACACTCTCCAAAAGTCATCACCAAAGTCATTGCTTGCAGGTTCCAGCATCAACCTAGCTTGGTAAGCCAGCCCCTCATACTTCATTTCATGTTGTACAGACGGTCTGAAGTGGAGGCTGTGAGAAACGATTTCTTCCTGGAGGTGTGGACTCTGCTGAAGTTTAAAACAAGCAGCTCTGCCTTTACCCAATCGCTAACGTCTGGTCATCACGTATGCAATTAGCCTACCTACACACTACAATTCAAATGTAGCACACAAAGTCAACGCCATGGCTCACAAACACACCCTCTGTTCACTGACTGGCTAGGAGTTTCTCGGTCCTCTTACATCAACTTGGTTCAGACCCTCTGTACAAAATGAAATGAAGTACGGGGGGCGGGTTTACCAGGCTAACATCAACCCCTGGCAGATCTACAAGCGAGCGTCTGTGACAGCAGCCTTACCATAGGGCCTGGCGGAGTGCCATGCTGCTGCTTCACCACCACGGTGTATATGAGGCCATCCTCCTCCTCCTCAGACACGGTGGACTAAAGGGAGAGGGAATCACAGGGTCACTCACAGGCTAACACTGTCATGCGTTTTAGCTGCACTTCCAATATATCACTGGCAAAAATAAGATAGATAATTGATTTCATAAAATGAGACCATTCATTTAAAAATAAAATGTATTTCCATGTATGTAAAAAGCAAACAAAATCTGACTCCAGCCCATAATTTCAAAAAGGCTTGATTTCATGGCTTTACTAAACTGTTGAACTGTTCAACAGTTCAAATCAACCACTTTTGTACATGGAGGCAGAAGGTTGTGGCATGCTAGAACAGCAGAACGGTTATTATGTGAATAATTGTGAATCAGTATGAGTCCATGACATGTTGCAAGCAGATATACTGCAGTTTGTCTTGTAAGATATACTGCTATCTTGTCTGTGCTGTGCCCCTTCTATCGACTTAGCAAGAGGTCACAGGAAGAGATAGAAAGTTCAGAGGGTGAGCCTCCTGAGATACAGGAAGTCCCATATGCAATACTGACAGTTGAGTCATGGGCTACAGTGAAATTACGAGTAAAACCATGGACGCCACTCAAGGTAAGGAAATAAGTGACTGAAGAAGAGACATCTCACACTTAATAAATCTGTCTCTGATTACCAGCTTAATAAATGTTCTCAATGCGAGCTCCTCATGCATATAAAATGAATAAAACAAATACCGCCTTCTGTTTGTAAACAAACACGGACATGCTATGGTGCAGACACAAGAGTACTGTATCTATGGGCCTGGGGGGTCTGAAAGTAGGCTTAGAGATGTTTCATTATTTGTGTCACATTTTGCTTTTGTTTTGTTAGTTTTTGTCACAATGTTGTCAAAACATGTTCAGTGCATACCTACTGTCAGCCTACTTTTGTTTCACCCTGTATTTACAAAAGTGCATGCAGCAGACCAATACACATAAACTGTACTTCAGCTTGGCCATGCAGTTTGCATTATACTGCTGTGCTGAGGTAATGCTATTAGCCAAGACCATCGCAGCATTCATGTGCTACTGAGGGGCCTCAGCTCTACTGTTGCTCTCCGGACAAAGGCTTATTGGTGGAGTACGGTTGCTCATTTCGATATGAAGGACATGTGACGTCGTCTTGCTGGAGAGGACACAAACATTGTGGGAGACAGTGTGTCTTGGACAGAATAAGTAGACTTACCAGATCTAGTGGGCAATACCACGTAGTTTTCATGGGGGAAGGCTCCACCTATGGAACAGTGGAAAAATGAATATTCTTAACTGATGACACAAAGAGTAAAAGAGTTTACATCAATTAAAACAGAAATTGAAAGAAATCAAAAAGAAAAAAACTATATAGCACACATCTGTGGGGTATTCTAGAAAGCAGGTTTAGTCACTTACCTGTTTAGTCTCTTACCTTTTCTATTAACTGAGAGCAAGTGGTAAATCGCCCCTTAACTTAAGTGGTAAAGAGCCATTTGACTTAGTTTTGCCAGGACAATGAAACCATAAAACCCCTCTATTAGGAGAGTTACCACTTACTCTGAGTTAACTTAGCTGGGTTGGTCACTAAACCACCTACTTGGCATACCCCGCAGATATAGTATATGTGCATGACGCTTCTGTGAACATTTAAATTTGCCTAAACTCTACACTATACATGGACAAACAGTGCATTTCACAAACAAATTCACAAGAGTTATAAATGTGCAAACACATATCTCAAACTTCTACTGTCTAAATGTGCAAACACGTATCTCAAACTTCTACTGTGACAGACATTCGTCCTTTGAGCGAGACTTTCCACCATGAAAAATGCATGAGGTCAAGGATGCCCATGACATCACTGTGACCCTTCTCACTGCTCACAGCAACACTGTGATCAAGCCCTGTTTCCTCAAGCATCTCACCACATTCCAACACTCAGCATTCAGATGTTTTCAAATACATGAAATATGGCAGCAGAACCTCAGCCTACAGCATGTCGACAAAGTGCTGAAATACAAGTGCGATGGTGGTTTTCAGGCGTGTGGTTCTCCCTCATTAATCTACAAGTGATAATGCAAATGACTGCCAAAATAAAACATGCAAATTCTGTTGCTCATAGAACTAAAACTCTAAAAGATCAATTATGCTAACAGTGACTTCATAACTGTAACAGAATTTAAGAGTGTTAAGCAAAAGTGACCTCGTCAGTCTGGACTGGCTAAGCTCAACAAGTCCTGATTTATACCCACACACGCACTCCCTGCTTCACACCCAAAAAAGCCTTTGGATGACAGGCATGCAAGTCACACTCATAATCAGCTGAACTACATTTTATAAGGAAACGTCGCCTCACACAGGCAGAGGTGCTACTGCTGCTATAAGAAAGTTAACTTTTAGTCTCATTCTACGAGTACAGTACAAGATGACAGACAGAGACTGCAAGAGCAAAAAAAAAAAACGCTACCTTGTGCACTCTACAAGTCCAGACAGAATCAGGAGGAGCTGCTGGCTTCCTGGATACGCTCAGAACCTAGAGACAGCGCTTGCCTCAGATCCTGTCATCTGCCTGTTAGAGTCTCTTACTGTCTTCCACTCTTTTTTCGCTTGCCTCTTCACCTTCGACACCAGCTTTGTGCTCCTTCTTTTGTTTCCCTCTTGGTCAGGTTCTCTCACTCGGTCTGTGTGTGTGTGTGTGTGTCTCTGTGTGTGTGTGTGTGTGTGTGTTTTGAATTGTACAAACACACCTGGGGCGGTTGCTTGCTAGCCCCTCCCCCCCTACGGTGTCATATCACTAGGACACACCCATCACAAGCAGCAGCCAGAATGGCCTGCAGCTATTGGCCACTGCCGATTCTTTTCAGCTTTCTCTCTCTCTCTCTCTCTCTCTCTCTCTCTCTCTCTCTCTCTCTCCCTTCCTCTCTATCTCTTTCCCGGTCTCTCTCTTTCTTTCCTCTCTCCTATGGGATACAACCCACTGATTCACTGACCAGTGTTGCTAAACCTGTTTGACCTATTTCTATAGAACAGAAAACACAAGAGCTTACAGCGCAGCACTGTGGTTCTGGTCAGGCTATTTCTTAGACTCCACATCATGTTTATCCATCAACTTGTTAAACTCTGTTCACAAAAAAACATACTCAAAGTTAAGACAATAAAATTGACTATATTTTATATTAAAATGAATTTTACTAACAGACTTTGAACAGACTGCTTGAAATTTAAAGCTGTTTCCTAGACTCCATGTCCTGTTTATCAATACATTTGTTAAACTTGGTTCATAAACAAATAAAAGGGTTTACTTAAAAATAATAAGCCAAGATGGACAGTATATTTTCTAATTGAGTTTCACTGAGAGAGTTCAAATAGACCACACGTGTATGGCCATCCGTTATCTTTCAGGAGGAAATGTCTTGTACGAAGTCAATTAGACCTAATGTTGCCTACTTCTACTTTGTCAACAAAAGTATGTCATGTATTTTGGACAGAAATATACACCTGCTTCATATCTTAAAGATAACAATGAAAAGACGGTTTGTGGATTGTTACACCTGTTTTCTTTACGGCATGTTTCCACTTGTTTTTAGCAAGTGAGATGTTTTTTTTCCTGAACTGGGTGACAAGAAATGACAGGCAAGCATGCTCCTGTCTTTCCAAGAATGAAGAGCTTTGAAGTAAATTACTCTTAGACACCTACAGCTGCTACTAGCAAACTGTGGCAAAATATTCTTCTGTTAAAGCAACACTAAGTAGTTTTTTCAACCTTAAAATAATGTTTCCAAAATGTTTTCAGTGGTTCATCAACTTGTAGTTGCGTGAAAGGCACTTCTGAACTCATTTTGCTGCCCTCCATGGGCTATAACCCCTTAAGTTTGAAGGAGCGGACCGTCTCTCTGTAGTTTAAATGAGAGACAATTCTACTTCCAACCTGTACCTAGTGTTGCTTTAAATACTCCCTACTGAAGGTGGCACAATGTTACTGGTTGAATATCTTCTCTTGGCTCTGTTCTGCCATGACACTGGGCTGCCTTTACTGCACAACCCCCTCTTTTGTAGTTTCCCCCATTGCCTTCTCTCTTCTCTCCGTCCACCACTGGGCTCTGCTCTCAGCATGCAGGAAGTCCGTAATGAGAGTGGACAAACACAGGAAACAGGATACGTTACCATGTCATGGCTGCCATCTGCGCCACCCTCAAACAGGGGTCCGTTCTAATCCCACCACCACCACCACCACAATCCCTACACTAACACCCACATGCCTGCCCACCCCTTCCCCTCGGGGGAAACACTGTGGTTCCCCTGTGGTCTATATCCCTGAAAAGCTGCCAGCTTTGTGAAGAGAAGAAAAAAAAACAGGAAAAGAGAGCTTTGAATCTCTAGCTCGGCCTCCGTTGGATGCTGTTTACTCATACATCTCAATGTCGAATGCTTTGTCTGAGATTTCCAAGCTTTTACAGAGCCTGGGGGGGTTTGGGTAACAATATGAGCTGAGAGCAGTGATGGATCTATTTATTGTCACCTTACATGTTTGTTTGCATGTTGAGCGAATGTCCTATTTTGCAGGACGGCCATAAATACATCTTAGAGTAGGTTTATTTAAAGACACCCTTTGTCTTCAGCTCTTTCTCTGACATTTTTTCTCCCTCCTCTCTCCTGTGGGGTTCCAACCTCTTCCTTCCCCTCTCCCCGCTTCTACTCTTCTCATGCTCTCATCCTTCTCGAGCGCACAATCCTTTGTCCTTCCCCTCTTCCCCTTCTCCTTCCCCTCTTCTAGGCCAATGTTCTCATGGTGTAGGCATACTCTGGCCTCTGGCCTGAGATGCCCAACCAAACATGTTGCAGTCAACTGAGCATCACAAACAGGCGCAACCATTGCAAACATGTGACTGGGTGTGATGGACCATGTGAACCACTATGGATTATATTTGTGTGACAGTGATAGTGTGTGTGTGTTTGTGTTGTGAGTGTGTGTGTCTGTTTGCCTGATAGTGTGTGTGTTTGTGTGTGTGCATGTGTGTGTGTACAGTGTGTATGTGTATGTGTCTGTGTGTATAGCATGTGTGTGTGTGCGCATGTGTGTGTATAGCGTGTGTGTGGTGTATGTACAGCGTGTGTGTGGGTATTAAAAAGAGGGTCATGAGTTAGACCACATTTCCCCAGGCTCACTCTGTGTCTCACTTACACTGAGCTGAGAGCAGCATTCTAGGCCATACAGCCACACAAACACACACACGCAAACATGCAGACCTCCCTCATTAAAGACTAAAGAAGCATGTGTGTGTGTGTGTGTGTGTGTGTGTGTGTGTGTGTGTGTGTCTATGTGTCTGTGTGTGTGTGTGTGTGTGTGCGCGTGTATGTGTGTGTGTGTGTGTGTGTGTGCGCGTGTATGTGTGTGTGTGTGTGTGTGTGTTTGTGTGTGGATAGTCTATCGCATCCCACAGTAGCTGAGACTACTGACCCAGCTCTGGGGGTAGGGTAGGGTAGGGGGGATAGTGACACCAGAGCAAAGGGTGGCGAAACAAAAGCTCAAGTGTGTTACAGCAGCACCACCCCGTAGCACCCCTCCACCCACCCTCTGCATAATTCACCACGGGGCTTCGAAGAAGCCCAGCACAGTCAGTCGGGCGGTCACGTGACCTAGGGAGGGGGAAATTACAACAGCCAGGGCCATCCGCCTGAGTCAGTGTGACTTCTTCATTTAGCACCTTGAATCAGAGTGCTAAATGAGCGTCCACTCAGGCAGCAGGCAGCAGCAGCGTACTTTGCTTACGCTGCACGTCGAACAGGAGTTTAGTCATCCAAAAATATCTGCCTGGGTCATGTTTTATGTGCCTTTCACTGTCTACAACACTCTTACATTTCTTTATATTTATAATCTTGATTGTTTCTGATTGTATTTATTGTCGTCTCCTTCATCCTCTTCATTCTCTTTTATCCGCCTTTCACCTGTTACTTGTTGAGTGTGGAGAGGTGCCAGACTTAACTTTGCTGCACCTGTGTAACGACAATACATTCTCCACTATTCTGTATATTCCTCTTTAGGAACGTACGCTTCAGTGAGCGTGTAGCGTGTGTAGGCTATAGGTAAACAAAATATTTGCCTAGTTTCCGGGAGGGATAAAGGCAAGAAAGACACAACAAAGATAAGGCTTCTGAGCCATGCTGTGACTCCATGTTATGGAGCAGAGCAGCAGAAACACAGTGCCACAGCTGATAAGAGCTTTATGGCCCCGCAGTAAAGTAAGGGTTCACAGGGTCACTCGCTCACGCTAGGGAAGCCACAGATGAATCTGTCCACACATTCAAAGAAACTGAGCTCTCTACTGTGGTCTCTCTCTCTCACTTTTGCTCTCTCTCTCTCTGTCTCACTTTCACTTTCAACAAAGACAGTGTCCTGTTAGAGCGTCCCACCCAGCTGGTACGAACTGCAAATACGGTCCACTTCGATGAGTTTATAAAACAAATACATCGGGCTGACTCAGCAGATCACCTTCCGCGTTCATTCTGCTCTTTCAGATTTCACTCTTGCAGTGGCCCTAAGGCCCTGATGAAAGCTTAAACTAAAGTATCTGTTGTTTACATAAGACACTGAGAGTATAATTTTGAGACACTATACCATGTGTTACATACAATTATATACAGTTATATACAATTTTGGTACACTATACAATTTAATGCTGTTGTAAGCCATAAAGTGGAAATCAGTGTCCTGTCTTAATGACTTATTGTACACTGTAATGAGCAGAGTAACACATTAGGTAGTAAAAACCGCACTCTCGAAATATGATTCTTAAAGTGATGATTTAATGGGAAGCATGACAGAGAAGACAAACGTTTCGGCCTAAGCCATCTTCAGCTCATCACCTTAAGAATCACTTGATGAAATAACCCGTTTTCACACACCTGAAGTCCTTTCCTCATTCAATTGGAGTTAAGCGCACATTCTCTCCAAAAGCAGAGTAACACATTAACAGCAAACTGATAACTCCATTAACTAATGCAAAGGTTAGGGTTGCAGAAGCTTGCATCAGTGTATGTTCAACAGGTTCATGAGGATATTCAGTTTCCAAATTTTAATATTTCTTTAAAAAAGAGAAGTCTAATTTATTTGGCTCCAACTCTCTGTGACCATGATGTTAACTTCTCAGCCTTCGGCTTCGTGCCCGCGGCTGAACCACAGCCGTGGCGATATCCACTACCAACCCCACTCCCACTGGTGTTATATTGCTGAAATATAATACTAGGCTTTGAGCTACATCATTTTCTGATGTTTAATGGATTATATCTTATTGAATATTCCATAAGTGGTGAACTGACAAGTCAAATAACCTAAATAACCCAATTAGGTTTAACATCAGACACTGGATTCTGCAGGCATTATTTTGCTAACATCAGCTGTATACAAATTCCACCCGCAAAAGCTGTAGACTCTGCCTAACAGCGCACTCCTACACAACACAACCAATGCCTACATCCAGGATACTCCTCAGGGCTTAAGAGAAGGGTTTGACAGACATATGTAGAGCTTACCAGTGTAGTGTCATTTGACTTTGTGTCTGCTGTTTTGCCTGACCCGTCACACGGCTGGTCTGTGTCAGGATGCAGGGGCCGGTACCCGATGAGGGGCACATCCCTGGATCCCACCCCAGGCAAGTCCACTGCCGCGGTGCGCATGTTCCGGGAAAGCATGGTGGAGATGACTAGTCACAGAGGGTGGGAAAGAGAGAGTGGAGGTATGCTTGGGTTTAGTGTAGTAAATAGAAAATCTGAACTGCATGTCTCTGATCTACTCTGTTCTTGAAGTGATGTCGTTCAGAGCTAATCAGATTGGTGTCCATCGATTCCTGTAAGCTCCATTTGTGAGATAAGTAAGATGAAACAGCCAGATTAAAAAGAGAGTGACAACAATCTATAGGCCAATACCCTACCAATACCCAACCACTCGGACTGTGTGACACATTTCTGAGCCTCTGAGCTGTCATGCTCTGCATATTTCAAACTTGACACTGGACTTACAACAAAGTGTCACTTCACCCTGCTTCATTTGTCTACACAATTTACATTTCCCCTTGCTGAGCAAAAAACTTCTAATTTGAATTCCAACCCCTCCTTCCCCTTCCCCTTTCCCTGAGGGGTATTTTGATTACTGTGCAGATAGACATCAACGACAGGAAAGCAAGAGCCCTAACCCATGACACTTTCTTATGCTGCAGAAATGGAGGTCAGATCCAGCTAGGTTTTCCATTACTGAAATATAAAACATGCTCTCCAAACCCCTATCCCAGCTTGGACGTTACCCAAGTGCAACATAACTGCATGAGACAGGATGTCATTCACAATGAACATGGGTACTATATGTCTTAAACGCAACTAAGTTTTGTTTTTTTACACTTGAAATGTTCTGGGGACTCTACATTTCCCGTTTTTCGAACATGTTTACTCATCCAGTTCTATTGGCTCATTACTCCCCAGTATCAATAGCCTCTATTCATAGCAAGAGATGGCCTCCTTTGACCACCACAAATATTTACGTATGAATGTCTAAAACGTACAGCAGGCCTACGTTGTAGGTAGGTCATGTCCGAAATGAGTATTTATATTATAATATTATAAGTTACTCGAAAACTAGGTTGACCTGAAATTCATCGTTTCTTTCGACCAACTGGCTGCTCTTACAAGTTGACATGAAATCCCATGACAAAGTTTAGGGACACTCACGGTTGTCACCGAATAATGCAGCGTAGTCTACATTGACCTATAAAGGCGGAGGCAGGCTGTGGCAACGAATTACAGGCCACAGATAAACTTACAATGTATATTTGATATCGATCATAAACATATTAAAAACCATGGCAACTTACGCCTCCGTGTATTCCGTCTACGTTTTCTTCATATGTGCTCGAATGTTTGGTTCAGCAAGCGTAATTCGCATCGGTCATACCGTTGCGGTATCCACAAGGGTAAAATGATACCTGCTAATCGACCACGGTGTCCATCCGGTCTCGTTCACAGATGCCTCTTAAGTGAGGGTTTCTCCTCCTCCATATCTCTACCTCCCCCCTGTCGCCTGTCAAGCCTTATCGTGTGATTACACTGGCAAACTGAACGTATCCGTGCGCTGCACGCTCCCTCCCTTCGCTCTGACGGCGCAGTTCCTGTCATTTAGGCTACGTGCTCAACGCGTTTGGTGCATTGAGGCAGAGCACCTTTGGGAAACTATTTGGCAGGGGAGAGTTATGTACAGTAGACCCGAAAAGGTTTCCCCCATTATTCATAAAACCCCAAATGCTTAAAACGTTCTACATACATTAGGCTATAGACGGCTGTGGTTTTGGGAAAAAGAGGTATTTTATTGCATCGGCTAGTGAAGATAGGCTATGGCCAAAAACAACTACAATACCAATGTGCGTGTCGTTTGGGAGTGATATTAAACTTTTAATAGGCTATGTGGTCCTTAAGGTGATTATCTGCGAGCATGCTAATCCTGGGACTATAGCAACCGGGGATAAAGAAAAGCGAAAATGTTAGGAATTGAAGTTTACCCGTTGAGAAAGCTTTGTGAACAGAGTCAGAAATATTTAGAAACTTCTTTAAGCAGCACTGTCAAAACTAGAATTGGATCAACTGAGTGTTTCATAGACCCTGCTTGTATGGGTATGATTCATTGTAATTTCTTCATGTGACTTTTGAAAGACAAGACTCTCCCAGTTTCGTAATGACCCAAATAACATGAAGTAGCCTAGAGCCAATGCAAGAGGAACTGATGGCATACTGTTCTCTCAACTTGTAAACAATGATAAAAAAAAACAAATTATAGATTGTCCCTGACCGCAAGTAGGCACATCTTGTCTGAGTCTATCTGATCCTGACATGGACAACTTATTTTTCAGCCTTCATGTCCACCCTCTGCATAATTTTGGCAGCCTTTGCGATCATCTCGTTTTTTATTTCTGAAGATTTCAAATGACAAGATCACAGACTGCAACAGGCAATGGGGCTGATAGATTATTTTAGTTAATGTGCAACATTGTAGCCTACAACACACACATGGTATCGCATGCCACTTCTAATATACGTTTTTTTCACTTCAATTTTGCCTTTTCGTGAAACTTGGGACCAACACTTTATTGCACCCTATCAATGAACTAATGAACTGAGTGGGCGGAGTGTCATCGCCACCTGGTGTAGAAAAAAGGAAGTTAGGCAAGCGCGCCCAAATTGCTAGTAGCCATTTTAAGACAATCAGCTTGCGTAACAAACGTGAATAAAATCTTAACAACTCAAATTCTTGGGCGATCCAGATGTTGAGAGATACCTATTTGCTCGTTCTGTAACAGCCCCGCCTACCATATAAGCCTCTCATTCGCTTCTTCCAAATTTACCTACACGCTAATTTTATTTACGTGTGATGTAACAGTTTGTTGGTAGGTTATAGCCTACTTTGGGGTGGATACAAAAGAAATCCAATACATGTCAGTTTGTTACACTTCAGAAAGACGAAGCCACTTCACTATGTTAAACAACGGTTTTCAAAAGTGTAGCGTAAATACCATACCAGTAGAACGTATAATAGTAAATAGGGACCTCAGCTATTGCCATGGTTAAAAATGTGCAGTTTTAATCTAATACGGTGTTGGGCCGTCTGTGATTGTACCATAACGCAGGCAAAACTGCTACACTAAGAAGAACATGAAGAGGCTTTGTAAAGATTAAATGGTAACACAGGTTACCTAGTCATGATCACGACTGAGAAGACTTAGAGACTGAGAAATGCAAATACACGAAGGAAGTGTTAATATTATTACACCAGTGTTTAATGAGATGGTAAGCTGTGCTACAGAGGTGTAATTAAGTTTGGGATTCGCGTTTTCAACGCCAAACATTCGAGACAAATAGTACGCTATTGCTTTATAATCTGGGTATAAAACGTGACCATGTGTGTGCAGTTACATAATTAGGCTCATATTTCATTAATGACTGAGTGCACGAGAAACTTTTCGGGATGTGGAGATTGCTGCTTGGCTCGTTCTCTAAGTTTGGGCGGCAAGGAGGCATTTTCAAACTTTCCTCACAAAGTCCACGGCGCACTTTCTGCTGGACCAATTAAGACAGTCGCCTCACAACTTTCTTTAATTAGCAGGGCGCGCGAATTAATAACCGGCGCTAGGAGCCATTATCGCCCTGCTCGCTAAGCGACGACTGTACTACTGTAACCGTCCTGAATTGAAATCCACATCAAAATCTCGGTCAAATTTACAGATGTGAGGTTGTTCTCGGTCCGTTCACTCCCCGGTCCCCCTATCTCCCTCCCACTCGATCTCTCTGTTTTATGTCTGCGTCACAACAAGTCGGTCGAGAGAGAGGCAGAGATGATGGCGTCTCTCGCGGGTTGATTCTCATGCTGCTCTGACAAACACGTTTAATAATATCAATAGGAGAAGAAAAGAGAGGAAAGGGATGGGAACATGACGAAACGACGTCGCGGAAGACGGACAGATAGAGAGACAGACGGACAGACGCCTTTTCACTGACGGGTTGACTGACATACCCGTTTTGGCACCGACACACACGTACACATCCACTCTTGCACACAGACACATAACCGGACAGTAATTGAGACGGAAAAAAACAGAGGAGAAAAGGCATTTCATGTCAAGCTTGCACGGAAATCTCTGTGACCCCAACGGAGAGGAGTTCGACTTTACAGGTAGCTTTCTGTCAATCTCGCTTCGGTCAGTGTGTTGCTGCTTAATTGATTCGTGAATTTGATCATGTGTAGCGAATTTCTGGAGTGCATTCATCTGCATATTTTTTTGCGCGCGAGCCGAGACATGTCCTATTATTAAACATACACAACAGTTGACATTGTTCGTGTCTGTCATCAGGGAAATAACGGAATCGTGTATTGTTTGTATTTGGCAGTATTTCACTAGATTGTATCATGCATTGGTACTTGTCATATGTATAGTACCCCAAGCTGTTTGCATCTGTGCTAATGTGTACTTACTCTCGTCACTCAATGTACTGTACTGTATACTGTCGCTATGCTCTTAGTGTGAATTTAACCCTTTGTGCCCCTGTGTTAGTGATATGATAAGGCCCTGCAGCGTTTTGGGCTCTCCCCGTCTACTGTTGGAAGAAAAACTTCGTACTCAGTGATATAAAGTCTGTTGCTTCATTCTTCCCTCTCTCTTCCTCGGTCTCTTTCTTTCTCCCTCTTTGCACACACACACACGCACACACACACATTTTCTTGCAGGATGGGGGTAGTGAATGAAGGAGATGATGTTTTAGCACGATGGAGTGATGGGCTACTTTACTTAGGCAATGTTAAAAGAGTGAGTACACTACTTTTTTTCTCCCTCCCTCTGCACTTTCTGTCTATTTCAGTAAAACTTCTCTTGTTTCTGAGCCAGCCACAGCACTTGTTTCATTTTTTTCCCTCTCTCCCTCTCTCTCCCACAGGTGGATGGAGTTAAACAGTGCTGTTTGGTCCGATTCGAAGACAACTCCGAGTTCTGGGTCTTGAGAAAAGACATACACTCATGCAAGTTTCCCCAAGACTGTGGCTTGGACTTTTTTCCCCCACCTTAATAAAGCATGACCATGTTTTTACTGCATGCTCCTCCCACTCTGCTCCCAGATGGAGGAAGTAAACACCTCGTATAGTTATGTAGGCTACTGACCGTGCCAGACCAAGCAGAGGAAGCTGTGTTTGCAACCCAAACACTGGTGGCTCTAAAAACAATTACTTGCAGCTTTAGAATGAACAAGTTTTTTTTTTTGTGTTATTATTTATTTTATTAAGCGTCTGAATTGTGAGCATCCCAAGTATTCGTATATACTAGCAGGTTTTTCTGGTATTGGGCTTACTTAACAAATCAGTGGTTGGATGCTGCTAAACGGCGGCAGACCAGATTCATGCCTCAGCGCTTGAATTCATTTTAATGCCTATTTGCTATACCAAACAAGTCCTGAGCAAAGAATTCCCTTATCAGTATCCAGGGACTGCTGCCTTAAGAGCATTTAAGCACATTTTCTGGTTATTTTTTCTCTCTCTCCCTCCCTTCCTCTTTATGTCTGTCTGTCTGTCTGTATGTCTGTCTGTCTATCCGTCTGTCTGATAGGGTGATGTTGTGGTCTTTTTGAAACAGAGCATAGATTAGAAGTCTTGACAGCATTAGGAGCAGGGTTGATGGTGTTCTGGGGATCACTGCTCTGATTTATGGAGGAGACAGGCTAGCGTGTGAAAAGGCTGTTGCATTTCAGCACCAGCCGAACACACCCAGATATGCACTTCAGTTGCCCAGACATCTGAGAGCACGATATGTGAGAACCATTGAAGTGGCAATTATATGAGTCAATAAACAAATAAATAATGTTCTATCTCCCCCTGTCTCTCTCTTCCTCGCTTCCTCGCATGCTCTCTTCTTCTCTCTCTTCCCCCCACTCTCTTGCATCCTGTCCTTTCTCCTCTGTGACTTTTTTTCTCTTCACCTCTCTCATTTCTCTCTCATCCCACTTGCGTTATTATCTCCATTACACGTCTATTTGTCCTCTGCCTTTCTCTCTGTATTTCTCTTTACATCTCTTTCACACTCTGTCTCGCTGTCTTTTCACAGTCTCTGTGGGAGTAGAGGAAGTTTGCTGTATTTGTGATGGTCCACCTCTAAAAGATCCTCTCATAAACTGTCTCAAGTGTCGCCATGGTGAGCTAATTGACGTTAATTCCTAGCATAATCGGTTTATGTGCTAATACAGGACCGTTTGTAATAACTCCAAAACATATATTGGTTTCTTTTTAACCGAGTGTTTTTTTTCCTACTCGGTCCTGGTGTGTCATT
The DNA here is from genome assembly GCA_027475355.1 of Coilia nasus. Taxonomy (NCBI): domain Eukaryota; kingdom Metazoa; phylum Chordata; class Actinopteri; order Clupeiformes; family Engraulidae; genus Coilia; species Coilia nasus. Next base: position 13,647,221 of record CM050218.1, on the reverse strand, counting down.
CATTTTCAATCTGATTTTAAATTCGCTTGCTGTAAGAGTGAGCTCAAAAAGTAAAAAATCCAGACGTCTCTCTCGTTCTCTCGTGCCACCAAGTCGGTAATATACGGTGGCATAATTATGTTATGTTTATTACGCAATAACACCCCTTTTTAAAGGAAGGTGCTATCTTTTTTTTCCTGCTTTCCCTGCAGGTTACCATCCCCAGTGCCATACGCCGGCGATCGAGGCAGAGGCTGACAGCGACTCGTGGATCTGTCGCCAGTGTGTTTTCGCAGTTGCCACAAGGGTTAGTCACACTCCCTCTGTCTGTCTAATTGTGTTGTGAAGCTCTTTCCCAAGCCATACAAAATCTAGGAGGACAGCTTTGGATTGCATGGTTCTGTCATGTCACATTTTTTTTTCTCTCTCTTCCGTCCCCAGTATCTCCACCTGATTATTGTGGCATGGATGACAGCAATATATAACGACGGGGGGATATTTGGGCTTTAATTGCAATAGATTAATGGCTGGGAGGTGTTCCTTCAATCACACAAGATTTTTTTCCCTTCAATCTGTTTGTGCAGAGAAAGAGAGAGAGAGAAAGAGAGAGAGAGAGAAAGTTTTCAGTAGAGGTCTGGAGATGGAAAACAGGCCATGCGTGTTGAATCTATCAATCCCTCTTTCTATTTCACCATCTTGACATCCCTCCCTGCCTTCTCCAGACAGAATCCCATTCTGCCGGCCCACATTAAAACAGCATTAGCAGCCCTTCCGCTGTCATTCCTTGTCATGTTCTCCACGTAGGTAATCTCTGTGAGATGCGGGGCCACGACACTGGGCTTTGAGTCACACAGCCTGGGACTAAGTTGAGTGATGTGTTGTCGTGAGTGTGTGTGTGTGTGTGTGTTTTTGTGTGTGTGTGTGTTTTTTTTTTGGTTTGTTTTTGTTTTTATGTCTCTGTTTTGTCTTGTGTCTCAGAGAGGGGGCGCCTTGAAGCGGGGTCGCTTTGCTAGACTCATGCAGTTCATGAAGCTACGGCTGCCCTATCAGCTGTCGTCTCTGGACTGGGACCCCCAGCACCTGACCAATCAGCAGCAGTGTTACTGCTACTGCGCTGGGCCTGGAGAGTAAGTATTGCTTGTTAATATCACGATGTACAATTTACTTTTTGTCAGATCTTATCTAGCAGAGAGACTTTACAGTACAACTGAGGGTTGAATTGGGACCTAAATGAATTTAATGAGTATCTGATAGTTACCAGTTCAGGTCTGCATTTGCTTTTATGAAGACTTTTCCCATCTACTGTCATTCACCTTATTGTGGAATTAGGGCCTCGTTATTAGTCTCGCAGGGTCTCATTATTTGCTATTGTTTCTTTCTCTCTCTTTCTCTCTCTCTTTCTCTCTCTCTCTCTCTCTCTCTCTCTCTCTCTCTCTCTCTCTCTCTCTCTCTCTCTCCCTTTCTCTCCCTGTGTGTGTGTGTGTGTGTTTAGATGGAACCTAAAGATGCTGCAGTGTGGCAGCTGTGGTCAGTGGTTTCATGAAGCGTGCACACAGTGCTTGACCAAACCCCTGCTCTACGGAGACAGGTGAAAGATTGGATTGCACCATTATTACACACATTGTTGTAGACTTGTGGCGTCAAGGTCATCATTTGATAGACAGGGTGTAAAATTAGCCATGGCTGTGCATTTTTAATTCAGGGACAAAAGGCTCAGTCAGCCAGCTTTGATCTCTCTCTTTCCTTCTCTCTCTCTCTCTTCCATTCTCTCTCTCTATGTCTCTCTCTCTCTCTGCCTCTCTCTCTTTCTGTGTTTCACATATGCTCTCTCTCTTTCCTTCTCTCTCTCTCTCTCTCTCTCTCTTCCATTCTCTCTCTCTATCTCTCTCTCTCTGTTTCACATACGCTCTCTCTCTTCCCCCCCCCCCCCTGTCTGTCTAGCTCTTTTCTCTCTCCCCTTCTTTAGAAACAGTGAAAATGTGACTCTTTTTAGTAAGAGCAGATACATGGTGCTGCTGAGCGCTACACACTTATATTTCTATTGGTCATATACAGTGTTGCATCAGCGGCTCCGCTTTGGTGACGAGAGAGTTCGGAGAATGGCAGGGAAGGGAGAGCGTGAGAGAGAGAGAGAGAGAGAGAGAGAGAGAGGGGAAAAGATAGAGAGAGACAGAGAGAGGGAAAGAGGAGCCCTGTGAAGCAATAGATATGCAATCACGAGCAGAATCACTGCTGTCTAAGGCTGACGTACATCTGGCATTTGGCACAGCTTGTAACACTGGCCTTTCACTGAAAGACGTATATATATAATATGAAATCTGATGTACCATGTTTAAACCATACCAAAAAATAAATGTGTTTAATTTTTTTGAATATGTTATGACTGTAAAAAAAACTAATTTGTGAGTGTTTTTCTTTCGTTCTTCATGAAGGTTCTATCGGTTTCAGTGTTCGGTTTGCACAAATGGACCAGAGACAATCCAGAGGCTACCTATGAACTGGTAAGGTCACCATGACTCAGTCACACTGGAGGGATTTTTTTTTCCCCCAAAAAGTACTGTATTCAAAACTAGAAAAGTGCAGCAGTATGTGAAATTAGAATGTATTATTCACCACAAAGAGGGAACTTGAAATAAATTTGTCAGACAGTTTGGAAAGTGACTCTTTTTGTGCAAGGTAACTTACCATATGGCAAGGAGTCTGGACTGCAGCCTGTGTTAGGAATAATCTGGCTATGGAGCATTCATCATATTTTCTTCAAATAATGCCACTTTACACCAATAGAATGCATCTGTGCTGTGTTTAATTTTTTGCAGACATATTTAAGATGTAGATTGATGGAGTCATTATGAAGCATGACTTGTTGAATCATCTTAGATGTTATATTAATTGAACTGAATTTTAATTTAATACTCAAATGACAGCTTAACAAAAACAAAGCATTTACAATAAGAGCAGTACCGTTATAAAGGGAATAAATAGGATATATAAGTTAAAGTATAAGTTATTTATATAATATAAAGTATAATATTTGCGGCATGATCGTGACATTGTTGTCCCTTTCAGGGTAGATTTGGCCCACTTGGTTCTGTACCACCTCTCCTTGTGCTGCAAGAGGAAGTACTTTGATTTTGACCACGAAATCCTGTCTTTTACCAACGAAAACTGGGAATCCCTGCTTCTGGGAGAGGTGCGGCGTGTGAGAGGCACCATGCTAAGCTTTATTTTATGTTTTTTCTAATGCAAATCACGCTGACTGACTGGGGTTTAATGCCCTTTTTCACAGGCTGAAATTACAGTGCTGTCAAAGCACACGGAAACCGTAATGTTTTTAAATCCCACTTGCAATTACACACTCGCAGCGGACAATGTGCCCATGTTGGTTGAGTATGTGTGTGTGTGTGTGTGTGTGTATGTGTGTGTGCGTGTGTGTATGTGTGTGTGCGTGTGTGTGTGTGTGTTTTGTGGGTTTGGGTTTATAGCTGCTTTGGTGTCCATGGGCAGTGTGACAAAAAAAATATGTCTGGAGACTTTATCAGTTTTTATGTCTTTGGCTACTCACAAAAAATGTATTAAAATATTTTGTGTTTATGTGAAAGTGATTCCTCCCACTGAGGGCAAAAATCAACGCTCACTCTCTCTACCTCTCTCTCTCTCTCTCTCTCTTTCTCTCTATTTCTCTCTCTCTCTCTGTCTTTCTCTCTCTCTCTCTACCTCTCTCTCTCTCTCTCTACCTCTCTCTCTCTCTCTCTCTCTGTCTTTCTGTCGCTTAGCTCTCTGACACGCCGAGGCAAGATCGATGCCACAATCTGCTCAACGCGCTAAACTCCCATAAAGACAGGTGAGAGTGGATGTGACAGCTGTAATTAGCATGCACGGCACTGGCATCTCCCTCAAGTCCGCCACACAGGTTGCATGGACAGTTGCATAGGATGCTAAACTGCTAGGGTGCTGCCCATCTTAAAGGTCTGTCTTTGCATAGTTAGCCTTTGATAATGACTGGTGCTTCTGGCATGTTTTGTGTGGTGTAGCTGACTGAAAGAGTACAGCAGCTTTTGGTTGCATATATATTGCTTAAAAAAAGCATTGTCTGGGTAAAAAAACTTTTGAGAACAGTTTGCAGTATATTAAAATGTCTATTGAAATAGTGCATTGATATTAATCAGATTTTTGTATTGATTGTAGAACTTTAGGATAACAGCATTTCCATCTCAGATCATTATAAAGTTATGTTGATCTGTTTTCGCTGACATATTCTTTACTACATTTTACTTAAGAAATGTTCATTTTGGTAAAAGTCTGTTGCCAATAGCTTACAGTCACTGCGTGCACATGGATGAATTGAATACGATTGGAAAGGGATTGGGATCGTATAGAATTCATGTGCACAGGCTAAAGATCGTACAGGGATTGGTTTCGCGAATCCGATTGAAACCCCTGGCTAAACCGATGTTAATCCGCTTGGTGCCGCCTTGTGCACGTGATCATATCGGATTCGCGTACTGCGCATGCACTGGAATGCACTGCTTGTAATATCAAACGCCGACGGCACAGTTCGTGTGGTATCAAGGAAACCAAAAAAGCTGTTTTGTTCGTTCATACAGACTTCCAAACAAAGGAGAATGCACAACATGTATGCAAATGCTGCTCTGTCAACCTCCTCGAGCGCCATCTTTGTTTGTATGCCACCAGATAGTTTGTTTATTTTCTTTTTAGCAGCCGTCAACCAGAAGTAGTTCTAACACCACTTGTTGAAAGGAATACATCGCCACCTAGCATAGCGGAAACGGCCAGATCTCTGACCATTATCCGATTACATGAACTCCATGTGCACTTGGATTTTGGGACAGACCACCCGTTGGGTAGCAACACCCAATCCAATCCCAATCCAATCCGATCCTACCATGTGCACGTAGTGAGTAAATCGGCACCTCCATTGAAATAATGCCTAGATATTAATTGTATTTTTGTGATGACTGTAGAACTACTTGATAACAGAAGTTCCATCTGAAATTATTATAAAGTAATTTTGATCTGCTTTTGGTGGAATGTTGATGAACTAAATTTTGTCAAGAAGCACTGGTGGGTTAAAAGCCTTTTTGACAGCAGCTTACAGTATGTTGAAATCTCTAGTAAGTGCATAGATATTAATCATATTATTGTATTGACTGTAGAACTTTAGGATAACAGCATTTCTATATTAGATTATTATCAATTTATTTTAATCTGTTAATCTGTCTGGTTCCGTATTCATAAACTAGATTTTCCTCAAGCAAGCCTTGTCTCAGCTTGCAGTATATTGAAATCTCAATTGAAATAGTGCATACATAATGATCATATACTTATAGTGATTGCATCTACTTTTGGTGGCATGTTAAATAAAGTCTTTTCTGGGTAAAAAAGCCTTTTGACAACAGTTTACAGTATTTTGAGACATTGCTTGAAATAATGCACAGATATTTATTTTAGGTATAGATATAGGTTTTTTTTCCCTATAAAGACAATTGCACGCATTATAATGGCACACTAGAAAGAAAGGAGAGGATTTCCTGACCTTGCTGTTCCCCCCCCCCCCCCCCTCCTCTGTGTGGTGGTACTGTAGGTTTGTGTCGGGGAAGGAGATCAAGAAGAAGAAGTGTCTGTTCGGGCTGCAGGTGCGGGCGCCCCCCCCTCTGGTGTCGGACGCGTCTCCGCTCATCGCCGAGCCCCCCATCAACATCACACACAGGAAAAGGTCAGATGAAGGACTCCCGCCTCCTGTTACACCGCCAGCTCGTTGCCACTCTGGCTCGCTAATGGTCAATACATCTCCCACACTCCTACACACACTCTCACAGCCAGTCACGGACTCTTTGAAGCAGTCTGGGCAGAGAAAACTTTTTGTGAAAGCTGTTCCTGTGCTCTGAAGTGTGTGTATATATACACACACCACACAGACATACAGTACAGACACTACATGGACACAGACACACACACACACACACACACACACAGTCATAAACTGTGTACATGTATAAATATAGTACATATACATAATACATGTAACCTGCAGTAGATACAGTATGTATGTATACAGTATATACAGTATGTATAGATGAATTCCAGCTCCCTCAGGAGATGATCTAAAAGTCACAAGTTCTCAAAAAGTTAAAAACATCAAAAGTTATACATTTCAAGAAATCTGTAGTGTACATTACAGAAATCTAGACATCACTGTTTTGTGCTTAATGTCAATAAATGTGCGAGCCATGGGGCCTGAGTACATCACGTGTCCCCACCTAAACCATTGGCAGCATGTTGGTGCTGGCCTCCCTGCCAAATGCTCTGATGCAGCTTGATCAAACGGCAAATTGTTTGTTGGGCCGGTGCTGAGAAGCTGCTGTCCACTGCATTTGCCAGCTGTGGCGTGTACAAGCCTAAGTGTACTGTACTTTCATGAGGAGTTGCTATGCAAAGGATCAAACCTTTCTGAAACTCAATTACACTTCAGTCAGAGACTTTTAAGTCAGGGCAGGGCAGTACTCATTGTGCAGTGTGTGTGTGTGTGTGTGTGTGTGTGTGTGTGTGTGTGTGTGTGTGTGTGTGTGTGTGTGAATGCATTTTCCTGCCAGCCCTGCATTGTTCTCTGTTGAATTTATGCCACAGTGTTAATAATATTCCAGAATGCTGGCCGTGTACAACAACTATTGAATATGTGTAAAAATAGCAATATTATAGCATACATTTAAAAAGCAATACATCACTAAACACAATCATTATGATTCAACAAATGCATTTTGTCAAAAGAAAATCTACTGTAACTGTTCACAGACCTAACAAATGGAACATTTGGGCTACAACAATAAAACAAATAGCCCTGCTATTTGTAATGAAATAAAGACATTAGCCTAATCAAATGTAAGACTCTTAGCATTCTTAGTCCATTAAGTTAAACAACTTCAAAAAAAGCTTAATGAAGAAGCAATTAGATTTATCCATGTTGGCATGTCTTGGTCGTTTTAAAGTGGTGCTGCTATGTTTTGCATAAGACGAAATAATACATTTGTTTTGCTGGTGTATTTTGTCAGTGACAAAATATAAGTCTGTTTAATAAGCTATTCATTTATTTACTTAATGGGCGTATGTTCCCCTGAACATTTTGGCCGTTGGTATTTTCGTCTGTCCGACAGCTACACGCGACGCCCTGGCCAAAATCCCCAGCATATGCTAGCTGGCGTAAACTTTGCCTCTCTGGCCTTTTGGAACAGCAATGCTGTTTCCCCCTGGAATTCCCACCAATATGACCTCCCTTCTCTCGATCAGTATTCCAGGCGGCGCTGGCCAAGAGTAACAGATGCTTTATTTGCGTTTGATGCGTGTAAAAGGAAGGGAAGGTGAGTTGAGGGTCGTTGAGTGAGTGATTGAGGGAATGATGTGTGTCTTCCCTTATGCTGCTCCAGCCCCCTGTCACTGCCATGCCAGCGGAGATCGGCCGCTCAGGAGTCCCGCAAGTCCAAGAGGCGCATCATGGAGACACAGGTCAGTGGCTCTCCGGTGTCAACATACACACACACACACACACACACACACACACACACACACACACACACACACACACACACACACACGCGCACACACATACAGTACATGCACGTGAACACACATACAGACAAACGCTTGCTCACAGATGCGCACACACACACACACGCACATACATGCACGCCAACACATATACAGACAAACACTCACTCACAGATGCACACACGCACACACACACAGACAGACACACACACACACACACACACACAGACATACATACATGCACGCCAACACATATACAGACAAACACTCGCTCACAGATGCACACACACACACACACAGACAGACACACACACACATACACATACATGCACGGCAACACACATACAGACAAATGCTCGCTCACACACGCACACATGCACATACAGACAAACACTCGCTCACAGATGCACACACACACACACACACACAGACAGACACACACACACACACACACACACACGCACACATGCACATACAGACAAACACTCGCTCACAGATGCACACACACACACACACACACAGACAGACACACACACGCACACATGCACATACAGACAAACACTCGCTCACAGATGCACACAGATACACATGCACACAAACACACAGAAAAAAACACACACGCCCACAAGCTTACACAGACTTCTGACAGACACATAGGCGTAGAATTCTGTAACGTAGGCAGAAATGTAAATGTTTAATAGCTGAATGTGCCACACAAGCACACAATAAGCAGGCAGCTGTGGTCTAGTGGTTGGGGGGTTGGTCTTGGGATCTGTGAGTGGCAGGTTCGAATCCCACCTTACCCATGGCTAAAATGCCCTTGAACAAGGCATCTAACCCCACACTGCTCCAGGGACTGTAACTGAAACCCTGTAAATAACTGTAAGTCACTCTGGATAAGAGCGTCAGCTAAGTGCAATGTAATGTGAAAGCATAGACACACATACTATTCACACGCAGATGTTGTCAGCATTTATGCACACATAGACAAATTCCTGTGCTGTGCCACTTTGTTCTGTTTTTGTTCTTTGCTTATTGTATCCAAAAAAACGTAGCACACCTTGTCCTCTCTGCACCGTGTCACAGATGCACCCGCAGCTGCTTTCAAAAGCATCGCACCCCAATGTTAGTCAGCAGTACCTGGGTTTGGCCATCCTGTTAGCTCCAGCTAATGTACATCCCTGGCCTGTCTGGAGTCGAGGCGGGCTTGTGTAGTGATAAAAGTGGGGAGAGAAGGGGGGGAAGGTATGGCCCAATGCACATTCTGGGAGCAGGGCCAACTGCACTTTGCAGTCGATTACAGTTTGGCCAGGTGGCACTGGCAGTTTGACAGAGCAGCGTAGATGGAGCACAGAGATTTAAAGAGGTAGCGCCCCCTTCGTCAGACGTGCGTGCACGAGGAAACGTATATAAGCTCGCACACACATGCAAGTGTGCAAATACACACACGCAGACACACACACACACACACTCACATACATTCACTGGAACACATGAATACACATCCATATGCATAGACACATGCACACACATCTGCACATCAACACATGCAGTACAGTGTGTGTATTTAAATGACAGTCCTGAATACTCACAGATTTACTCACCGACACGCTTCCACACACAGACACACACGCGCACACACACACACACACACACACACGCGCGCGCACACACGCACACACTCACACACACACACACACACACACACACACACACACACTGGGAGGGAGAGGGAGACCTTGGTACCCATGTTATAGTGAAGGCTCTGCCCCGGGGAGATGAAAGGATGAATGATGGCCATGGAAAAACCTGTCAGCCAGAACAACAACAGGGTCTACGGATCTCCGCAACAGCTTGCCTCGCCTCGCCTCGCCTCGCCTCGCCTCGCCTCGCCTCGCCTCGTACTGCCTCAGCCTCGCCTCGCCTCCTACTGCCTCAGCCTCAGCCTCAGCCTCGTAGCACTCCGTGCCTCTGTGACTCGCCAGAGCTCTGCTCAGCGGAGTTCTCATTCACAACAATGTGCATTTCTCTAAGCCGCATCTCAAAGAGGGTGACAGCCCCTCATCGCCACATATCACCCTGCCTTGGCTGATTTACATTAGGGGAGAGAGAGAGCGTGTGTGTGTGTTTCAGTGTGTGTGTGAGCGAGAGAGAGAGAGACGTGTGTGTGTGTGTATGTCTG
>CM050218.1:13615000-13632500 GCA_027475355.1 Coilia nasus | reverse complement strand
TAAAAAAAAAACAGTTCTTCTCATCCAGAAGTTATACAAGAAACACATAATTTACCACATACTGTACAGCACATTTAGTAAGTTGATATGCTGTAATTATTGAGGAAATGCTAAATTAGACCTCCCGTCTGTACACGAGTGACACAGTTCCTGGCTGTGTTCAGGGCGGTAGCACTTACATCTTGGACCTGTAAACAATCAGTACCTTCGGGCCCCCTTCTTTTCTGTGTTTTTTTCATGCATCTGCCTTGTTAGGGCCCCTACTGCCATTGTGGCCCTGGGTAGTCCGCCCCCCCACCCCAAATCCCCCCTCTTCTACACCCCTGAATATATCCTCCAGTCCTTTCCAAATTAAGTAACAAAAAAAGGACCAACAAGTCATTCTCGGTGTACACTCTCTGACATAAGTATGGGTAAAAATGGCATTTTGCAGTGCCCTAAAAAGAATGGATTGATTCCTCCTCAGACTATCATTTCTTGATTGCCACATAATCACTGTGACAGAATCACAGGCATTTCGCTAGCAGGCAGCCTGACAAAAGGTTATGTAATGCACCTGTGAGGAAAGCCACCTGCATGCAAAGCAGGCTATTTTCAGAGACCCATACAGTCATGGTATACAATACATCTTTGTCCTGATTTTTTTGATTGGCAACTTAAAGTCTGCCATGCCTAAAGTAAAGTAATTTAATAACCATGAACAATATCTTAAGTGCAGACATGGCTGGGTCAGCACAATGGCCCAACACAATAGCTTTAAGTCGTGTAACAGAATTAGCTCACTTTTTGTTGATCTAGTTTTTGGCTGCAAATTAAATAAGGGCCCACAGACTCATTTCACCTTAGCTGTCTGTTCCATTTTTTTTTTTCAGAATACACTAACCCAAACACTCAACCAAAAGTTGAATGCAGTGTGCAGTGCTATTCAAAAGACATGACCCTTTCGTATTTAAAGGCAATGTAATGTAATGTGTTAGTACCTGCAGTTCTGTTCAATGCGTGCACAAGCTTAAATGCTTATTTGGAAGGACTTTTCTGAATCAAAAAGGCAAGCTAACCACCCACAGCTAGCTGTGATTGTTCAGAGGGCCCATTTCATATATTTTACTGTAGATTATGGGGAAGCAGCCATGTTCCTGCAGCGCTGCACCAGGCCCATGATATTTCAGTCAGCTCATAATTAGCCTAAGAGCGGGGGAAAAATTACAATGCCACCAAGCCAATCCATTATTAAAATTGCTGAATTAAGTAAAGGGAAGTAGTTGAAAGTACATGCAGTGGTACAACATGGTTGTCTACATCAGAAATAAATAATATCTCCACAATCACAACTTTGTGCATTGTTTATACATCTATCCTTACTTCTTTATTGCAGTAGCGCCGTGAAGTGGTCTTCACGGCGCTACTGCAATGAAAAACGCAGAGGTACGGATAGACGTATGACTTTATCCATTTTCAGCACTTGGACAGCTCCATGTCTGCAAAGCTGGCCGTGAATATGGTGCTGAAGTCCTATTCTGGATTATCACAACACCGTGTGCACGTATTCTTGTAGTGTTTTTCGCATGGATTTGTACAAAATATTGGTGGATGCCAGCCATCTATTTTTAATCTTAAATCAACGAGTACAGACGTTTTCACATCGAGCTTACTGAAGATACTGAAGAAAATGTCTCCCGATCCTCTCAGCTCATTTGAACTGATATGGTGTTTTTGAAGGGTTGTGGCGTTAAATACATGCCACAAACGTTATGCGTATGAGCAAAATGACATTGCGAAGTTTTTCATTAATTAGCCGTTGTTTCTTTAAATCGACTTTGGTAACCACTTCAAAAACCAAGCCATATCGCAGTGGTTTCTTTCCGGCACAGATGGGTGCAATAGAAGTGTCCCACCAGCAGATGGTAGCCATGTCTGAAGATTGACATCCTCGTTTCCTACTATGAAAACAGGTGAGGATGCTCTTGGCCGCCCTGCTCGCCATTTTGGCTCAGTGCACCACAGTGGCACCAGCTTCCTGGTGATGCATCTGGTCATGAGTTACACGCGTGGTGCGCGAGCATTCGTGTGAGGCAGCGAGAATGCTCCCGAGCTTGTCTGAGTGAGTGAGTGATTGGGATTGATACAAACGCGGTAATACAACAAAAAGATGACGTTTTAGCACTGAGTAGTTAGTGTCCTTTTCAAACTACTCATTTGATTTGCACCTGTGTTGCGATTACATTTGCTTACGTACCTTGCCTCTGAATACCTCTGAATTTCTGTGCTTTCAGAGTTATGGCATCAATATATATTAGAGTGGTTGACCATGATCTAGAATGGAACGAAACTACTAAGTCTGATCACCTCCACTATGTAGCTTATGCCTGGACATTCTGAACTGAAGTTGCGAGGCAAGGTTATATTTTAAGTTTGTAGAAAATAAAGATGTGGGGAGATATTTTCTTTAGGAGGTAGTTGAAATGTTAGTATGTAGTTGGTCAATGAGATCACTTCTGCACTCTTGTCATACAAAAAACACTGAAATGTGTTGTGAGTTTTTTTTTTCCGCGTAATTGGCATATGAGAGCCCACCGCCCCCTTCACCCCCACCCCCCATCTATAGGGCGTATGTGAATTAGAGTGAGCTTGCGGCTGCGTGTGCGCCTGAAAGCGGTGGAGGGAGCCGTTCTCCACTACGGCGAATTTAGACAGCATTGCACTTGAATAGTTTAGGAGCAGAGAAGACCAGGGACATGTAGTGCATATAGATTTTTACACTGGAATATAGACACACGCATACTCAACCGCCCCCTTCTCTCTCTGTCTCTCTCTCTCTCTGTCTCTCTCCTCCCTCTCTCTCTTTCTCTTTCTCTCTGTCCCTCGTTCCCCCCACACCAATATAACGGCGCGTAAAAAGATATTAGTTAATTTAACTTTATGCCATGGTTTACATATTTTGAATGGCTCACTTCGTTCGTGGATTACAGTTTAAATTTTACATTCTGCATCTTCGGAATACTGGTCTGCGTCGATTCCAACTGTGAACAAATTCTTCTTCTCTGATTGGTGAGGTAATATTTTTACGTGCCGACAGACTGTCGAAACGCGAAGACCACGTTCAATGCCGTTGGAACATGTCCTATGTTCCCTTTCAAGGTAAGAGAACTGATATATTTCACCACTGCATCTCTCCCTCTCCCTCCCCCTCTTCCTCCCCTCTCCCTCTTCTTAGCTTCTCTCCTGCGCTATGGTTTCTCCTATACTGATTTTAGTAAATGGGCGCAATTAGTCTGTAGTAGTGCGATTCTAAGAAAAGATTATTTGGACTCTCAGTGTTCATGTTAGTGTTTTGCATTGCATTCGCAGTGCTGTATTTCACTGAAGTGTACATGCGTATCAGTCATCGTGTTGCAAGTGGATTTCCCTGTGTGCGAGAATACACATCTCGCATCATGTCGAAGTTCTTGTGTGAAATCTCCTTCGCATTCGTGTGAGGGCTCACAATCAGTTTGAATCAAACGAGAATTCCTGCATGAACAACACACGGCACTTATTTACAGTCTAGCACTGACACGACCATATAGCTTACTTTTATCGGTGTGTTCTGTGACTCAATATTTTATGTCCAAGTAGTAAGAGAATGTTGTCGAGAGAGTGCTCAGATTCATTGCGTTTGGATTATAACTGTAAGCGTGACTAAAATTTTGACAGCGAGCAACATGCACTTTTCAGTAAGCACATATCATGACAGTGTGGCTCGGCATATACTGCTGAATGAGGAAAAATGGACGAGACAGCTTTCATTCGTATGTAAAGAAAAAAAATATAATTCCATCTCAGCGTGTTGTTACCACTCCATAAATCAATGCCAATTAACATAATTCTCTTCCCAAGAGCAGGATCCTTAACCATCATTTATTGGTGGAATACCATGTATATTCTAATGCTCTCTACTCAAAGTAGTCACATCTCTACCTCAGTATTGTGAAAGCTAAGCCTGCATCTTATCACTGGACACCCCCTCATTTCAAAAAAAGAAATCGTTAAAGCATTGGTATATTTTAAGGCCCTCACAAAAAAAGGCAGTGGCTGGTGCAAGCTCACAGTGTGATGTTCTCCTCTTACTATCATGCCCATACGGCCTCAGTGTGAGCCCAGGCTATTGAAATGGGTTACATAATATTTGTGGGATGTTAAGCTGAGCGAGGCTCTGTGGATATTGTTATCGAAAAGCACAAGTAATCTGACTTGAAATCATGTCAAGAGCCCAGCGAATCCTCCTTTGAAAATTGGATGCCTTTCTGTGAGTGGAGGAATGGAGTTGATGGTTTCTGTGTTTTCTGAGGCACCGCATATATATTCTTGGTGTTTTAAGACACACCAAGGAGCATTTGTGACCATATTTGTACACCATGTAGTCACTGCAGTGGGAATTGAAGTTCTCCAAGCATTCAACAGTTGTGGGGCTCAGTATGTCTATAACTGTAAGAATGCATAGGGTATCCAAGATCTTTGGATCCAACTGACACCTTAGATTTGTGTGTTTAGGACAGTAAAGTAAATATCACATCTGTTTCCTGAGTCTTGCCATCTTTACAACACTCAACACTCAATCCACAGTAGGGCATCACAGATAAAGAAGCAGGCATTAATGGTCAGAAATTTCGTCATTGAGCCATTGAGCCCAAGTCATGCTGATTTTACAGTGTGTACAGTACTCCTAGCATGGGCACTTAAAGAGACAGGGACACTGGAGATATGCTGCAACCTTCCTTCCACTGACTCACAAGACGTGTCTTCACACATTCTGCCAGCCCAATATGTGCAGTGCTGGGCTGCTTTCCGTCAATGCATTCATTTCTCCCGGCTATAAATAACTTTGCCTCTGAGATTAATAGCAGAATATTTTTTTGATAACACCACAGACGATTCTCATGAAGACTCAATGTCATGTACCGTAGCAGTGGATAATCTGTGGATGAATGGCATTTATGAGACATTGATCCCTGCTGTAATGACATACTGGCACTTTTGTATGTTACTGTCAGTGTGCTTGCTTAAAAATTAAAATCAAGTTAAGGATCTTAAAAAATGAACCACCTTCACCCACTTCACTTCAGTGTCAAGTCAATCAAAGGTTAGTCACACTTTATTTGTTAGCATTTGCATAGATATTAGCATATTCATTACATCAAGACTGTTGTCCCATAAAGAAGAATAGGAGGTGTTCGGCAGTTTGGTTTTAGCCTTGTTGCCCATACCATTACACAGAGATCCAAGGGTCTCAAGGGTTAACTGTGACTGAATTAACTCACATTCAAATCCAAAGGGAATGAAAACTGTTGCCATTGCAATGTCCCTGCCTCACATTGAAGCATATTTTTCGGAGTCTATTTATTATGGCATTGACATCACTTGAAAAGTAAAAAAAAAAAAAAAAAATCATTTTTCAGTCCCCTTCAGAAACCTAAAGTCGATCTTCCAGAGGGAAAAAGATTCAGTACCGCCTCTGTCTGTTGGAAAGCTCAGCTAAGTGTACCCTGGCTGCACCTGTTGCAAGCCAAGAGGCCCAGGCTGGCCTCGATGCCGCTACCAACTTTGCTTCTGAGGCAATGCAATCTGCAGAAGATGGCACTTCATGAGAATGGAGTGAGGAGGAGAATGAGTTTGTGTTCTCTCAAAGGGCCGTGAAGTGCAGGTTGCAGATGAGGAGATGTGAGATGTGAGATTCTCTGCAATAGAGGCCCTGGGCTTTTTTGATTGATCTCTGCATTCAGTTGCCACCAGAAAGGTCATAGTGAACGCCCAACACACACACACACACACACACACACACACACACACACACACACACACACACACACACACACACACACACACACACACACACTTCATGCTCACTCTGTGATGAGTGATCCCATCACTCAGCCAATGAGAGCCATCCTTCCAGTGAGAGCCATGTCTGCCTGAATGATTCTCTGCCAATAAAATTACAGGGCACCCCATCTCCTGACAATGTTTCCTGTCAAAAACAGCAGGAAACCAGTGAGTTTGATTCGCTAATGATAGCCAATCGAAATTATTCATAGGCAATGATGATGGCACAGAACAACAGTTTTGTTGCAAATGAAGTTCTAACGTGTCACTCCTCTGATTCTAATTATAAGATAACATAGAGACATACCACCATGCTAACAAAATATATTACTTGGTCAAGAAACCAATTAAATTTTAATTAATTTACTGTTATCTATATGGTGCATGTATTAGTATAGAATATTATATTGTAAAATGGAAGTCTGGTTGTGTTACATCATGGTGATGTTTCAAAGCCCTGTAGTATGTTGCTTTGTAGTGGCTATTTTTGCAGTTTTCACAGAATTTTACTTGATTCACTGGTAGTTTGTCCTAAAGAGGAAAAGAATATAGGAAAAGAATATAGTTTTGAAATTGAAGAATCATTTCAGTTTTGTCTTTAGCTGTTGCCAAACAGTTTACTAGCATTTGAAAAGGAACCATAGGAATTATTAAAACTAATATCAGTCCATTTTACCATGTCTTGCTTCAACTTCACATTGTGACAAGTGTGGTAACTGTGGTATAAGCAGGATAATGGACTTCACGGTGTTCGTGTATCAGAAAGTTAATGCACTACCACCTCGAACGTGCATTAACTTTCTGATATATGAACACCGTGTCGTCCATTATCTCTCACATAAAGTCATGTGGAATGAAAATTTAAAGGTTTAATAACTGGTCAACACACCATAGCTATATCTTTTAATCTGTTAAAAACAGCTGACGGTGCTGTCCATGTGTTAAAGGTGTCAAAAGCTGTTGTATCGTTTTAGTGAAATTAAGATGTAGATAAATTAAGATGTAGAGAACACTAAGTAGAATAGATCTGTGCGCTGTTTTGCATCATTTGGACAGGCTTGGCTCATACATTGGCTAAGTTGGCTAAGGAAGTCCATTTTGTCAATTTTAATGTTACAAATTTCTTTCAATGCCAAAACCAAAACTTTGGATCTCTGTAAAGTGCATATTTGTACACTACAGTAACAAATCGATTTTTTTTTTTGGTATACCATTACAAATGAACATCTTCTAGAGTTTCCCATTTGTTCTACTTAAACCTTTAAATGGTACACTGCTATTATTCCACATCTCTGAGGCGATGAGATTACATGTTAGATAAGATGCCTGTAATGTAGCTCATGACATAATGGACCTGGAAATTAAACTGTATGTTCATTAAGTTGTTTCAGTGCTGTCTTGGGGGTCATAACAATTTATGACATGATTTCCCCTCTGCTGAATACCAGCAATATGCAACGTTTGCAATGTTTCCCACACAAGAATCCCCAAGTTGTCTAGAATATTCAAAATATGTCTCGTTTATGAAGCAAAAATAATCAAGAATCTAACTTAGAATTTAATATTCATAATGAGAAGAAAGCTGATAAAGATTGTCTTATACCACAGCTTTAGTATTGGTCACTCACGCTTACAAACTCCCTTGTAGACCCCTGACACCCTCTATAGTCTAATAAAAACACATGTCGTGTAGTTGACTACAAACACATTAGAATAAAATGAGACCAGTTACCAGGATATCGAATATTGAAAATTAGCTTTTGGAATCCAGTACATAGGTATACCTCCACTTGCTGGTAAATTCAACGTTTTCTAATATCCGGACCTTACCATACTGTCAGGCCATTGTGGGCTATGGAGTGGAGATCAAAGAGTGGAAAATCTCAAAATAAGTGTGAAAGTGTGAAAAAGTGAAAGTCTCAAAATAAGCTGAAAATGTGTGTGTGTGTGTGTGTGTGTGTGTATGTTTGCACTTGTTGATATTGGCCATGTTTACATTTGTATTTTAAGTATTGAACATCTGTACATTTGAGTTTTAAATTGATTTGCTAACTGTTTAGATATGATTTCAATGGTATTAGTCTTCATGGAGGCTTGTGTGTTTGTTCTGTTGTGTTTGCTCCAGGTTGCAGTTGTACATATGAGTATATTCACATTTCAGCAAATCATAGGTTGCTCTCAGAAAGTCTCTGCGTTGTTTTAATCTTAAGTGAGCACATATCCTTTGAATACCTTTACTTGTACTATCCCCAACCCCTGTCATAGCCCCAAGGTTATAAACGAAAAGGCTTTTAAAGAGAAGTTGACATTCACATTGAAGTACCATGTACTTTTATTGGTGGTTTAATTATAGAAAGACGAAGAAGAGGACTGTGTGAAGGGGATGGGTCCTGAAACTTAATGGAATTTTCAGCGTCTGTTGTGTAGGTTTCTTTGGCAAGCGTTTCACTTAGTGATGGTTAAGACTGCCAGTCTTAGAACAGAGTTGGGTAGCGCTCAATTCCTTTAAAATGCCGCCTTTTAGATAACAGCAGAAGAGGGTATTCATAGGAATCCTTGCCTTGAAATATGGATGCTCTGAAAAACGAAAGAGAACGATTTGTTGTGAGGGACTATAATGACTCCAGCCAAAAATAGCACTCATTTGACGGGAATCAGTCTTCTGGTCTTACACTGAGAGCTGTGCACTGTGGTCGAGACCTGTGGTACAGTAGCTCTCCATTCTTGAAGGCATAGTTTTGGATGTAGTACTGTTCATAAACCATTGCCTGAAGGCTGATACTTTAGTGTAGAGGACAGGGGCAATTCTGAACAAATTAAAGGTGTCAGCGAGGAATAATAACACAAGGTGCACGGAGTAGATTATCGACAGGGTGTTTCTGCATCCTGGTTTGGATCGGGCAAAAACATCTATGTGGTGATATACTGTGATATTTTGGCTTGCAACACATTATCACTGTTGTGACACTAAATATCGGTACATATTTTCAGGCTCAGGGCACATGGAAAGTAAATTATTCAGCAAATCATTATGTTTTTTAAGAAAAGCTCATTCTTCTTCACCTTCACATCTGAGGCGGGCTCTGTGCGATTCGTTGTGCAATATTTCATTTCGGCTGTCAGATTCTGTGAAACGGACACCACAGTTCTGTGAATAAATGCATATCCCCTACCTTTTTAAAGTATTTTTTTCTACACATCTTGTGATATATTGTAGATGATTGTCACAGAATCGCTGCATTTGATACTGTCATTAGCATTATGTTTGTATCATGATATATCAACTTACTCTGTGAATCCCACACACCTAACCACGATAGGGCTGTACTTGATTAAATCTGTGTTTCTGAATAGGGAAAGGGCCTTCAGCACACAGCTCTAGCAGGCTGTGGTGTTTTTTAAAATGCTCTTTGATAAATGCGGCTTATCTGGAGTTTTGGTTCATTCAGTGTCCTCTTGCAGTTATAGAAGTGCTGTCCTAGAGAAAGGCTGCTGTGAAGTGCTGACGAGTGTGCTCTACTACAACTGATTGGTTGATTTTATGAGGAAAAAATTAAGGAGAGAGAGAGAGAGAGAGAGAGAGAGAGAGAGAGATTATGTGTGTCTAAGAAAGTTCAGACAAGGTAGAGGGCAGAAAGAGGCAGAGATGAGAGAAAGAGAGAGAGGAAGAGAATGATTGTGATGCAGAGAGAGGGAAAGGAATTATGATGCAGAAAGAGAGAGACAGAAAGAGAGATTGTGATACAGAGAGAGAGAGAGAGAGAGAGACAGAGAAAGTGTGTGTGTGTGTGTGTGTGTGTGTGTGAGAGAGAGAGAGAGAGAGAGACAGAGAAACGGAGAGTGTGTGTGTGTGTGTTTGTGAGAAAGAAAGAAAGAGAGAGAGAGAGAAAGAAAAAGAAAGAAAGAGAGAGAGAGAGAGAGTATCCAGTCAGATATGGGCAGGATCAGATCAAAGGCAAGACCAAGTTAAATATTAACTTTTGATGCAGTACAACTGGGACACTTTTGTGTGTGACACACAGGCTCTTTCCCCAGGAAACCCAGCTGTTTACACCTGTGGCACACAGGCCCAGTAGTCCTGCTCGCTTACACATCTTTCATCCCTACTTGCCGTCGGCATGCTTCGGAAAACACTCTTCCTCAGTTCCCAGCACGGTACCTATTCCCATTTAACCCAAACGGATGCCTCTACTGGTCTCCCATTCTGTGAGAAACACAAAAAAACAGTTTAGACCCAGTTGTATTACAACAGCAAACCTACTGGTCAGGTGGTCAACGCTGTAATAAAAGGATATGGATGGCATCCCGTGTCCTGTCACTGGAATTAGAGCATCACCTGTTATAATAGAAGTTAGAAATACGAAACTAGCCATTATGTTAGTAGCACTGCATGTAGGCTACTCTGCTTGCTGATAGTGGTAGTAGTGTAAGCCACTCTTTACACACAACAGTGTGTTTAGCAGTAATAGAGTCACATTATTCAACAATGCCTCAATCACATAATAATAATAGGGAAAGGACATGGTGGAATATAGTGGCCACTAGCCAGCCAGTGAAGAACAAGCAGCATGAGTAAGACACACTAATACAGTGGTTATGTAAATTATGGATTACTGGACACATGGATGTCAGTGTTAAAGTGTTTTTACTTCTATCTTCTTCATGCATTCGTGTATACATGAAGTCTGGATGCATAGGCAAATGTATTTGTATTTTGTATGTTTTAATTTGAAAAAAATCAACATTTTAATTAATCTGGTCTTCTTTCAACAAACTCATGTTTCATCTGTGGGGCAAAAAAATCTAGTTATAAGTAGTGATATGTCCAGACTTTAGGAACACCCCATGCAGTGTGTGTACTTAAACAAACTGTTGTCTGTGCGCAGTCATGGGGTCTGTTTGTTGTGGAACATACAAAGCAGATCTGACTGGACCATGGGCCACAGCAGCCAATCAACACATGCCATCAGTAATGCAGCTTTGATTTGATTGGCTGATGAGCTGAAGAGACCAGCAACATTCTCCCAGAATAGAGGTGCCCCCATAGTAATATATTCTCAGGAGTGTCTCACCTTCGCTATGCCCTGCTATCCTGTCTCGGTGCCACGCATGGCTACCCAGATAGGGGAAAGAGTGAAAGAGAGAGGGAGAGAGAGAGAGAGAGAGACATAGAGAGAGAGAGAGAGAGAGATATAGAGAGAGAGAGAGAGATAGAGTAAGAGACTGCTGCCTTTGTGGGAGGCAGGCCATCCGTATTCTCCCCTGCAGCAGTGAGGGCAGGTGGGCGACCAAGGGACCTGTCAGTGGCAGAGCAGAGAGTATTGCACAGAGGCTCAAAGGCCACACGTGGCGAGCTCACAGAAACACCTTCAGAGGGATAAATGAACTCTGCAGGGGGGATCGGCTTGAGGTGGTGTGGGGTGGCGTGGTGTGGTGTGGTGTAGTGTGGTGTGGTGTAGTATGGGAGCGCTATAGTTGTGCCCTGGTGAGAGATCAGCTGGCTGGGAGGCTGGGGATCAGACTCACTAAACCTGTTTTATTTACTGAGCGATTCAATCACAGAGAAAATGCCTATACTATATACCTACACTATATACCTACACTAATGGAACTCAGTGGGGGTCGGTGGTGCTGGAGATACAGTAGTAATGGGGATTCAGATGCTACAATCCAGTACCACAGTTCTATTTCAAATCACCTGGTTCTACCTGTGCACATGATACAGGTGATTAAATACAAGTAATGCCAGGTTGCCCATCACTGCACTGAAACAGTTGCATTTACTGAGCCCATTAATCATAGTAAATTGGAACTATGAACCTACATGACTATCTAAGACTAACACTGGCAAACCTACCATAGTTGTCCTGTTATACCACAATCTTGAATAATTACCTGCGATAATTCATGGGTTATGTTCGGAGAGATAAGGTCAGAGAGACCTGTATGTAGGTGAGAGGCTTTGTCTTTGTGCTTCTGTCCAAATCTGCTCCAGGTGTTAGCAACACCCCGGTGTCTTAACAGCGAGTCCTCTGATGTGCTAAGTGATACCCCTGTAGGAGGCCCAGCCTGAGCAAGGCCAACATGACATTGTCCATCGACTGTAAAGACAATAGATGGCAAGCTTCCATGCCCCTCCTCCACCCCATGGAAATGAAGGTAGAAAAAGTCATCCACTACGTTTTCACATTTGGAGCCCTGAGCTTGTGCCTCAAGCAAAGTAAAGCTCCGTCTGATTTGCCAAATGTTTTTATACTGTATGTGCAGTGCAGTGCAAAAGAATACCTACCTTATAAATGTGTGCCATTTATTGCAGCCAAGCAATGTTGTGCGACATACACTATGTCTTCACTGCATATTGCGATACTGATATCTTCCAATATTAACAATATATTGTGCAATGTTTTCTCATTTGGAGCCATTTGGAGTTAGTGGCATAAATACTTTGGAGCTGGAACATGTGAAAGAAAAAAAAGAATCAGAACTGGCCATTTACTCGTTTGGTTGAATCAAAGTTATTTATTTTATTTCCTTTCATCTCCTTTTTATTTCCTTTGATTGGCTTCACTTTTGACCATACCCACAATGTTCGCTGGTTTTGTTATGGGGCCAGCTTCACTCCAAAATAGCTATGCTTAGTGACAGATGCGGGTCATAGTGTAAGAGTTCAGTGACCAGGCAGCTTTCTTTGGTTGAAAACACTGAAGAACGGGAGAACCAAACATTCTCAACTTGTGTCATTAGCATGGCTGCATTTGAAGGCACATTTGGCTTGATTCGGGGTGGCAGACTTTTTGCCCCAAGCTCGGTCAAGGCTCATATCTATTATGGCCCAACAGACTGAGGGCCCCTGACTGTGTGTGTGTGTGCGTGTGCGTGTGTGTGTGCGTGTGCAGTCACTGTGAGCTCTGTGGGGATAATGGATCAGTGGGTCAGTCGTAGCTCGTGGCCAAGTGGCAGGAGCAGGACAGAGCGGAGGGGAGGGGAGCACGGCAGAGCACATAGGCCCGGATACTGACCCTGGAAACTGTGGAACGTGGGAATGCTCATCCGACCAAGGCAAGGTCTTAGCCACACACACATAGAGAGAGACAGTGGTAGCCACTGTGAAAGTAGTTTAGATCAAGTTAATGCCTCATAATTCATTCCAAGTGATTTAAGCTGAAGGTGACAGCTGAAATCGGGTGGTTTTTACACCAGTTTTTTTTTTTAGTCTTTTATTTCCTAAAGGCTACTCAGTACAGTGCATTGCTTTTATTCCACTAATGGATGCATAGTGCTCTTAGTTCTGCTGTGGGGTCAGCGGTCAGTGTGTTATCAGACAAATGGGTTGCTGGCGAACGTAACCAGAAGCTTGTTCAGGACCACTGTCTGGACAGCTCACTGACATTTAGTCAGGAACAGACTGTCAACGATCAGGGCAAATTTAGCCCTTACAAAAATTAAAAGGCAAGGGTGCACAATTTGTAATTTTTAAAATAATGTCAAGGCAGCTACTGAACAATTTTTGGAGATACAGCTCTTGGGACTATGCTAACTATGCTAAAATCACACATAGACAAGACTGCCTAGATCTAGAATGACCGCCGTGTGAACACAACCTCCATGCCTCTAGTGAATTCACTTAACAGCACAGTCCTTTCAACTTAGCCTACAATGGTGGGGAGTCTGGAGACTTTTACTTCTTAAGTTTGGTCCGAAATGTGGTCCATAGCAACCCAGTGTAGGGAAAAGTGGCAGTGAAATGCTAGCAATGGTGCACTAAGGCACTGAAGATCTCGGGACATTTAGAGTGAACTAACATCACATTTGGAGTGAACTAATATTACCTTTGGAGTGGACTGACAGGTATTCATCAGGCACAGTCAAAGTCTGCCTCGCCATGACAACCCATTTTGCCCAGGTTCCCCCAGACCTATCTCCCTCCCGCTCCTACTGAGTGAACAAAAAGCTAAGCTGCTAGGTCAGTCACTAGCTTATACTTTTACAGTAAGGTGCTGGGGGGGAAATGCACTACGAAGTGAACAGAAATCTAGACTGCTAAGTCAGTCACTAGCGTATCCCCTGCTGGGTGTAAGGGAGGGGGGTGTACTTCATTTCATTTTGTACAGAGGGTCTGGCCTGGTCTTGCTGCATTAAGAAACGATTTCTTCCTGGAGGTGTGGACTCTGCTGAAGTTTAAAACAAGTGGCTCCTCCTTTATCCAGTCGCTAATGTGTGGTCATCACGTCTGCCTACCTACGCACTACAATTCAAATGTAGCACTACAAAGCAAATGTAGCATTCAAAGTCAATGTCATTGCTCACGAACACTTCCAGTGTTTGCTGATTGGGTCGGATTCGCTTGGTCCAAATACATCAATGTCAACAACAGCAAGGCCAGACCCTCTGTACAAAATGAAATGAAGTACAAGGGGTTGGTTTACCAGGCTAGAGGTGTACTACCAAGTGAGCAAAAAGGGAAGTTGCTAGGTTAGTCACTACCATATACCCTTAAAGCAGCACTTTGCAACTTTTTCGAGTTAATCCTCTTCATAAGTTGGTAGTTGCTTAAATGAGTCATTACTAGGCAAATTAAGACTTTCATGTTTGCAATATCTGGGTGTCTGTCCTGGCATCGTCAGTCTCACACAGTCTTAAATATTGCGAGAAGCAGGATAACATTAAATTCGGAAAGAAATACTGACTTTACTTACCTCAGTGGACATGACTACTTTCATATTCACCAGTTACTCTGATCAGTTAAGTTAAAAACACATGCACAGGGTGAGGGGAAGGGAAAACAGTCAATTTTTACAGGAGTGTCCATTTACTTGGACACACTAGGCGGAGCTTTGCTGAGAAAAAAACACTCAAAGTTGCTCTCTCAAAGTATCTCTTTAAGTTGTCAGAGGGAGACGCACCACCAAGTGAACAAGAAACTAGGCTGCTAAGTAAGTCACTAGCATATCCCCTTGAGGTGAGGGGGGAGACATACTAGCAAGTAAGCAAAAAGCTAAGCTGCTTGGTCAGTCCCCAGGATATTTCGTTAATTTTTTGGGAGAGATGCACTACCAAGTTAGCAAAAAGCTAGGCTGCTAGGTCAGTCATTAGCGAATCTCCTTAAGGTGATGAGGGGAGAGGGGTTCACCATCAAGTAAGTGAATAGCTAAGCTGCTAGGCCAGTCACTAGCATATCCCTGAAGGTGTCAGGGAGTAGGTTCGCTAACATACTCCACTACACTGCTATCAGTTGACTACCGTTACACCTAGAAGGAATTTAGCCACCCGAAGTAGCAGGTCTCACGCTCCGAGAGAGTGTCAGAAAGAGAAAGAGAAAGTAAGAAAGAGTGAGTGAGTGAGATAGAGAGAAAGCAAGAGCAAGAGAGAGAGAGATGTTGATGCGGCACTGTACGTAGTCGAAGCACACCAGCACAGCGCAATCCCCGGCACACGCTCTCTTGCACATTAAAGATATTACCATAGCCATGCCTCCTGGGCTGCCACTTCAGCGAACTCCAAAGACAATGTGACAGTGAAAAGAGGCCTGGAATAAGCACACCTTGCACTCTCGTAATCTGGGGTTGCATTATGCATCACTGCACACCATGGCAGCCCCCAGTCCATCCCACAGTCAGCCGAGGTGATCTGCTGGAAAAGTGCAGCGGCGTGACTCACAAACATCTGTGGCCGTTTGGGGCCCTTTGTCACATTATAGCGTTTTTTTTTTTACTTTTATTTTTTGCCCCACTCTTGTGCCTCATTGTGCCTTCCGTATGTGAGCGCATCCATGTGTGTGTGTGTGTGTGTGCGTGGGCATGTGTGTGTGTGCATGCATGTGTGTATGTTATGTGTGCATGTGTGTGTGCGTGCATGCAAACTTGTGTGTGTGTGTGTGCATCTGTGTGTGTGCGTGCGTGCATATGCGATGTGTGTGTGTGTAGCAGTCTAGGCACTGTTGGGGCCCTGGCCTGCATCTCTTGTCTCCACATCTTCTGAGTCGGGCACTCGTTTAAGCCTTCATATGAGTAAACAGCATCTGGCAGTGCTGGTGGAGGTGGTGCTTGTGGTTATTGCTGGGTGCCGCGCAGGCAGGCAGGCAGACAGGCAGGCAGGCAGTCAAGCTGCCTCTCGTAGCTATTGTAGCAGCGTGGCAGGCACGTGTCCATTCCCCTTAGCAGTGCAGTGCATGTCCAAGAAAGCCACCTCGAGGCCATGTTTGTGTCAACGCTTTTAGTGTAACCTTATGACATCACTGCCTGCAGCAGAAATCATGCACGCACACACTCTTTCTTTCTCTCTTTCTCTCTCTCTCTCTCTCTCTCTCTCTCTCTCTCTCTCTCATACACACACACACAAATACATTCACACACACACACACACACACACACATCCACCCACATATGCACATACACACACACACATGCACGGACGCACGTAAACACATACGCAGACATGCAAGCTGCACATACAGACATGCATAATCACACACACACTCACACACACACACATTCATAAATGCCCTGTCACACATGCAAACACACAAACACACACACACACACACACTGCACCATAAAAACAGATCACGCCCCATGTAGCTATGTTCTTGTTGCCCCGAAGGTCATAAGTACAAATCCCACATCGTGTGTGTGTGTGCTCTGGCTGCCATAATATTGCCTAACCTTGCTCCCCCAAAGCCCCCTGGAGAAACAGCACTGCTTAAAGGAGCTAGCAGGCTTGAAATGCTTCCTTATTGTTCAGCTGTTGTGAAATGCTCATTCTTATGCAGACCACAGTGCAGTGATGTGATGAACTACACTGTGTGTAGTTAATGCTAGTGAGGTGGGCTTTTAAAATACTGTGCCATTGTTAGTAGTAATGTTAACTGTGTGATAGATAGATAGACAGACAGACAGACAGACAGACAGACAGATAGATAGATAGATAGATAGATAGATAGATAGATAGATAGATAGATAGATATCATGAAAGATGGCAGTGCTTAAATCTGAAGAAAACAAATAATACTACTACTAATAATAATCATCTGTATTTATTTACAAAAGGTTTTCTAACACTTTCATACACAGAGTACCTCAAAGTCTAATACACACATTCATGCACTATATGCCCATAAATTATATAAGGTTTCCTGTAAGAAACATGCATTGTAGATATGCGTTAATAAATGTAGAAGTGCACCATATGAGGGATGCTGTAGTCCCCGCTTGGCACTCTGTTCCGGAGGAGTGTGTAAGAGGTGATATTCAAAGCCAAAGCAGTGCCCTGGAAGCCACAGTATGCCATCTGCCTTCGCCATGAGGAGAGCACGCACACACACACACATGCACACACATTCACTCACACACACACACACACACACACACACACTCACACATACACAGACATTCACCCCCGCCACACACACATGCACACACAGCGCACACACATTCACACACAGACAGGACACACATAAATACAGTCTCACACACACACACAAACACACACACACACACACACACACACACACACACACACACACACACACACACACACTAATCTCACAGGTAGGCAGCCAGTGAAAGCACCCCCAGCCTGCCTGTTTTGTTGCACCTCTCTTAAACGGAGTATTTTTTCTGCATAAATACCACTTCCCATGCAA
>CM050218.1:13605000-13610000 GCA_027475355.1 Coilia nasus | reverse complement strand
ATGTGTGTAATCAACATTACCCCCTCGTCTGCAGCTCACTCCTGACAACGTTGAGCAAAGCTGACCGGTCAGCAAGCATGAGAGATGAGAGAGAAAAAAAAAGACAGGGAGAGAGGGAGAGAGAGAGGGAGAGGGAAAGAGGTTTAACACTTTCATAATACCACATCATCAACAGCACGTGAATTTTAAAGGTAGCTCCACCCACCATCTCCTCAACAGTGACATGGCACAACACTTTCCTCACCCCCACACAGCAACAAAACAATCAATATCATCAATTAACTTCTAATAAGCATATTCAGTTTTTACCCAAGCAGCCACCATCCCCTTAAAAACCTCAACTGGGTCACAGGAACCAGTGCCTAGTAACTGGTTTTTCCAGATCTTCCGGATAGCCATCTTGGCTGAACCTATCAAAAAGTTTATTAAGTTAACTAATAAAGAAGAGACAGAGAGAAAAAGAGAAAGAAAGAAAACAAGAAAGAAAGAAAGACAGGGAGATAGCAAGAGGGAGAGAGAGAGAGAGAGAGAGTCGGAGAGAGAGAGAGAGTTGGCTCCCTACCAATCAAATGTCACGGGAAAGGGAGTATCATCAAGGAGCAGGCTGTGGAACATTAGCACACCTGCTGGGTCGATGTCATGGTCACATACCTCACACCCGACCTGTCCTGTCCCTCTTTCACATCACATTAGAGGCGCCGTGTTGGACCCCTCAGCTGGACACAACCCTGCTTAAAGCAGGGGCCAAATCTAAAAATGTTCACTTGTACACTATATAGTGCACTTTGTAGTAAATATAACGGAACTGACATACCTCAGAGTGCACTATATATTGACTCTGGACATGTCGGATAGAGCCCAGGGGGCCTATTTTGCCGCGGCGCATTGTGCATTCGCGACATGCGCATGCTGTCATTGCTATTCTGTGCCAGCGCGCATCGTTCATTTTTTCAGGCAAAAAAATCACGTAGTTGACATTGCGCCGTGACGGGCGTGTCAGCGAAAAGAAGAGGTGTGGGCTGGCGCAAAGCGCACCAGATGCTATTATGAGGACGCAAAAACCATTTTCCTATAGACCAGCGCAAACCATGTTTTTTGTCAGTTGTCAGTCGCGCAAGGCTGAAAAGCTATTTTAGGGGCGCACAACGCTTTGAACCCCGATCTGCTGTTGCGTCAGAGAGGCAAGCTGAACTGGCAGAAGTTGCAACATGTATAGCCTGTATAGCCATGTATTTTTATGTGTTAATAAGCAAACAGGCACAAATAATGAGAGTATAGCAATGTTTTGCAGTTTATAGCAATGTTCTGCAGTTTATTTACGTTTTGTTTTGTCGTTTTAAATAAACAGTGATTGCAATGTTCTGCAGTTTATTTACGATTTCTTTTGTCGCTTTAAATAAACAGCGTGGCAAGTTGTAAGAAATGAAATGGACAAATCAAAAAGAAAACTCGATGGACCTCCACCTTCCGTTTATTTTTTATGTTTCCTTTGAGTTTAAAGCTTTTGTTTCCCTGTCTTCTAACGTCGTTGTACCGCTTTCGGCACTGTTCGAAAGTTCTCTTCTTGCCAAATTACTGAAGATATTTCGTCCCATACTTCTTTGACCCACGGAGGTTTGGGGGGATTCTTTCCATCCCTGAATATTCACTGCTCACGTGCTTTTACTTTATGCACGAGCAGATCGTTCTCCTCCACCGAAAAGCTCCTACCGTCCGGGTAAATCCTCCATCGTAATAGCGACAGACCATGGACAATGCGCCCGCTGGCTCTTAAAGGGAATGAGAGTATAAATTCTCATTGGTTAATTGTATGTTACGCCCAAAACACACCCATGACTAATGGAGTAATTTAAGACCAACCCTTTTGAACAATGCGCCTGGCGCAATGTTCACTTTTGGCGCCGTCAAAATACCAAATTGTGTCGGGAACACCCCCAAAGCAACTTGCGCTTCAGACTTTAGACAATGCGCATATGATCGTGAAAATAGAGCCCCAGGACTCCGAAAGTGGTGTGATTCTGTGATTCTGGCAAAATGTTGTTGATATTGAAGCTTGCCAGCCAATGAGATTACAGCCCTCCCCTCCTCACCGAAGAAACGTGCTGATAGGTTTTATGGCTCAAAAAAATGAATAAAATAAAATAAATAAAATAAAATAAACTGTTTGATTTTTTGTTTGTGTCATGTTTAGAGTAGTTCAAACCTGAAGTGGACAGCTAGGAGACCATGATGAGCTTTCAACTAAAATTGACAAAAACTGTATTGCATTAGCATTGTGGAGAGCAACTTCAGTAAGGGCGTAGTCACACTAGGTACATTTCACTTGTACCGTACTGAAGTACGGTTATCTCTGGTCCCTGGTATGCACATACACTGTATGATATCAAACTGTACGTGGGCTGTGTTCTAGAATATTTGCATAAGCGCATGTTTTATTACCATAACAACAAAATTCTTTACGATCTGTTTGGTGGTTAAATGGAACTCATAACTTTACGCAGACATGTTTCCGGTCACACAACATACAGCGTACCGTGCCCGAGTCCAACTGAACCGGACTCGAATCCACCTTCCCTGGTACGGAACAAAGTGATCACACTGGTCAAACAAACCGGACTTTGGGAGTCAGGCATACTTGGGTACGGTAACAATGGCATAGTGTCAGTACGCCCTAAGAGTAAACTTGTGGTGCGTTGAGTAAGTGTATCAACTGTGCCACTCTTTTAGATGTCCCCAGTGAGTCGTCTTATTCTTCAATTAGGAGAGGCCTGCTCCAGATCCAGCCTCCCAAACCCACTGTGCTAACTCCGCACTTTCATGAGCTATTTTCAACCACAACTTTATAGTAGGGCTGGGCAGTGAAATTAGCAATGGGTCTTCATTGCAATCTTTCCTGGCCAATTGACTTGTGTAAGTGTGTGTTTGTGTGTGTGTGTGTTTCTGTGTGTTTCAACACACAGTTTTATTGCCTCTTTTGTCTTTAGCTCATTACCTCGCTGTCATTTATTTATGAAGACGAGCTTTTTTGTGCACAATCAAGACAAAACGCATGGGTGTGTCTGTGGCTCAGGGGAGAGAGAGACGCTCAATCCGGCCTGCAGAGAAGCGCGTGCTCAGGGGAAGGGTGGAGAGGGGTAGAGTGGGTGGTGGTGGGGAGCTGGGATGTGACAAGCAATTTTCAAGGCAGAAGTGATTTAATCTGGC
Source organism: Coilia nasus (assembly GCA_027475355.1). NCBI lineage: Eukaryota > Metazoa > Chordata > Actinopteri > Clupeiformes > Engraulidae > Coilia > Coilia nasus. Next base: position 13,606,796 of record CM050218.1, on the reverse strand, counting down.
TCAGTGTCAGATGGACAGCATGGTGGCACTCTTGCCGTGTGTGTGTGTGTGTGTGTGTCTGTGTGTGTGTGTGTGTATGTTTGTGCGTGTGTGTCCATGTGTGTGTGTGTGTGTGTGTTGGAGAGTGCCGGTGGGTGTGTATGTGTGTGTGTTTGTTTGTGTGTGTGTGGGTGGTTGGGTATGTTTGTGGGTATGAATGTGTGCATATGTGAATAACTGTGTGTTTGTGTGTGTGTGTGTGTGTGTGTGTGTGTGTGTGTGTGTGTGTGTGTGTATGTCCTTGTGTGTATGTGCTTGTGTGTGTGTGTGTGTGTCTGTGTGCATATGTGAGTAATCGTATGTCTGTATATGTGTGTGGGTGGCTGTGTGTGTGTCTGTGTGTGTCTGTGTGTATTTGTGAATAATCGTGTGTCTGTACGTGTGTGTGTGGGCGTGTGGCTGTGTGTGGGTGTGTGTGCATGTCGACAGACTCCACAGTCAGGAGGAAGTGTAGCAGATCACCAGGCACTATGCAGGCAGCATGCATCACCCCAGCAGTCTGGAGCCGCACAGCTCACAACCAGCACACTACAGCCACAGCTGGTCCCAGTCACATGTTTAAACACACACAGCCTGTTTTCCAAGCCCAACATCAAGCCGCACACACCCAGAAATGTGCAACACATTATCTGCTTTTCTTGTTCTACAAGCATATTTCTGCCACTAGCTACATGTGTGGTGTTTTAAACCCCACTGTAAGGAGAGGCACTGATTTTACCGTACTGAATGTTGACGATTTAATTCCCTATCTCTCCCTCTCTCTCTCTTTTTTCTCTCTCTCTACTTCTCATGTTTTTTTTTGCACTTTCTTTTTACATCCTGGCTGGCTGTGGCTTGGTTTTTTTGCAGACGGGGAGCGAGGACGAGGCGGGGAGATAATTAGTGAAAGCAGATGAAGCAGTCAGCTAGGGAAGGAAGAGACGGGTACGCCAACATGGCCCTTGCGCATCACACAGCACATGCCTGGAGAGCTCTGGCATCCTCTCGCTGCAAAGCTCCCTCGCTTTCTCCATCTCTCTCTCTCTCTCTTTCTCTCTCTCTCTCTCTCTCCATCTCTCTCTCTCTCTCTCTCTCTCTCTCTCTCTCCATCTCTCTCTCTCTCTCTCTCCATCTCTCTCTTCATCTCTCTCTCTCTCTCTCTCTCTCTCCATCTCTCTCTCTCTCTCTCTCTCTCTCTCTCTCCATCTCTCTCTCTCCATCTCTCTCTCTCTCTCTTTCTCTCTCTTCTACAGTGTCTGCCTCTGTCTCACTTTCTTTTTGTCTCTCTCCTCCATGGTGTCCTTTTTGTCTCTCTCCTCCACCTTCTCTTTTTCTGCTCTCTCTCTCTCTCTCTCTCTCTCTCTCTCTCTCTCTCTCTCTCTCTCTCTCTCTCTCTTCTACAGTGTTTGCCTCTGTCTCATTTTCTTTTTGTCTCTGTCCTCCATGGAATCTGTTTCTCCCACACTTTCTTTCTCCCTCCTGACCACCCTTTCTTTCTTATGTTCCCTTTTGGCTTCTCTTGTTCCCTTTCTCTATTTCCCTTTCTCTTACCCTCTCGCTGTCTCTCTCACTGACCCTCCGTTTGTGTTACATCACCTTGTCTTTTTTGTCTTGTTCTGCTCTCTCTCTCTCTGTCTCTTTCTCTCTCTTTCTCTCTCTCTCTCAGTCTCTTTTTTTCTCTCTTTCTGTGTCTGTGGCTGGGTCATCCACAGATTAAATCTGTGTCTCTGCTCGTTCAAGCCACTGCTGACCAGCACTGAGTGCTTCTCTGTGTGTGT
>CM050218.1:13582500-13600000 GCA_027475355.1 Coilia nasus | reverse complement strand
CCTCTGAGAGAACGGGAGAGCATCGCTCTTACGCAACGCTCCAGTGTGTGATTCACACAGTATGGTCGCTTTGCTCTTAAAGGTACAGCATTGCTCAACCTCAAGCTGAAGTTCCAGGTCGCTTTGCTCTTAAAGGTACAGCATTGCTCAAACTCAAGCTGAAGTTTCAGGTCACTTTGCTCTTAAAGGTACAGTAGTGCTCAACCTGAAGCTGAAATTCGAGCCTGTGTGAAACTGTAAGTGTACGCAAAAAAAAAAAAAAAATGGAAGCCTTTAAGAAAATATTCTCTGTACACCTTCATATCAATCTCTTTTCTTTTCTTATCCCCTTATCTGATAAAATCAAAAACCCAACTGCTTATTTTGTAAATAGAAAGGTCCGTGTACTTTTTCGTTCATTCATTATTCTATTTTGGACTGAAAGATGAAATTTAAAAAAACTGTGCAGCCTGGTGTTTTATTTGGAACAATATAACCAGAAAGGGTTCTATTTTGTTTTCAAAATGTATAACCATTGTCAAATATTGGTATTAGAAAAGTGGACACATTTCTGATCGTTTTTAATTTGTAGTATTTGTTTATTCTTTATTTGAATTTCATTTAGGCTACTAATCGTGTTTCACCCGGAAGTAAATGACACCGTTTGACTCGCGCTCACATCAGAGATTGCAATGCTCACACGTTAACATCGTAATGGATATAAGCTTGCAATACATGCTCTTCAAGGGGCCTAAACGCGTCAGTCTTAGAGAAGAAGACATGACGACCCAAAACACTCATAACAGAGCAGCCACCGGGTGCTCCGATGTCTTTCAGGTGCTGTGGAATATCTGCATGTGTAGCATGCTTTCGCAACATTTCGCAAATCAAGTCATAGTATCCCTCCAAAGACGCCATGTCATACGGATGACTGCCTAACCCATAGACATACTATACATACTATACTATACTGTATAGTATGTCTATGGCCTAACCCATATGTATAGTATGTCTATGGCCTAACCCGCCCAAAAGCTTAGGCTACGGGTAGGCGACTACTTCCAGGGCACCCCAAACCTAACACTTACGAAGCTAGATGCAATTCAGAACGGCATTTTGCTTTTTCCCTTTTTCTACGGTTCAAAAATTCATTTTCAATAACAAAACAAATGTAAAACCATGGCCACGGTGTCAACATGCAATCATCCAGCAGCTCTCTTTTAGCACTCACCTAAACTTTACTCCAACACAGGCATGAACACTGTGTCCAGCTGGGAAAAAACAACACAAAAATCAGCTCATAGTCCATTACATCACCATATGACTCATGACTGTAGTTCTCCTCAGGTTCTGTAGTGCTTATGCACAGCCAGTGTGTGCAGAAAGAGTGTGTGGCCTGTAGCTTATGTTGCTGTGTGTGTGTGTGTGTGTGTGTGTGTGTGTGTGTGTGTGTGTGTGTGTGTGTGTGTGTGTGTGTGTGTGTCTGTATCTGTGTGTGCGTGTGTGTCTATGTGTGTGAGTCTGTGTGTGTGTGTGTGTGTGTGTGTGTCTGTATATGTGTGAGTGTATGTGTGTGTGTGTGTGCCTGTGTGTGTGTGTGTGCATGTGCATGTGTGTGTCTGAGTGTGTGTCTGTATGGCGAACATGCATAGGTTATTCTGAGCAAGCTGCTGTAAATGACTTCATTACAGCAAGAAGCTGGGTGGTGGTGGTGGTGGTGGATGGGGTGGGGATGGGAGTAGGGAGAGGGGCTTCAGCCCAAGTGCTGGGGTGCCTTTTGCTTATGGCTGCTGTTGTCACACCACATAAAGCACGGCCCATGAGCTAGTTAGCATTTCTCACACATGCATGACCCATGGGAAGCCATTTGGAAAGCCTGTGTACGTGTGTGTGTGTGTGTGTGTGTGTGTGTGTGTGTGTGTGTGTGTGTGTGTGTGTGTGCCTGTGTGTGTGTATGTGTGTGTGTCTGTGTTGTGTGTATGTGTGTGTGTCTGTGTGTGTGCGCGCGCGCGTGAGTGAGTGCGTGTCCGTGTGTGTGCCATGGTTGGACTGCAACTCTGTGGACAATTTAAAAAGACTTTCCAAGTGCTGCTCAATCTCTGCCGTGTAGGCAGTATAATAATCTAGAGAGGGAGATGCCATGTCTACCCTTAACCATCGATGTAGTGCAGTTTATAGCACAGCACATTTTGTGATTGATCAGGCCTGACTATTACTATGATATAGTTATAATTATATATTCCATCAATGCTTGGATCTATAATGAGTTCCCTATGTCAAGATCCAAATAGAAGTATTAAAATGTACGTGTGTGTATCTGTGTGTGCGTGCGTGTGTGTGTGTGTGTGTGTGTGTGTGTGTGTGTGTGTGTGTGTGTGTGTGTGTGTGTGTGTGTGTGTGTGCATTTCCCTGTGTGTGTCTATGTGTTGGGTAAGTTGTATACATAATGGCTTCCGTGAATGAATCGCTTCATGTCTTGGGCAAAAAAACACAACTGTGTCGCCCCTCAATGGATCTACAACTAACCACAACAGTTGGACAAGCATGTGTTTCAGGAGCCATTCTCCTTGTCAGCATAATAAGCAGCCCTTCCACCCGAACTGCATCCTTGTCGTATTTTAGCTTAATTCACACCCTGAACTCAGGTATCATTTATGCAGAGGAAGGGAAATGTGCACCCAGTATTTCTTAACACGACTGGCTGAGGTCCAGGCCCACTTTAAGGGATGGAGGTGCACTGGCATACGGTAGGAAGTGTTGAAGAGTGCAGGGTCATCCTTTCTGGTTCCCTGACTGCTTGTGTGATTCACAGTGTCAGTTACAATGTGGCACAGTGTGAAGAGGAAGTCCTCTCAAGAGGTCGATAGGACAGACAGACAGATAGACACATACTGTACACAAACATGCACTTAACTTACACACACACAAACACTCCCTCTCTCTCACAAACACACACACTCTCACACTCTGTTGCACACAGACACACACATGCGCATACACACACACACACACACATACACTGAGTCACATATTGTTCACAGTGTCAGTTACTCTGTAACAGAGTGTGAAGGAAAAGTCCTTACTAGAGGGCGATAGACAAACAGACAGGCATACACACACACAGACAGGCACACACACAGACAGACAGACACACACACACACACACACACACACACACACACACACACACACACACACACACACACACACACCTAAGGTGACACAGAACCATGTGCCACCTCTGAGTTGGTCTAAATGTGTGTGTGTGTGTGTGTGTGTGTGTGTGTGTGTGTGTGTGTGTGTGTGTGTGTGTGTGTGTGTGTGTGTGTGTGTGTGTGTGTGTGTGTGTGTGTGTGTACATATGTGTGAATGGAGGTGTCTGGCAGGCACTAGTGGGCAGTGGTGCAGGGCTGGCGTGTGTGTGGAGGTGGCAGAGTGGATGTTCTGGCAGAGAAATGTGCTGTGTGTGTGTGTGTGTGTGTGTGTGTGTATGTTTGTGTGTATGTGTGTGTGTTTGCGCGCTGAGAGGATGAGATGGAGTATCTACTCTTCTCTCCCTTTCTCTTTTTCTCTGTCTCTCTTTCGTTAGGATTAGGATTAGTGTAACAGTGTAAGAACATAATATTACATGTGGTTACATGAAGATACACTGTAAAAAGGGACTGTTACAATTGTCACCCCAAAAAATTATTTAAAAACGAACATTAAAGGCAAACAGCAAACTGCTATCTAACTGGTTCGGGACAGCCATACATGAGTATGTATCTGCATCCATGTTTATTGTGGTCACAGTGTCTCCCTGGCGACCGTCAGAGGTCTGTCAGCCAATCAGGTAGCTGCTTATGCTCTTTGTGTGTTGGCTACGCTTTGGTGGTGGAGTTGGCTACTTGCATGTCTTTTATGTACTGTATCCCACATTACGATGAGCGTCGCACCTGACTGGGATCTTGGGTAATTGATGCGAGAGCCTATAAGAGGCTCTTGGGCCTGGTGACGTTTTTCAAACTGGAAACACTGATCATGGGCTAAGACCCAAAACATTTGTTTCTGCACGGCCTGTATTGTTTTTGGCTTATTCATCCAATATTACATTACATTACATTACACTACACTTACCAGACACTTTTATCCAAGGTGACGTACAAAAGGAGGACATAATAAGCTAACAGAGGTGTAGAGGAACACAGAGTTAACAGACTGCACACATACACACAAGAAGATACAAGCACACACATACACACACAGACTCATACAAGCACGAGGCACTTACTGTAGGTAACCCAATACAGATTTCTAAAATCATTCCGCCTCTGTGTGCGTTCTCCACCCTCCTTGCGAATTTGGCTGTGTTTGACACCCACTTTTACACCCATTCCTCACGTCAGACATCATCCAATCATAATTCCCTTACACCAAAACACTTTGGCATGCCAGGTATAAACTAGGTATTTTGTCTCTTTTCCTCCATTTCCTCTATTGTTTCCTGAATTCATTTCTCTGTCAGCTTTAATTGTTTATTGTAATCTCTAGTTCTTTAATATGTCTGTCACTGCCCTTGGGATGGCCATTTCAGCCCCCTGTCATCTTGTCATCCTCACAGATATCAGTCAGACTGGCCATTAGCAGAGGTTGCTTAACCTTAAGCCTCTTCAAAGCAAATTTAGTCTGTTTGACTGGCAAATCCTGACTGGAGACACTTGAAATCCACATAAAGTATTTAGTTTAGTTTATTTTAGTTTTTTTTTAGTTTATTTTCTCACAGGTGCCATGTACAAAATGAGCTAATCCCTTAGAAAGACAGAAGATGCATTGTACCAGATTTAGCAACTAGCTAATTGAGAGTGATTTGTCATTGTGATCACACAGCAAACAGTGCACACAACGAAATGTAAGCTCTGCATTTAACCCATCACACACCTGAGCAGGGGGCAGCCATGAGTAGGGGCACCTAGGGAGCAGTGTGTGGGGAAGGTGCCATGCTCAGGGTCAGTCTCAGTCACAGGGGAGGAGGGTGGAGGAGAGTGCTGGTCATTCATTCCCCCCACACACCTGTCGGTTTGGGGGAATTGAACCTATGACCCTTTGGCTGCATGGCCAACTCCTTATTCACTAGCCCATGACTGCCTCACAATTTCCATCTGCAGTCCCTGGACAGGTAGAATATTTCAAATTTAAGAATGATCACTATGTATTCACAGACATGGTTAGCCTAATACCTAATCAAATATATTACAGTTTTTTAAGTTTGCTTAGACACTAAAATGTAAAGTTTCCCACAATTAGCAAAACCTAAAACTCAAACAAGAAAACATCGGCTCAGGTTGGCACCACTCTAAGCATGTTTTCAGCTTCACACTTTTTGCCAAACCCTGCAAACAGTGATTTGCAAAACATTAAACACACTTATATGCCTTACACACGTGATTATATTGTAATGTCACATTCTTTCAATTTCTAAACACTAGCTATCAATTGACCACACCTTTGCAGCCAACTGGTTAAACACAATTGTCAGGTGCCAGAACACTAAGGGCCAAAATGCAAAACTCAGCGATCAGGCTTAAACACTGTAAAATCGGGGAGTTACCCTGACTTGAATAGAAATATAAGGCAGTGTTGTAGCAAGAGCAAGCGAAACAGGGACAGTAAAGATGAGAGAGAGTGGGGGGTAACAAAAGACAGATATAAATACTGTCACTGCAAAGTATAATGGGCGGGAAGCATGGACAGAGAAGACAAGGACTAAATTCATCACTTACGAATGACATTGGTTGACTACTTTGAAAACCATAGGTTGAGACACGCCACCAAATTGGACAGAGATTAGGCTTACAGTACCTTTTTGTCTCCAACAATACTTTATTGTGTTTTACTGTGTTTACTATAAACATGGCTCTTTGTAGGAATGTTTGTCTTTCAGTTTTCAAATTGTGCAACCATGCAACAAGCAAACACTTCAGCATATGACTGATTTTGCATTGAAAGTAAAAAAAAATAGCAATTGAAATATATTTAGTGAGCAATATTAGTCATGTGTTGTGTTTTGTGAATGTATTCATGTCATTTACCTTACTGAAAAAAATGCAACCCAGATTATGTCATTAGAAAAGTCAGAATGTAACAAAGTGTTTAGAATGTATTGCCATAGTGTGTAACTCATTCAAACACAAATAGATCATATGAATCATGTGTCTGCGATTAGGCGACAAAATAGCATTGTTATAAATAAGTGTATAGTTTTAAAAGAAGAATATCATTTTGCAATAGATCTGAGGTGTTCTGTGAATTGGGTGTATGGTTGTGTTAATTGTGTGTAGTGTTTTCACACAATGAGCCCAGTTTTTAAAATTGAGTTTAAGCAATTGTAAAAAACTGTAATGCACTTTTATAGGTTTTTGGACAAACATTTATGAAGACCTCTAACCAGAAAACAAGTCAATTTACACACATAGGTACATAGGATGAGGCTTTAGGTCTGAGGTCCATCTATCAGTGTACAAGAACCTGCCAAAGTAGCTAGTCCCACATCAGAAGTGTGCAGGGGGAGACATATACACTATTCCTGCAACACAGATTGGTAGCCATTTTTCCAGGGATGGTGATTAAAATCCATCCAATATGACAACAACAACAACAGAGCAATACCACTGTACCTAGTGTACATGGAAACCAGTCACCATATTTTATGTGGAATATTGTTCTGGTAATTGTTAACATTACACAGTTAAAGTTAGTTGATAAACATCTTAGGGCGCTCACCCCTCTCTTTGCCCCTCATCTGTCAGTGCCTCTTACTCTTGTGCTCTCCTCTCTCTGTCATGCTCTTATATAAGTCTCTCTTCCATCTCTCTCTCTCTCTCTCTGTCTCTCTCTCTATTTCTCTCTCTCTCTGTCCCACTCTTGCCTCCCATCTTCTTCCTCCTCTTCCAGCTGCGCCTGCTTAGGCAGCAGTGACATATGGCCCAGCCCCCCAAAGCATTACACACACACACACACACACACACACACACACACACACACACACACACACACACACACACACACACACACACCGGTTCTCTCTCTCTCTCACACACACACACACACACACACACACACACACACACCGGTTCTCTCTCTCTCTCTCTCACACACACACACACACACACACACACACACACACACACACACACACCGGTTCTCTCTCTCTCTCTCACACACACACACACACACACACACACACACACACACACACACCGGTTCTCTCTCTCGCACACACACACGCACACACACACACACACACAAACACACACACACACACCAGTTCCCCCAGATTTATGGCCCTCGTTCTACCCCATCACTACCCTGCCATCCATCTCGGGGGTCCCCATTAGCCACCGAGCAGCACGGTACAGGACAGCACAGGCAGCCAGCACCTTCCCCTCCTCTCCCCTCCCATTCGCACTCCCCTCCCCTCCATTCCCCTCCTCTCCCCTCCTCTCCCCTCCCTTCCCCTCCTCTCCTCTCCCCTCCCCTCTTCTCCTCTCCCCTCCTCTCCCCTCCTCTCCCCTCCCCTCCTCTCCTCTCCTCTCCCCTCCTCTCCCCTCCCCTCCTCTCCTCTCCTCTCCTCTCCTCCTCTCCCCTCCTCTCCCCTCCCCTCCCCTCCTCTCCTCTCCTCTTCTCTCCTCTCCTCTCCCCTCCTCTCCCCTCCTCTCCCCTCCTCTCCTCTCCTCTCCTCTCCCCTCCTCTCCTCTCCCCTCCCCTCCTCTCCCCTCCTCTCTCCTCTCTTCCCCTCCCATTCGCCCTTCTCTCCTCTCCTCTCCTCTCTTCTCCCCTCCCCTCCCCTCGCCTCCTCTCCCCTCCCCTCCCCTCGCCTCCTCTCCCCTCCCCTCTCCTCCTGCCCTCTCTTCTCCCCTCCTCTCCCCTCCCTTCCCCTCCCATCTGCACTTCTCTCCCCTCCCCTCCCCTTTCCTCTCCCCTCCCCTCCTCTCCTCTCCTCACTTCTCCTCTCCCCTCCCCTCCTCTCCTCTCCCCTCCCCTCCCCTCCCCTCCCCTTTCCACTCCCCTCCCCTCCTCTCCCCTCCTCTCCCCTCCCCTCCCCTCCCCTCCGCACTCCCTCTCAGGAGCTCTCACACCTGCAGGCACACTGATATGGACTCCCTAGGTGCAGGAGTGGGAAGGCATCGAAAAAAGCCCATTGTAGTAACTCCACTGGGGCTTTCTTTCTCCTTCTTCCTTTGCTCTCTCGCTCTCTCTTTCTCTCATTCACTCTCTTACTCTCACTCTCACTCTCACTCTCGCTCTCTCTCTTCCTTACTCTCTATAACTCTATATCTCTCACTGTGTGTGTATGTGTGTGTGTGTGTGTGTGTGTGTGTGTGTGTGTGTGTTTATGTGTGTGTGTGTGTGTGTGTGTGTGTGTGTGTGTGTGTGTGTGTGTTTATGTGTGTGTGTGTGTCTGTGTGTGTGTGTGTGTTTATGTGTGTGTGTGTGTGTGTGTGTGTGTGTGTGTGTGTGTGTGTGTGTTTATGTGTGTGTGTGTGTCTGTGTGTGTGTGTGTGTTTAGTCCAACATCTCCCTCCCCTGCATGTCTCTGATCTTTTAGATAATCCAGGTCAAGTATGATTAATTGCTCTCCAACCCTGCCCTTTCTCTCGCTCTGTCTCCCGCATTCTGTCTCTCTCCCTCTTTATCTTTGCCTCAATTTAATTCTGTCTGTCTGTACATCTATCTCTATCTCTGTCCCCTTCTCACTCTATCCCTCTCTCCTCTTTTCCTCTCTCTCTCTCTTCTCTTCCTCTCTCTCCCTCTATCCCTCTCTCCTCTCTTCCTCTCTCTCTCTCTCTCATTCACATTTTCTCTCTCTCTCTCACACTCTCTCTCTCTGAGATGGCTCAGTGGTTGTCTCTCTCTCCTCCCCCCCTGCACTCTCTGCAGGTAGCCCCCCCCCCCTGCCAGAACAGCATACACACACAGGTGTCGCTACTCAGCCCTACAGCTGGGAGGGGAGAGGGGCCCTGAGATATGACACCCCTACAGCTAGGAGGGGAGAGGCTCCCTGAGACATGATACCCCTACAGCCGAGGGGGGAGAGGGGCCCTGAGCCATGACACCCCTACAGCTGGGAGGGGAGAGGGTCCCTGAGATATGACACCCCTACAGCTGGGAGGGGAGAGGGTCCCTGAGATATGACACCCCCACAGCTGGGAGGGGAGAGGGCCCCTGGAAGGGGAGAGGGTCCCTGAGACATGACAGCTGGGAGGGGATAGGGGCCCTGAGACATGACACCCCCACAGCTGGGAGGGGAGAGGGTCCCTGAGATATGACACCCCTACAGCTAGGAGGGGAGAGGGTCCCTGAGACATGATACCCCTACAGCAGAGGGGGGAGAGGGGCCCTGAGGCATGACACCCCTACAGCTGGGAGGGGAGGGGGGGCCCTGGAAGGGGAGAGGGTCCCTGAGACATGACACCCCTACAGCTGGGAGGGGAGGGGGACCCTGAGACATGAGGTGGTGCGATGGGTGCCATAACCGTCGCTGCTTGGGCTTAGCAGCAGGCTACTTCACAGGTTGTCTCGTAGCATTTGCACACACCTTCCCTTATGTGGCACCTCAACCTGTGCGATCTCCAGGACCTACCTGGGGCTGTTTGAGCTGCTGGAAGGGGGTGAGGGGAATAACAACACTGTGGTGGCTTATGCCTCCCTCTCTCTCTCTCTCTCTCTCTCTCTCTCTCTCTCTCTCTCTCCCTCTCTCTCCCTCTCTCTCTCTCTCTGCGAGTGATTATGGTGGTAATGCAGGCCCGTGTCGTGCCAATGGCCTGTGGCACCGGTGAGATGGCCTCGCGTTGGCTCATCTGGGGGGGTCAGCATCTGCCTCCGCTGTGGCACAGATGGCAGTAAGCCGCACCTGAACCAGCGCACACCTGTGTCTCCAAACCCTTCTCTAGAGCTGTCTTAGCCCTGAGGAGAAATGCTATAGAGTACTATAAGAATCTTTGTAGTGTTTTTTGGGACATTTTATGTAATTTTAGGAATAGGAATAGGAATGTTATGAATATATGATTGTATTATTATTATTATTATTATTATTATTATTATAGGAATACTACAAATACTACAGAAATTTTCAGTGTTTTGGGACGTTGTACTATAGCAATATATGACTGTATTACAGAAACACTGTAGGAAAGATAAATATAGAAGTATACATAAATGGTAGCAGCGCTACAGAACACCATAGAGGTATTATACAACTATTACACATACTATAGAGATCTTATAGGATTCCTATAGGATCTTTTTTCGTTAAAGGAGAACTTCGGTGTAAAATGAAAATTTGCCTGTTAAAACATCATCCCGAGTTGGTATGTGTACCGAGGAGCAAAAATGATTCAGCCCGCTGCATTCAGAGTTAAACTATTTTTTATCGTTTGCCCCAGAAGGCTAACAATGGAAGTGGTAGGTGCCTTTAGACGAAGCACGACGACAAAGCTATTTTTAAACCATTAAAACAGCTCGAAGAAACTCCACACTCTATCGGTAGTACAACAAAGGCCCTGACATTAAAAACGAGGCACTGAGAACTTTGTAAGTGTACACAACGTCTATTAATAAAACAGGTTTGATAGGCAGTACCTTGCTGTAGTTTCTCGTCGCCGCCATGTTGGACGTCCACACTAGCCGATTGTCGAACACGGACCAGGGGTCAGAATAGGAGGAGAAGTAGTGCAATTTAATTCCGTGAAACTGGAGGGATTTCATCTGTTGGTGACAATATCCAGTCATTGTGCCCATTTAACAGAGCCATGGTCCCAGCAACGGCACCTAACCCACCAAAAAGGCTACATCTGAAGAGAGGTGCCATTCGGAAACCTGTGCGACTTGGTGGAGATGTATGTCCAACAAGAAAGTCAACAGAGAGCTGCAGCCATGGCGACAACAAAAGGTACAATCGGGAGATATTTCACAGGTTACCCATGCGTGATAAGGACACTTTGCAGCAGTAACTGGTCTTGCAAATCGTCGTGAAGACGCCCATCCACAGGCTGAAACAGAAAGATTATCGTGTCTGTAGCCTGCATTTCAACCAAGATGATTACATTGTCCCAGCAACGGCACCTAACCCACAAAAAAGGCTACATCTGAAGAGAGGTGCCATTCAGAAACCTGTGCGACTTGGTGGAGATGTATGTCCAACAAGAAAGTCAACAGAGAGCTGCAGCCATGGCGACAACAAAAGGTATAATCGGGAGATATTTCACAGGTTACCCATGCGTGATAAGGAAACTTTGCAGCAGAAGCTGGTCTTCCAAATCGTGTTATCCCTGTTCACGTGCGCAGCACGACTTCCGTCAACAACAGCACGCGAGACTCAGTCCTAAGTGAAACGACACTTGAATGGGCCTCTTCAGTCTCTTGTACAAAATGGCAGGATACCAACAAGTCGTTGCAAATGGACTTTTGCCATGGCTGCAGCTCTCTGTTGACTTTCTTGTTGGACATACATCTCCACCAAGTCGCACAGGTTTCCGAATGGCACCTCTCTTCAGATGTAGCCTTTTTGGTGGGTTAGGTGCCGTTGCTGGGACCATGGCTCTGTTAAATGGGCACAATGACTGGACATTGTCACCAACAGATGAAATCCCTCCAGTTTCACGGAATTAAATTGCACTACTTCTCCTCCTATTCTGACCGCTGGTCCGTGTTCGACAATCGACTAGTGTGGACGTCCAACATGCATGGCGGCGACGAAAAACTACAGCAAGGTACTGCCTATCAAACCTGTTTTATTAATAGACGTTGTGTACACTTACAAAGTTCTCAGTGCCTCGTTTTTAATGTCAGGGCCTTTGTTGTACTACCGATAGAGTGTGGAGTTTCTTCGAGCTGTTTTAATGGTTTAAAAATAGCTTTGTCGTCGTGCTTCGTCTAAGGGCACCTACCACTTCCATTGTTAGCCTTCTGGGGCAAAGATAAAAAAATAGTTTAACTCTGAATGCAGCGGGCTGAATCATTTTTGCTCCTCGGTACACATACCAACTCGGGATGATGTTTTAACAGGCAAATTTTCATTTTACACCGAAGTTCTCCTTTAAGGAGAGCCTACACTCTACTCACCCGATTAAAAAGGCAGACAATGATGGCAAGGTTAGTCCTAGACCTTCTCACAGTAATAAATGAACCAGCGAATATAAAGTGTCTGCTTTCTGGGACGAAGTACTTTGTGTGTGGAAGCATTGAGAGCTTATTTACTGCACACTGTCATAGAGTAGATCTGTTTGTTTATGACCAGACAGTATTGTGTGATTCTGCTCTATCCTTCTCAATGTTTTATTTTCTATCTTTTTCTCATTCTCTCACTCTTGTTGTTACCTCCTCCTTTGCAGCTTAATATTCAGTTTACTGTATGCATGCCATTTTAATTTGGTGCTACGCTGTGGTGGTCTAAAATAGGAACCCATAGACATGCCCAGTCCTGTAAATATTCTCATTTCGAGTACGCCAACATCTAATTTCAGAACATGCAATCACAAAAGGGGGGTGGGGGTCACACACATTACTTTGATCGCACTAGACACAGGCCACCAACATCGGACACGAACACCAGCTTTCACATCCCACAGCCAGAGATAATGTTTATTTTTTCCACGTTCCGCGTTCAGGAATCTCACAAAAACTCGCTCGGCCAGTTCCCGTTTACAGTTTTTCTCAATTGTTTACACACAATTCCTTGTACTTCAGACACAATGACCACAACATGTAACTCATCCACCAACCCCATTAACCGATTCTGCTAAACTACGAACACAATTCCTGCTTTGCACTGAAATTGCAGTTCTAAAACACACTTTTTTCAAAACACTATAGACAATTCTCTGCGTTTGGCACAATTTTCATGACAGAAATCTCTTGTTTTCACAAGGAACACACAGTGATTCAAAATTCTAAAGTCAATTGCCCTATTATGTACACTCATCACATCGTCACACAGCTTTACAGTTAGCCTTCAGAGCTTTGGAAGAGGCAGAGCCACAGCTAGAGGAGTGAGAGTAAGAGGAGGAGGACACAGACGAGGACGAGAAAGGACCGTAATCTCTGATGAGATCAGAGCCATTTTGGTTGACCATTTGGTCAACGAAATTATTTTACAGTAGTTGTTTAGTTGTTTACGTATCTCTCTCCATATTCTACAATCCTCAACACAATTGAGGATTTTTTTTGACTGGAGATGAAAGTGTACGACCAAAATCCACAAATGCGTGTACCCTTTCTCTAAGCTATGGAAGACGCATGTGGAAATATAGCAATTGATGCTTTTCATGGATGGATTCGCTGCTAGGCCAGGAAAAACATTGCATGTGATGTGGATGAGGTGCTGTGGCCACACAATAACAGAAGAAAGGATGCAGCGTATTTTTTTTTTTTTTGTAACTGTATAGGCTACAGTAAATTCTTCTGTTCTATTGTATGTAGACCACTGTAGGTGCAATTTTGTGTTGATTGGGATGCACAGTGTGTACACTGTTTTTGTGGGAAAATACGTAAAATATATTTGTAACAATGTATATGTGCGTTCTGAGTATAAAAAATCTAAAATATAAAAATTCTAAAATATAGCACACTTATGTATGTACTGTCTGTAGCAAGTGTAACACTGAACAAAAAAAGGCCTACATCATTATGATGAATGGAGAAGAAGTGTTTTCCATTTATAATATAGTGTTTTACATTAACCACATCAGGGTTCAACTGGTTGTCATAAATGTCTATTCATATGATGGTTTGTGTTTGTCATTTGACAACAAAATAGCATTTTGAGAAGAAATAATATTGTTTTGAATGCAAAGTTTCATTTTGCAGGAGAAGTGAGTGGTTTTTGCCCATTGTGTGTGTGTTTTTTTGATCTGTGTGTAGAGTTCTGAGAGTATGAGGCATGCTTTCAGGAAATGTGTTTAAACAATTGAGAAAAACTGCAATCCCATGGTGTTCTCATTGTCTATGCATGCGCCCTCATTGCTCTTCAAGCGGAGCCAAAATGCACGAGTGGAACAACTTTAGAGAGAGTTATTAATTCATACGCGCGGGGAGTTTGGGGCCCTCTTTTTTTACAGGAGGTACGCCAGTGTCATGACAAAATGAGTGTGCAGCGGTGCGAGACTTTGTTGTGGATAATCGCTGAAATGAGAGGGCCACTGAGTCAACACACACACCAGGCCTGGGCCCGTCAGCCTGTGACTCAGGAAGGATTTATCACTCACTCACAGTGGGGGGGGGGAGGGGGGGGGGGGTGAGTGTGTGTGTGTATGAGAGAGAGAAAGAGAGAGATAGAAAAATGTGTGTGTGTGTGTGTGTGAGAGAGAGAGAGAGACAGAGAGAGAGAGAGAATGTATGTGTCTGTGTGAGTGAGAGAGAGGGAAAGAGAGAGACAGCATGTGTGTGTGTGTGAGAGAGAGAGACAGAAAGAGAGACAGACCCCTCCTTCTGCCACTTACATATTTTCAGTGTGTAAATTTGATTGTATCCTCATGACAACCACCCAGTTCATGAAAAAGCAAATCAAATCCTTTAAGCAGATCCTGCAAACAAGCTGTAAGCCACCCCTACTACCACACACACACACACATAACAATACACACAAATACACACACATACACACACACACACACACACACACACATATATATATATACACACACTCACGCACACACACAGAAGCCCCTGTTGTCCTTGTCACACACACACACACGCACACACACACAAACACACAAGCCTGTGTCAGTATTGTGGAGCTACAGAGGCACGGCAGAGCTCATCCCTGGAGAGGAGAGGAGCGGAGAGGAGAGGGGAGGAGAGGAGAGAAGAGGACAGGAGAGAAGAGGACAGGAGAGGGGAGGAGAGAAGAGGAGACGGGAAGAGAGGAGAGGAGAGGAGAGAAGAGGAGGCGAGGAGAGGAGAGGGGAAGAGAGGAGAGGAGAGGGGAAGAGAGGAGAGGAGAGGGGAGAAGAGGGAAAGAGGAGAGGAGCGGAGAGGGGAAGAGAGAAGAGGGAAAGAGGCGGGCGGTGCAGAGGCGCTGGGCGATATGAGATCATATCCTCGCTTTCTCCCATTTAGCAGCCTCACAGTGGGTGATTTAGTGAGCGTCGCCGGCGTGTGACTCGCAGGTCCCCTGCGGGTGTGTGTGTGTGTGTGCGCGCGTGTGCGTGTGGTGTGTGTGAATGGCAAGAGAGGGAAAGTACTGTATGTGTGTGTGAGTGGCAAATGTGTGAGCACGTGTGGTGTGTTGAGTGTTAAGAGATAGAAAGCGTGTGTGTGTGTGTTTGTATGTGTGTGTGTGTGTGTGTGTGTTTGTATGTGTGTGTGTGTGTTTGTGTGTGTGTGTGTTTGTATGTGTGTGTGTGTGTGTGTTTGTATGTGTGTGTGTGTGTGTGTGTGTGTGTGTAAGTTCTACTAGTGTGTGTGTGGAGGCTGTGCTAGGGAGTGACACTGACA
Source organism: Coilia nasus (assembly GCA_027475355.1). NCBI lineage: Eukaryota > Metazoa > Chordata > Actinopteri > Clupeiformes > Engraulidae > Coilia > Coilia nasus. The sequence continues at coordinate 13,584,550 of CM050218.1, read as the reverse complement.
GGGGAGAGCTCCAGCGGGACTGAGCGTTTGACCCGCTGCCACCCCATACATTTATCACCTGAGCCTGCAGGTAATAAGCTCTTCCCAGCACTCCGCGCGCACGCACACACACACACTTACAGCACATGTGCACGCACGCACACACACACACACACACACACACACTAACAGCACATGCGCACACACACACACACACACACACTAACAGCACATGCACACACACACACATACACACACACACACTAACAGCACATGCACACACACACACACATACACACAGACACAAACAGCACATGCACACACACACTAACAACACATGCACACACACACCCATATGCTCACACATCTGTACACATACACACACACACACACACACACACACAGCACATGCACACAAACACATACATATATGCTCACACATCTGCACACATACACACACACACACCGATACAGTACACACTCACACACGCACACACACACACACACTCACACACAAACACACACACCAATACAGTATACACTCACACACGCACACACACACACACACACTCGCACTCAAACACACACAAACACACACACACACACACACTCACACACACACGCACACACACATGCAGGCAGCAGGAGGAGGCAGGAGAGCCCCAGTGCTACCTTCCATCTGATATTGCCCCAGAAAACAGAGGATACCCACGCAGGCTTAGTGCGTCACTGCAGGGACTCTTTGTTGCTTTGTCCACCTTTTTTATTTAATATCGAATCTTCTACCTCTTCTTCATCATCTCCCTTTGGCTCTCACTGTCATTAAAGGTCTCTGAGTTATAAGAGATTGTAAATAGGTGTATTTCTGAATAAGCCAGCCAGGCAGTAAGGTGCTTGTTTTCTCTCTCCAACACAATGCGCCCGGGTGTGTAATGCACTTTTCTTCTCTTGCGTCTGGCCTGCTAGTGTGAATGTACACGTACAAAAAGGGACATGTTTACAAATAGGGTCCGATGTTATTTTTCACGTCTTTTCCATTTTTCCTCCATTATTTGTTCGAGGAGAATTGAAGCTTGTTTTTCTAACCCACTCTCTCTTTCGTGACCAGTCATGCATGCAAAGAAAAAAGACACTCCACATGGAGCCATTCTAAATGATGTATGAAACACGAACTGAACGATGAGAAATATGTTTCATGTGTTTTATGAGGACTCAGAGGTTTTATGTGCGTTCAGAGTCATGGTTGGATGTCCCGGTGGGGCAGGGTTGGTATCTACTGCAGCTCTGCAGCTCTTCTCAACCACAAACTCTGTGAAGGGTTTCCATCGCTAGCAGGAGTTCAGCACCCTGCCTTTCAGCTGGCCGGGTTGTATTGGTCATGTGTCTCTGTACAGCCTGAGGAGGACTGACCCTCTTCTTTTCCCACTTTCACTCTCTTTCTTCTCTGTCTCTTTCTCTCTCTTTCTCTCTCTCTCTCTATTTGTCCCTCTTTTCCTGCACTCTATCCATCTATCTTCTCTCTTTCTCTCTGTCTCTCTCTCTCTCTGTCTCTCTCTCTCTCTCTCCCTTTCTCTCCCTCTCTTTCACTCTCTATTTCCAACTTTTCATGCTCTCTCCCTCTCTCTCTCTCTCCCTCTCTCTCTCTCTCCCTCTCTCTCTCTTTCTCTCTCCCTCTCTCTCTTTCTCTGTCCCCCTCTCTCTCTCTCCCTCTCTCTCTCTCTCCCTGTCTCTCCCTCCCTCTCTCCCTCCCTCTCTCCCTATCTCTCTCTCTCTCCCTCTCCCTCCCTCTCTCCCTCTCTCTCTCTCTCCCTCCCTCTCTCCCTCTCTCTCTCTCTCTCTCTCTCTCTCTCTGCAGGTGCACCCGTTGCTGATGCGCGAGCGGCGCTCGGAGTCTCACAGGAACAAGCTGCTGCGCAGGACAGTCAGCGTTCCTGTTGAGGGGAGACACCACCCGGAGATGGGTCAGTCACACACACACACACACACACACACACACACACACACACACACACACACACACACACACACACACAGGACTTTCAGCGTTCCTGTTGAGGGGAGACACCACCCC
>CM050218.1:13552500-13577500 GCA_027475355.1 Coilia nasus | reverse complement strand
TATTGTTATGGTGCTATCCAAAAGAAGGACATTTGCTACCTTTTTCACCGCAGACACATTTGTGTGAAGTGGTAGCCCTGAACAACTGTCTTTGTCCTTTATGTTTGTGTTTATTTCTTTTGGAAAACTTCAAGGATTTGTCTTTTAAGGGTGTTTTGTCAGAGCAGTTTTGAAGGTTTCATGCTTTCATTAGCTAATTGGTCTCCGCAAATTATGCTTCGCGGGTGGGGAGCTTGTGGAAAACCTGTTGCGATGAATCCATAACTTAGGTATTTCCTAAATACAGTATAGTATAAATACAGGTATACTAATATAAGTACAGTAGGAATACAGTTTTCTTTTTGCTTGCTTTTTCTGAGACCCTCCTGCTGTCTCATCATCTGCTCGTACCATCTGAAGAAGCTGTTTTTTTTTTGTGATTTTTGTTGGCTCATTTCTTTACAGGTTACCTTGTGTTGCTGGTTAACGGCATGCTAGAGTAACTGTCTAGCGATCTGAAAGTGAAATAAAATAAAAAATAAGTCATTGAATTACTGATAACTGATTTATCTTTGCGGGCCCATACCAAATGACCCACGGACCAATTCCAGTCCGGGACCGATACCAGTCCGGGACCACTGGTTTAGGTTGAGGACCACTGCTTTATACTAATGTATGGCTTACAGAAGATATAGGCCTACTTACCCACAAATGTATCAGGAATTATGCTAAAAACTTAAGATAGAGCTTTAAATAAAACTATGTGGCATTACGAAGGCTTCAGGGAAGCTTGCCCTTGTACGGTTTATCCTGAGGAGAAGCTCAGTTCCTCACTGGTGGAGTATTTGTGTTGTTAAGCGCATTCTCTTTAATCACAAGTTGTGTGTTTCTTAGCCTGTTATTGTTTCTCTGAATGCTGTGGATGAAGGAACTGACTGCTAGAATAATACATGCCCATGATAACTGTAGATAGCAGAGCAGTTTTGGCAGCCATATTGAATTGTCCTCTAAGGAGCTGCCATGAGGGGAAGCAGATGACAAAAGAATTCCGATGACAATCTACGTCTACTGTATAGTACATCCACAACAACGCATTACCAATGACTACATACTGTACCCTGTATTATCTGTGTGGAGATGCTGTATTTTGCTTTGCATTTTGCTATTTCTTATGTTTTATTTTTACATACACACAGAGGGAGGGAGAGAGATAGAGATAGAAAGAGAGAGAGAGAGAGAGAGAGAGAGATATAGAGAGAGAGGTAGAGAGAGAGAGAGAGAGAGAGCATACCTCAAATTAAAAGCCCATTTAGATGGTTTTTGGAAAAGACGTAAGACATACACTTGCAATTAAATAATTTGTCTTCATTGAACCAAGCAATTTAACATAAAACACCTATGCAAATTGATGTTATATTAAGTGTTGTACTACTGGAGTGAAATATCTCATTTGAAGAACTCTGTAGAAAGCAAAAAAATAATGTATGTAAATGAATGTAAATAAATGATCAAATGCAAGTTTCAAGTACTATGGAGGGCACGCATAATTTACGTGAAATTTGTTATACTGTATGTAAGTTACTATCACAGGACAGATAGAAAATTAGCTGAAGTATACACATAAAAGTAAAACATTGTGGAAAAAACATTGTTCATTTGTGGCAAACATGCAAATTCAAATTGCAGTTTCAAATGCAAATTTAGATAATCAAGATCCTTCATTGCCCTGATGGCTCACTATCTCAGGGGCAAATCACTTCTGTGATTGGTTCAGCACCAGTAATAGTAAATTCCCGCCCCCACATACTGTTAGCTTAGCCTGAGGTCAAATGTAATTCCACACCGGCATTAGTGTAGAACAGTGCAACTTGTTCGGGGTTGCCATGTGATGTGTCAGTAACAGACTGTCTCCCTACACCCCTCGTTCCTGAGACAAAGTCAACGTTTTAATATTTCATTCGTGGGAGAGGCCTTGCAGATTGCTTACAGTGAAAGAGCTGCGGGAAGTAGAAGGCTGCCCTGCTCTTCTAGCCCTCTTTATGGACTTGAATGAAGCAATCCAAGGCCTAGATGCCGTAAATTATTGAAGTTGACCAGGGCGCCCCCATTTAAGATCTCCACTTAAAGCACCCAGCTAAGTCTACCACACAAGCATCAGCTGTGGCGTGCTATCAGCAGCTAGGCTCACACACATTGAAAGTGTGTGCGAGTTTGTGTTTGTGTGTGTGTGTGTGTTTGGATTGTTATTGAGTGATATTGGGGTGGAAAAAACATAGGCATGCAGTTTGACGCTACTTTATTATGAATCTGACAACTTTAGACTTTTGCTGGCTGCATGCATTGACCCTGAGATAACAACTCTGTGATGTTCCACAGCTTGCTTAAATGTTTCACCTTCAGATGAGGGAGAGAACGCTTGTCTCGGGGGAGAATCTCTTTCTGTCTCTGTGGCAGAATTGAAAATGCATAAGTATATGAGCCCCCCACACAACCACACAACCGCCCATCCACCCAACCACCCCACCCAAGCCCTTTTCTTTTCTTAAAAAGATAACGATTCGCTGAGTCATCACAATGGCTTGGCATGGAGGCAGAGGTTGAATACAGATGGAAGTCTTGAAGGAGCGGCGGCCCCTACCACTTCCCCGATCCGTGCGGATGGAGACACTACATTTCCATTAAGTCTGTGCACGAGCCCATGTCTCATTAGTGAGAGCTCGAACCCTTCCACAAAGGGCTGCTTAGTTCTGTATTCACAGTGCCCTTCAGAAAAAAGAACAGAAAAACAAAATGTTTGAAAGGCTCCCACAAAATTATCAATCAGGCATGAATGTCAATTATTTTTATTTTTTTGCCTCTCTGAAGTTTAAAATGCATTTATTTATTAGCGTAGTTATAGAATGGCACGTTTCATTAATTTATGTGTGCGATTAGTGTTTTGCAAATTTTCATTCGACTTCATGCTTGATGGAATGGCGCAGGAATTAATTACCTGCTTTCTGGGGAGGGAAGGAAGAAGGCATGGCAGGAAAAAAATGGCTGAGACAACCCCATCGTCATCTCCTAGTCATTAGAGATATGAATTATATTTACTGTCACTTTAAGACCCATTTGTTATGCTTTTGTTTTGTCATCACCACAGAGGGGGCGAGATTGTCTGTTACGGCAGAATTAATTTAAAAAAAAACATTCCATGAACAGTTTCAGCCATTATCTATTAAGTTTTGATGACACTGCTGGAATATACCCCCAGAGCTTATGTCAGTGGTGAAGTACATGTAGAGAATAATGAAAAGGGGAAAAATGTTTAACTGAAATTGATTGACAGGCATGTGTGAAGGGGAGCATTTTCCTCCCTGCCGGAGTCTTTTTGTGGTATGCTAGTCAGGTCAGCCACAGATCTGGCTTGTGGTGGTAGTCCCTAGAGAGATCGCTAGCCCCTCTACTCTCTACTCTCTGTGAAACCAAATAGAGCGCGTCTACTTGTAAGCACCAGACCATACAGGCACACACATGCACTCAGACATGCACACACACGCGTGCACACACTTATACACACACACCCACACACACACACACACATACAAACATGTGACACATAGACACACAAACATGCCCCCTCCCACACACACACACACTCCTCTGCAGACACTTCATCGGCGATCACTCGTAACGAGTATGATTGTCCTCCTGACAGAGGGTCTGGTTATTTGTGGGTCGTCAGATGGCGGTTGAGGCCAATCCTTGATCCACAATCTCTATTGCAGTGATGGCAAATGTAGATCGATATCTTGGGGGTTGCTGTTTGGGGAGCCGTTTTGGTGGTTTTTCTCTCCTTTCTCAGTTGCCTTTTGGTTTCTGCAGCACGGTGGAGGACCTTTTCAAGCTGTGCTGTCCCCTCATGGACCATCCTACTCCACTCGTCTCTTTTAAGAGCAGCCACCTCCCATTTGTTGAGGTTGAAGCAGCACTTTCGGAGATGTTCTTTGACCATGTCTTTGTACCGCTTCTTCTGCCCTCCTTGTGTGCGCTTTCCTTCCTTTAGTTGGCCATACAGAATCTGTTTTGGAAGGCGGTTGTTAGGCATGCGTATTACATGACCTGTCCATCGCAGCTGGTGCCTTGCAATTGTTGTCGTGATGCTGGCGATGTTGGGTTCTTTCAGGACACTGATGTTGGTGCGTCTGTCTTCTCAGCTGATCCTCAGGATCTTGCGCAGGCATCGCTGGTGGTATTGCTCCAGGGCTTTCAGATGTCTACTGTAGGTAGTCCAGCTATCAGCACCATAGAGCAGTGTGGGGAGAATTATAGCTTGATAGACCAACAGTTTTGTCTTTGTCAGAATATCCCAGTTCTCAAAGACTCTGTCCCTCAACCTAGCAAAAGCTGCACTGGCACATCCTATGCGGTGGTGGATTTCTGTGTCAATGACAGCTTTTGTAGATAGAAGACTGCCCAGGTACATAAACTGGTCTACATTTTCCAAGGCGTTGTTTTCCACAGAAATTTTAGGCTTTTGGGAGGGTGTGTCAGGAGCTGGTTGGTAGAGGATCTGAGTTTTCTTGATGTTGATGTCAAGTCCTAGAAGTTGGTAGGCTCTGGCAAAGGCATCCATGATGCCCTGGAGGTCCGCTTCAGAGTGAGCCACAAGGGCATTGTCATCGGCACACTGTAGCTCCATGATGGAGGATGTTTTGCCCTGAACCTGTTGATGTTGAAGAGCCCGCCATCTGTCCTGTATACCAACTTCAGACCCTCTGGTAGGTTATGGGTGGTGAGGTGGAGGATGGTGGAGATGAAAATGGAGAAAAGAGTTGGTGCAATGACGCAGCCCTGCTTGACACCAGTGTGCACTTTGAAAGGGGCTGTTTCACATCCACCGTTTCCAACTACAGTTACAGTCATGTCGTCGTGCAGCAGTCGCAAGATCTTAAGATACTTTTGGGCATCCAATCTTGGAGAGAGCACGCCATAGAGCGGTTCTGTTCACAGAGTCAAAGGCTTTTCTGAGATAAATAAATGCCATGTACAGAGGTAGGTGTTGTTCTCTGCATTTCTCCTGCAGTTGTCGAGCTGTGAAGATCATGTCGGAGGTTCCTCTGGCAGGGCGAAAGCCACACTGTGACTCTGGAAGGATCTCTTCTGACAGGGGTAGCAGTCGATTGGCCAAGATGCGTGCCAGTACTTTCCCTGTTGAAGATAGGAGGGAAATACCTCTGTAGTTTCCACAGTCCGCCTTATCTCCCTTCTTGAATATGGTGATAATCAGGGCATCTCTGAGTTCGGCAGGGATTTTCTCCTTCTCCCAGATCTTAGCAAGTAGGCTGTGGAGTTTGGGCCCGCCCTGCTTGAGGACTTCTGCTGGGATCCCATCTGGACCAGAGGCCTTGTTGTTACTCAATCTCCTGATGGCATCCAGGACCTCGCTTTCAGTAGGAGGGTCATCTAAATGCTCCATAATGGGCCGCTGGGGAATCTGGTTGATGGTTTCCAACTCTACTGTGGTGTTTCTGTTCAGGAGTTCTCTGAAGTGTTCTTTCCATCTGGAGCTGATCCCGGATTCATCCTTCAGCAGGGTTTTCCCATCTTTGGAGCGGAGGGGATTGAGGCCTCGATAACTGGGGCCATATATTGCCTTGGTGGCATTGAAGAAGCCCCTAGTGTCGGCAGAGTCTGCAAGTCTCTGAATCTCCTGGGCCTTCTCCATCCACCACTATTTTTTTAATTCTCTCACTCTGCGTTGGACAGCTGCCTTTGCCTTGGAGTGGGTCTGTCTTTTAGCCCTGCAGTTGATGTCATTCTGCCAAGAACAGAAGGCTTTCCTTTTGGCGTTGATTAGTTGTTCTATCTCGATGTCATTGTCGTCAAACCAGTCCTGATGTTTCCTGGTCTTATAGCCAAGGGTGTCCTTGCAAGTGTCGAGTAAGGTGGTTTTAAGGGTCTTCCAGTGTGCTTTCACATCTTCTGGGAACTCGTTGGGAAGCCTTTCAAGTAGGGTGTTCTGCTCCCTGGCAATAATCGCAGATCTTCTTTCAGGACGGTCGCTGGGTGCCCTGTCCATTAGGGTCCTCACATTCCAGGCTCCAATTTTCATTGTTTTTTGTTTTCGACCGCTTTGAGGTGAACCCACTGGGTGCAGTAATCCAGTCAGGTTAAGAGAGGCAGGCTATTTTTAGGGCACCTTTTCTAGCCCCTTCCCCATTTATGGGGTGAGCAGAGTGGATCCTTAATAGGGCTGCTCAGACGTGAGTGCTGCTACCGAGATGCTCTCTCTGCCTCAGTCCCAGAGCAAAACGACTGAATCAGACACCCACCGCCTATGTGCCAGTTCATGACTAGGAGCTTCCAGACCTCACTGTCCTGCTCCCGATACCATTTCCTGATCGCCATAGGACTTAATGGGGGGTTAGAGGGAGTGTGGAGGGGGGTTTAGGGAGTCAGGAGAACACCTGTGCGTAGGATTGTTTAGAGTGGGGAGACTGGTGCACAGGCAGCCACCACACTGTTCTTGGCAGTGAGAGAGCCAGGATCCAATGGCATGAAAAACAAGACGATTGGTGGCCTCTCTTTGCTGCAGCCTTCTTCCGCCCTTGTGGCCGTTGTGGAGCACAACTGCTGCCTTCCTCCGCCCACTCCGCCGTTGAAGGAATTCTTTGGGTCGCTCTTTGTCTGGAACCTCCCCCTTGACCTTACCACCAAGGGTGACCCTACCAGGAGCTCAGGCTCCAGGCGGCATTGCTCTCAGGTTCATCGGAACACGCAAGGCTCTCCACCACAGCAAGGTGGCGACCCACGGAGAGCAGACACTTACACACACACACACACACACACACACACACACACATGGACACACCTATACACACACACACAAACATGTGATACATAGATACACAAACATTCCCCCTCCCACACACACACACACTCCTCTGCAGACACTTACACACACACACACACGTGCGCGTGGACACACCTACACACACACACACACCCTCACATACACACACAAACACACACACACACATGGCCACACCTACACACACACACACCCTCACACATACACACACACACAGACACACACACACAAACACACACACACACACACACATGTCTGCATGGATTGACTGCTTACAGTGGCAGTATTGTGAGGGCTGAAGGGAGGGACCTTGTGGGGCACTGTGGCAGCCAGCAACACCTCTACATTTAACCAGTCACCTCTTCCTTTCATCTCTCCTCTTTTCCACAAGGTGAAACTGAGCTCTGTGTTTTCATCCTGCTCCACACACGCCATTTGCCGGCCCTGCGAACTGGCAGGCCCCCTTGAGCAGTGGCGGCACTGCATCACTGTTTCCCCCCATGACTGCCCAAAGCTCTCAAAGGCCCTCTGTGGCTCAGCGAGGGACGTGCCCAGCAAGCCAGCACTGTGACAGAATCCCCACTGCTGCGAAAGTAATCGCTGGTGTTGAAGAGGGTGCCATTAAAGAGAGAGGGAGAAGGAGAGAGAGAGAGAGAGAGAGAGAGAGAGAGAAACAGAGGGAGAAAGGCAGTGGGGTAGAGAGGGGGCAAGAGAGAGACAAAGATGGAGAGACAAAGAAAGAGAGAGATAGAGAGAAACAGAGAGAAAGGGAGGGAGAGAGACAGAGGGATAGAGAGGGGAGAAGAGAGACCAAGATGGAGAGAGGAAGAGAAAGAAAGAGAGAGAGAGAGGAACAGAGAAAGAAAGGGAAGGAGAAAGAGAAACAGAAAATGGTAGAGAGGGGGTAAGAGAGACAAAGATGGAGAGAGGAAGAGAATGAAAGAGAGACAGGCAGAGAGAGAGATGGAGAGGTGGTTTACCAGTTTCCCCCATTTCCACGCAGCAATGTGTATTAATGACTTCGTTGCACATGTTTGTACTGATCCAGCTGTTACATAACGATGAATATCAATCAGCTTTTTCAAAGACAAACCTGTCAGAGGAAGAAAAAAGGCTCCAGGCTGCAGACCAATACTCCTTCCAGTCTGAACAACTTCACTCAGTAATGAATTAATGATTTTCTCACAAACACCATGATAGAAACAGCTGTCATCACATCACAATGTGTGACACTTGTGTCCGAAGTGGAATCCTTGCTTTTGTTGCTTTTTCTCACCTTGAGCCACAAAGCTCTCAGCTTCACTATTAGAGCCCCTAGCTATGTTAGCTGAAACAGAAAAGCAAACAGATACATCCACTGCTCTTGGTCACATCATGTTTTTTTTTTCTTTTCAATGTGAAATGTCTTTGCTTGAGGTAATGAGAAATGCATGGGTACTAAAACAAACAGATCGAGTCCTATTTTTGTCCATCATGACGCATTGTCATCTACTGGCAGCTGCCTCTGTTCAAATAGATTTTCTTTAAAAAAAAAAAACTCTATCTCTACACAAACATGTCAACTGAAGTGTAGCTATTCTCTGTGTTGGGTGTAATTGACTGTTGGAATGTTTGTTAGCTGTGAATGTCTCCTGCTTCTGTTTACAACAGTACTGGAAATTACCTTTCCCATGCCATGCTGGGCCAGGCATCAATGTGTAATTGTTCAGGCCACTCATCTAAGCAACCACCACAGATTCCAAACACACCTAGGAAGATCTATACTATAGTTTAATTTCAACACTGTATATCAAAGCTCACATGAAGGATCGTCTATAGACATGTACAGCAGAGCCAAGGTATACTGTGATGGTTGAGGACACGTTTTCAAAGGACATCACTATGTATTCCCTGAGCATAGTTATAGATTCTGCCGTGATAGCTCCACCACAGCCTGCATACATTGAATTACATCCAGAATCTGCATTACTCTTATCATGGCGTGGGCCCATTGCCAAGCGATATCAAGCTAACTCTTTATGTAAGTATCTCTCATCGATTTCATTCCCCTCCGCTTGCCACTCCGGAGCGCTGTAAGCGAAGCGGCTCCCTCAGATTGGGTGTTTGCACACAGAGAGCCAGCCCCGCATCTCTCTGGCGGTGCGTATCCATGGAGAGAAGAAGAAAGGGAGAGGAGAGAAAAGCGAAGTGGGGGGTGGGGGGGAACGAGAGAGAGAGGGAAAGCGAGGAAGAGAGACAGAGACAGACAGACAGACAGAGAGAGAGGGGGAGAGAGAGAGAGAGGGAGAGAGAGAGGGGGGAGAGACACACACAGACAGAGAGACAGACAGAAAGAGAGGGAGAGAGAGACAGACAGACAGACAGAGAGAGAGAGAGAGAGGAAACGGTGTGAGGTCGCGTAACGCTCAGTGTTCAGTGACTAGCACTCGCTGTTTGGTGTCTGTGAACAAGGGCTTGCTGTGAGTGGTGGGCTGAGGGGGAAGTGTGAGAACATGTCATCACTGCTGCTGCAGCATCCTGAGCAGAGAAGAGGAGCTGAGCAGCCCCTGCTCTTAGAGATGGTATATATGAGGTAGCCTGATAACGAATGTGTGTGTGTGTATACGTGTGTGTATGTGTGTTTGGGTAGGTGGATTAGTGTTTGCAGATGTGTGTGTGCAAGCATGTTTGTGTGCCTGTGTCTGTGTGTATATGTGTGTGTATGCAGATGTGTGTGTGCAAGCATGTTTGTGTGTCTCTGTGTGTGTGGGTAGGTGGATGAGCGTATGCAGATGTGTGTGTGTGCAAGCATGTTTGTGTGCCTGTGTCTGTGTGTGTGTGTGGATGAGTGTGTGTGTGTGTGCATGTGTGTGTGTGTGACTGGGTAGGTGTGTGTTTGCAAGCATGTTTATGTGTATGTGTATGTGTGTGTGTGCAGATGTGTGTGTGTGTGTGTGATTGGGTAGGTGGATGAGTGGGTGTACGTGGATTTGTGTGTGTTTGTGTGTGTGTTGGTGAGTGAGTGGGTGGATGTGAGAGTGATATAACACATTCAGGAAAGGTGTATATAATGCCATGTATACGCTATGTTTACGAATTACAATGGCACTATTACCAATGTTGTTGGTGCTGGTCCTTTTACGTAAAAACTGTTCATTCATATGTCCAGGTACCGTATTTGCAACAGTAATTTGTGTGTGTGTGTGTGAGAGAGAGAGTGTATGATTATGTTTGTGTGTGTATTTGAATAAAGACACAATATTAGTGAATACATAAGAAACAGGATACATGCATAACTCTCTTACTCAGCACAGCTCAACACAGCTCCCAACAGCTTGCGAGTACAGTTAACCTCAATGAGCAGAAGAATACAAACATTCTGTGCTGGTGTGCGTGATCACTGCCAGTGTTGGTCTGTCTGCATTTGTGTTTGTAGTTTGCATGTGTCAGTGCCAATGATGTCAGAGTATCACAGTATAACAGTATAAATATGGTGTACACATGCAAACATGCACACAGTAATGTCCGTGTGTGTGTGTGTGTTTGCACGTGTGTGTGTGTGTTCGCATGTGTTTGTGTATGTGTGCTGTGCACACATGCATGTGTGTTGACACGTGCCGACGCACGCCTGTGGCAGACTCGCTGTCGACGCGGCAACCCTTGGCACGATGCCGAGCCAGGTGGCTGTGTGCACGCTTCAAATGTGTCCTCGTTTCTATCGGATCCTTCACTCGAGCTAAAACTGTAACTGACTGCTGAGAGTCTGCCTCTATGTCTGCCCTTCCGACACTGCTCCCCTTACTTCACTTTTAATATCTCACTCCAAACTTCTCACCTACTAGCTATGAGTAGTGACTAGTAAGCGAGTAAGAGTTACATATTATATTATATTATATTATATTATGCTATGCTACAGTATGCTATGCTATGCTATGCTATAATTAGTAATTACAGCAAACACTGTCGCCTTGTTCTGCCTCAACATAAAAGTTCAAAACATGAACCAGGACTTTTATTCTTCCCTCTGTTTTTCCTTCTCTGGAGTATGGGCACGATGAGATGAGGCAAAGTAAGGACTACTCTAACCCCCCTTTCACACTGTAGCGTCAAAAACGCGCTGCAAAACGCCCTGCCTGTGTTGAATGGGACGCTTCCGGTGGGCGTATTCAATTATCGATGTAAACAGAGAGCCAACGGAGGTTTCTCCCGCTGCGCACCCATGCCCGTATTTGATTGGTTGACCGCCTTGGCGTCGCGTCAAGAAGTTCAGCTCAGCTCAACTTCTTGACGCGACGCCACTGATGAACGCGACGCTCACGCGATCCCAAGATGCTTTGAGAGGCGTTGCACGCCTCTCGTTGAAAATAAATGGTAGAACGTTGTGAAGCGTGGCGTTGACGCTACAGTGTGAAAGGGGGGTAAGGGCCCAGCATTAGAAAACATGATTGAAAATTGTATTCTTTCATAGAGCCCAACATTTTTATTTGGCGTCCCTGTTTTAAAGCATTGACTCTCATCCACTTACGAGAGGTCTGTTTGGGTGTGCTAACCATGACCTCATCTCTCCATATCCCTCCATATCCCTCTATCCTTTCCCCACCCTAGTGTCCGGTATGTCTCTACCACCTTTTCTCTCATTACAGCCACGCTAATCCTGTGCCCTGCTGGGCCCCTGTCTAATAACCTAGAGAAAAGCAGCGCCTCTGTTGTGGAAAAATGCTGCCATGTTGTGATCCCCTCGTAAGCTTATTAAACCTGCACAGCCAAAACTGTGTACATTACTTCCACCTTACGAACATAATGCCACCTCCCTTCTCTCTCTCTCCCTTTAGCCAGGCAAGAGGCTAGCTGAGGTTCCACGCTTCCCCTTTATTGCATATGCCCCCCCCCCCCCAGAGCGCATGTTTCAATGTCAGCCAAGCTATGGTGGTACAGCAACACAAAATCTACCAAAAACAAAAACAAAAACTTGGCACCCAGAGCAGGACTGGTGAGGTTTGGAGGTTTGAGGAGTGATGAATTTCAGATTTTTGGTAATTAAAAACCAGGAAGAAGTCGGGGGTAATGATGTGGGACGAGGAGAGGGATCGGTGAACCCATCCTCCACAGGGCTCTTGCCGCCGAGCTGTCAAGAATTCAGTTTGGTCTTTTGCGTTATTTTGTATCCGAAAATTGATGCTATGTGATGCCAATCAAGGTCATGTATTTAAAGGCGATCAGATCTGGCTTATTGGAGATGCCGAAGGCTGTTGTGAGACACAAGAGGTTTTTCTTCGATTGATGTAGCTCTGTGGATATAAATAAACGGTCCAGCACGCCCACGATCGGACGTGACATTCTTGACAATGAGTGCCCATGAGGTCCCATGCTGTCTGAACGTGTCAGTTTAGGGTTTTATTTAGATCCGTGTTTGTAGAAGATAATCTGGATCTATGATTCTTTGCCATTTGTGATCCTTAGCTTTGAGAAGCTGCTTGGTGGCACAGGCAAACCCCCATGTCCACTTATGTTATGGATGTGGACCAAAGCTTTCAGATAGCAGACTGAGGAGTTCACTTGTGAAAAGGGGGGATTCCAGACAGCTTCGGAATGGATGCAGACCACAAGGATCTCTGGCTTGAGGTTCTGAACTGGCATGCTATCCTCTTGCAAAAGGTTGTTGTGTTCAAAAGGAAAATAGGCTGAGAAAGGTGAGAAAATGATGCACAGATGTGGAGGTTGACATTTGTTGGGGTGAGGAATATCAAACATGGCTGTTTTTCTAAAACCATAGCGTGAGGGGGAAAAATCTAAGTGGTTGCCAGGGACCAGTTGAACATTTCAAAACAACCTACCTGCATTTTAATATTGGGATTGTGGCAAAAAGTCATCTTAACATGGAAGGGCACTGTTTGCTGTTTACTAATCTGCACCAATGCTTTAAATGATACTACAAAAGGAGATTGGAGTTGTTCGGAATTTGTCAAAATCCTGAACCTTGACTATTATTTCCAAAATATTTAAACCAAATTCTCCCGCAGTGCTTTCCAGACGTACAGCATATGGTATGGTAATAAGCTTTGTAATGGCTTCAGAAACCTAATTAACTTACTTGCTATAGCACTTTGAAAACTACCCTGATGTGGCCAGTGACCTGTATGAGTTTGTGTTGTTTGTCATGGATGACTTACTGAATCAAATGCCCTTCCTGATAGGGTTATGTGAAACTGTGTTTGTTTTCATTAAGTGTTGTTATGCAACATTTAATTGAACTGTTTTTGTGTTATATTCATGAAGAGGAAGAGATGAGGAGGGGGATGAGAGAGAGACAGAGAGAGAGAGAGAGAGAGAGAGAGAGAGAATGTGTGTGTGTCTGTGTGAGAACTGGAGACAGACAGAGATGGCAATGCATGCTGTTAATGGAAATGGATGAAAAACACAGAGGCCAGACAATGAGTAATGGAGCAAGTTGGGAGAGTGAAAGGTGGCAGAAGTACAGAAAAAGCAGAACTAAGACGTAGGTTCTTTTTCTGACATCAGGTTCGCATCTCACTTGGTAACCATAGAAATAATTATAGAGCAGATCTAGAATCCAGGCGAGAGAGAGAGAGAGAGAGAGAGAGAGAGAGAGAGAGAAAGAGAGAGAGAGAGACTCTAAGGGGAGAATTTAGAAGAGCATTTGCAAAGATGTAATTTGAAAGCTATTTTATTTGCTAAAGATTAACACAGAATATAAAGATCATAAGTTAATTTCACATTTTATAGGTGCTGAGTAGTGTACAAGAAATTAAGTTTCTGTAGCTGAACCTTTACAACTTGTGCCACAAAGGTAGAGGTACTCGTCTTCTGTGAAAAACATGTAGTTAAAAATATTAATAACCACATCATAAAACAGGAAATGTTTGGATGAAAAAAATTCTGTTACAAGTCAAAAGTCATAAACAGGACCTGCTAGTAAGACAAAAAATTACAGTTTATTTCTTCTTAAAGGAATAATCAACTGTTCTACCCCATTACACCTTTTGTCAAAATCAGTGAATTGCTCCTCTTACTCCTTTAGCTTTCTACAGTGGTTGGACTCCAAAAGAAATAAAAATAAAAAAACATAAAATAAAAACATTTGTGCATACATGTAGTCCTGGCTCTGTAAATAGGAACTATAGTAAATTGGGCCAGGTTGTAAACAATGCCAGGAAGTCTGCTTTAGCTGTTGTTTCAGGAGCATGGAAAAGATGGCTGTAACCTGATTTGCTATTGAGCTGAAAACTCAACAGTCTTTCTCCATAAACACAGTCTGCTCTTTTGATGGCTGACATACAACACCTATAATTATATTTATAATTGTATCTATGTACTTACTGCATTGGCATTATTAGCAAAAACTGATTATGTTAGCATGAGAATGCTCTTTGGGTTAATGTAAAGGAGTATATTGCCTCAGTAATTGGCGCGAACACAAAAAAAAAAAACTACCCATTATTCCTCTGTCATTGTAGAAGATTTATTTTCCATTTTCAAGTCATGTCAAGTCACACAATATCAGCCTTCTCCTAATGCTCCTTCCCTCTTATACTGTGACATTTAATCCCCATACAAGTTAACCCTCTTGTACCACACCACAGGGATCACTTGCTAAAGCCATGCTATGTATTTCAGGACCATGGCTAGCTCCCAGAAGCCTTCTCCATGGTTATGTAAAGAACCCATTGAGATAGCTGAACTGAAGCCCTTAAAACTGGCAGGACTTGAGACATCACAGACTTTATAGACCTGTGTTCAGCTTTCTCGGGTGCTGCCTTGAGGCAGACTGAAAACTACTTTCATAACTTAGTAAAAGCAACATCATGTCAGGTTATACTCCTTCAAGGTATACAGTACATTAGACAGGTTAAAATTCCTTTTGATGGTGGGACACAGATGGTACATGATGATATAACAGGATAAACACGGCAACCAGCTTCATAGATTATTTATGCTGCAATTTTCTGCTTTCTGCATGAAATTGATACACATACCACTGCCCTACAAAGACAAAAGGCAGTAACTACATATTTTGTCAAAACTGAGTTTAGACTGGAAACTGACTTTATAACACTTCTCTTGTCTTGTGACTAAATCTCTTGCTTCTTCCTATTAAGTACATAAAAGCATCACCACTATTATACCCACACCATGTTTGACTGGGCAGTATGACAACTCTAAAGGTATTTTTCTCAGTTTTAGTGTTCGCTAGTGTTCAGTGTTACTGCACTTTGCCTTTGTAGGGAATAATAGCAAGCTAGCTATCTCTGATGCTGTTAATGTCTTCACGGCAGGTTTTTGAGGCTAGTCACCAACTTAATGAGTCTTCATGAAGAAAATAATTATACAAACTCCTGTGTATTTTCTGCATAATTCTGTGTATTTCTCACAGCCCTGACAAGTGTGCAGACAAACTGTAGTCTAGCCCTGCAACCTGCAGCCCAGACTGATTCTGGCTTGATTTTCCCCACATTTCAGTTGGGTTGGTCAAACTGGTTAACACATGTAAACATTGTTTATGCTGGCTGTGTGTGGATCAGTGTGCTTTTAGGTGATGCTGCTTGTATGCCTACATATTGTATGGTGTATTATGACATAAGACAATTGAGCAAAAAATGGTCCAGAGTGGCAAAAAACATCTGAAGAAAGGTTGTTCCAGGTTGTTAAAGGTCTCATTGCATCGTTTTTGTATTCATTTTTTGTTGGTCTCTAGTATTAATGAATGCCCTGTGAGACGGTTTTAGTGAGAAAAAAAATGCTTTAGTGCTCCTGTTACAGGCTGTTCTAGTTTGGTGGAAGAGATGGAGCAGGGAGAATGACAGGTTCTCTGCTATGCTATTCACAGGCTACAATCATTCGAAGCCCATTCGGTCATAGCACACCAAATAGAAGATTAAAGCGTTCTAAGCAAACATACATACTTACCTATATTTCGCTAAGTGAATGTGTGCTGCAACGATACTTCTCTGGTAATCACAACTGTGGCATGGATTTTTCTATTTAACAAACTTACGTCACTTTGTCTGCCTTTTCCTTATTCTCCCTTTTTACTGCCTATTTTCTTTCATTTACTAATGGAGGCAGTCGTGGTAGAAGAACACTTTAACGTGCAGCATGCATATGCAACTTGGAGTGACCTGCTGTATTTCAAAAAGAACAAGTACTAAACGGTTTCTCCCGGAATGAGACTTCTGAAGGTTATTGAAGTAATACCCTGTGGTCTGTTGATGCTCTGTGTCCTATAAAATAAATAAGATTAATGGTCTTTTGTTAGTCACTAACACTGAGTAATGCTAAAGAAAGATTGTTGACATTTTTAACAGAAAAAAAAACAAGCACATCTCTCCTTCGCTTTCCTATTTTTCCTCGCCTGTCTCTTGAGGGCCCTTTAGTCGGCCCCAGCAAGACCGATCCAATCAGCAAACAGAGGGTGTGTTCATTAGCCGCGACGTTGACCTTGTGTGCTACATTTCAATTGTAGTGCGTAGGTAGGCTAATTGCATACGTGACGACCAGGCGTAAGGCAGAGGATAAAGGCAGAGGCACTTGTTTTAAACTTCAGCGGTCCACACCTCCAAAAAATCATTTCTGACGGTATCAGGCCCAGACCCTCTGTACAAAATTAAATGAAGTACGAGGGGCTGGTTTACCAGGCTACATTCTGACTGGACTGCTACCAGGTCATAAAGAGATATTCTCTGAAGTGTATGAGATAAGCATCAGTTGTTATACCTAACAAGTAACATGTCATGATGATAATGCTGATGTAAATGATGATGTCAATGGTGTGGATGATGCTGATAACGATAATGGTGATATGTGTGACAATGTCAGTAATGCTGACAAAGGTGACAAAAAAAAGGCTATGGGGACGACTAGTGACATTTGTTCAGCTCTGTGGCCCCCTTTGACAAGGGCCCATTAGGAACCAGAGCCTCTTCCCCTAGGCCAGCTGTGCCTCAAATTATTCGCTCACAGCTCCGGCGTCAGCGGTAGTAATTTTCATTTTAGTGACAACGTCGTGCACCCTCGTTTAGGACACAGGGTATTATTTGGAGCGTATGCTGGGGACTAGCTCTGTCAGCCTTCCGCACTGGCAGCGGCGGTGTGGGCTGGGCCAAGGCAAACAGTTGTCATAGAAACATCGCTGCAAGCCGATTGGTCGCCTTTTTAAGTGCATCCTTGCCAGGAGATCTCCTCACTAGATTAAACTGTCGACTAATGTGTGTAAAGATGTCATGAAGCTCATCAACGAAGGGGCTTATTAGCATAAACGCTGCTTTAAAATATTTATGTGGAGTGAGTAAATAAGTGAAGCTCTGCGAGCTGGTGTTATTGTGGCTGGCAAGCCAGAGTGAAGGACTTGGCTTCTGGTCATTCAAGCAGCTCAAAGCGTGTGAGCTCCATTGGTGCGGTCATATGGTTACGTGTTCCTCGCCCACGCTAACGCCTGCATCTGTAAACCCTCTCCTCACAAAGCTTGGAAAACAACTCTACCCAGAGGTGGTTTATGTGTGTGAGAGTATGTGTTTAAGGGAGTGTGCGTGTATGTGTGTGCCTGTGTGTGTGTGTGTGTGCCTCTGTGTGTGCGCGCGCGTGTGTGTGTGTGTATGTGTGTGTGTGTATAGGGAGTTTGTGTAAGAGAGTGGGAAATAGAGGGAGAGGAAAGAGAGAGTAACTTAAGTGAGGCAGCAAAAAAGACACAGTGAGTTACTGAGTGCATGTGTGTGGCAAAAAAGGAGAGAAAAAGAGTAAAATGAAGGGTGTGTGTCTCAGTGCTCATGGATGTGTGTGTTAGAGAGAGAGAGAGAGAGAGAAAGATAGAGAGAGAGAGAGAGAGGGAGAGAGAGCTGGCCGTCTTTGTGAAAAGAAGGGGGAGGGATGGAGAGCGAGAGTGAGAGTTCACCCCAGGCTTCACATAAAGTACTTTCAATCACTCCACATCTCATCACTTCCCCCACCCACCTCCCCTTGTCTGCATCGCTGTCCCTCTTCCCGGTCCTCTAACTAACACAGCAAGAGCGCAAGAGGCGGAGGCAAGCAGAGACGGGGTGTAGTGTGTGGATACCTCTATACACACCTGAACGACACATGCTGTAGGATGTGAATGACAGCAGGGTAAACGGACACAGAATATTCAGCACTGCTGTAAAGAAGACATCCATCTGGCAAGCAGTGAGATCCGTGATGCACGTCATTATTTCATGCTTTTAGTTAACTTGTAATTTTGCTATCGGTGTGACGCTTGAACTGGCGAGTTGAGATGGTGATTACCGTGCGCTTCAGTGCATCAGCATTGATTCCTTCCTCCGCAAGAATAGCCGAGGCAGCTCTACCGCCGTGGGAACCGCCGTCGCACGGCCGAGGACTGCTGACTTGGGGATCTATCTGATTTTCGGATTAAACTATCGCTGTACTTTATATTCAGTAGAGACTTGTACTTCGCGTAGGAGCTGTCATTGGCATAGAGCCTCGCAAACCGAGCTTACTGTGCAAGAGCGTGCGCGGAAGCGCATACACACACTCACTTTAATGCGCGCGCACACACGAACAGTATACATATAAGTAAATATTTTATGATGTGTATAAAAACGAATGCCATGAATGCTGACACTGCTAAAGAATTGATTTGCGATTTGGCCAAAGCGTCTTCTGAAGGATAACAGAGAAAATCCTTTATCCGGCAAACACTAACAAACTCAAAAATTTAAAGACTATTAACTACTAAAACATGAGAGAGTCTCGTCTTAGAGTGTTTTCTGCAGGTTTCCGAGAAAACGGCAGCGGTATTGAAAGTCATTCTGAGGACTGTGAGAGGATCGGGGGTAACAGAGGCAGGGAGTGGGAACAGGGAGAGGCCGGTAGCACGGAGTCCTCCGCTGGGCTGCCTGCCGAGGAGCAGCCGCTGCTGCCTGTGCTGAGAAGCCTGGCTGAGGGACGGTGGCAGAACGAACTACACATTCATGAGGAATTATAACATTCTCTACTTGGCGGATATGTGCTTCAAGATTTTTGTAACGGGATTATTTAGTTCTGATGATCAACTAAATCCTTTTGAATAGCTGTGAAATTTAATCAAGAATCTCATTTTTTGGCACATTATATATAACATAATAACAATATAGTCAAATATATATAAATAAATATATATATATATATATATATATATCTTATACCTTCAAATATTGTTTTTTACTAAGCACATTCATTTTGGTTGCACAGTAGGGTACATGATGCAATGAGTAAATGCTTTTTCTGCTATTAATTTTTTTTCTTACAATAATACATTATTTACAAAATTCCAGTAGTAAAAATAGAGCTTCAGTGGCCTTTTATATTGTCACTGGGTTACCTAGAATCAGACCTTTCTTAATCACCTGAATTTCATTAATCTTAAGAAGCCTGCCACATATGGACCTGTAAATATTTTTTCAGTACAGCGGACTAAACTGGAGTATCACCACGCAGTCCTTTTATGTGACATAAATTCATCCAAAGATGAAGATGCCCAACAGACATGGGGATCGATACATGTCAGATATAGATATTGGGACATAGAAAGACATAGTGCCTATTGATATTAAGCCATTTTTATTAGACTGCATATAGACAGCAAACAGACAAAATACATCTTGGATATCTTTAACTGAACTGGATTTATAAGGAGAAGCAAAAAGGAAAAGACGTTTATCACAAGAACACTTGGATATAATAACAGCGCTGTTTCTGCCACCTGCAGGTAGGAAATCATACACTACTTATGTTTCGCCCACTTATCATCATTTAAACACAATTTTTTAATCACAGCAAACAAACTGCACAGCTGCATTTTGGCTTAGGAATGATTACTCTTTCCTATCAGAGGTAAAAAAAAAAATCACATTGAATTTCAGGTGCAAGTATTAAGCTTAGACGGCTAGATCTCTTCTGGATCCCTGTGTTGAGTCTGCAGTGTGTGCTTGGTGTGTGTGTGTGTGTGTGTGTGTGTGTGTGTGTGTGTGTGTGTGTGTGTGTGTGTGTGTGTGTGTGTGTGTCTGTAAAAGCTTATCCAGGGGAGCGAGAGCATGCATGCATGAGAGAGCAGCAGAGCTAGCTGTTAACATGGGAGAGATATGAGAAAGATCTGACAGGAGCTTGGTCATGGACATCCTCAGAGTAGTCGCTGAGAAAAGCTTCCTTGTTCCCTATTCCATGGTCTGACTGTTAGAGGTTGAGAAAAAAATCCTGCTTGTAGCTGTGGATCCTCTCAGCCCTCACTGATTGCCTCTTCCATCCAATGAAATGCCTCCACTCTTTACACCCACGAGGGCACCTTCGGATTGGCTGTGAACTTTACTCTATTGAGCATGTTCCTGGGGTTAGATTATGTAATAGCAGGTCTGTAGTTGTTGCACAGTCTGTGTGTGTGTTTCTGGCTGTGCCTGTGAATGCCGAAATTAACTGGTCAGAAAAATAGACAATGGAGAGCAGTGCAATGCCACAAAGACTCTTAATCACCATTACACGTATCTTTACCCAACCAAATGTGACAGGTAAAATGTTTTTAATAGGTGGTAAGATGTTTCAAAATTTGGAAGTCATTTTTAACGTGTGTTCATCTGTGTGTATGTGTGTGTGTGTGTGTGTGTGTGTGTGTGTGTGTGTGTGTGTGTGTGTGTGTGTGTGAGTTGCCGAAATACTGAAAAGCACTCTAGTTGACTCTTTGTGTGAGCAGTACAATGGTAGACTGGCCTTGACGCATTATTAGGATGTTGGACACAGTGCCAAAGATGTGCAGCCCATTCAGTGAAGCACTTTTCCCGACAGCTGGGAACGTCTCATTCACTGGCAACGATTAAGGGGGCATAGCACACTTAATGACAGCTGCACCTAGGGGAATGCACATTATGAATGGTTTAATTAAGTTTGATTTGTTTCTTAAATGTCTTTCATGGCTAGTGTGTTAAGTGATAGAGGGTCGCCACATGCACACACTGCACCTTTTCTACAGCCGGTGACTCATCTTCGCTCCAGAAGTGTTTTATGGCATAATAATGTCTTGGAGCAGAATTTTAATTAATGGTTCAGCATTAATGTGGCATACTGTTTTATTTTAGTCTTCAGTGCAATAACTCACCTATTGCAGTGTCAAGTATTGAAGGATAGCACTACACCATTATCCCTACATTATGGTGTTAGCTATTATCACCCAATACCTGAATACATCTGGATACAAATACAGATTGTAGATGTAATATTTTTTTATGTATACTTTTACATGCATAATAATGGGTGGAATATTATTTTACCCAAAGCTTAAACTTAAAATATAAAAAATAATCTAAGTGATTTATTGGATGGAGGTTTCAAAAAGACCCCATGGGCTGCCTCGACTTGGTTGGTTTGCTGTAAAGCATGCATGCACCATATTTCAGCCTCCCCATCAATCCATGTCAACCAAAACAAGACTTTGATTCATGTTGATGTCACCAGTGCCATTTGGCTTTGCTGTACATGGCCCAGAAATCATCATTTTCAGAGCCGTTGGGCTGCACCGAGTTGAGCCCACACCAACACGTTTGCTAGACATGCAGGACAGCATGGGAGAGGGTCTGTGTTAGGCCAGCAGAATGCCCTCACCAGCGGTGTACATTTTAATTGACTGTTGAAGTGCACGGGGATCATTGCAGGGGCTCTGTCTGCATGCCCCAAAGCTAGCAATAAGTGATTCAGCTTGCTAAATTTAGTGTCAGGCAAAGGGGATTGTAATGAAAAGCAGCTGCTCAGGCTTCTCAAATGAAATTCATAAACTACCGAATGGGCTATTGAATAAGGCGTCAGCTAAAGTGTATGTTGTAATGGAATGGCAGTTCAGGCCACTGACTTCCCTGCGGAGTAACATAGTACTGCATTAGCAAAGGGAGCAGAGAGGTCTCAGCCTAAGTGAAAACACACGCTGAAGTCAGTACAGACAAGTACATGCATAGGTTAGTGGGTTATATACAGTACATGTATGCTGTATAATATGGCAATACAATAGGGTGGACCAAAATAAAAAACAACTAGAAAAGGGCAGCTCAGATCACAACCAAAATCTATTCACTTTTAAGTTAGCCCATTTTTGACCTGCCCTGAAAATTTCATTGATATCCATCCATAACTCTTTGAGTTATGTTTCTAACTAACAAACAAACTAACAAATAAACAAACATACAAATGCAGATGATTACATAACCTCTGCTGGCAGAGGTAATAACTACCCATGAAAAAAGTTGCTTATTGCTTTTGGCTTCATAACCTGATTAAACTCACCCTACCACTGAAGATTTCTTTTCAAATGGCCTTGGAAGTCATACCCTCGCTTGCATGCTCATGTCCATGATATCACTGAAAAGAGAATGAGCTTTAATTTGGATGTTCTTAAATTGCGGTAGCCTCAATGATTAAGGACATATAGTCATATAAAAAGTGGTCCAGTTTTTTTCGGTACACCCTGAATAGATATAAACTTTTCTAATAACTGAGTGGCTTCCCTGATATATTCAGTGTCCCCTGATGTTATTTTATTTTAAATCTAATGAATTATTGTGCAGCCTGTGCATGCAGTGATAGATTTGATTGTCAGCCTGCAAGAAGGACCATGAACCCTGCTGTTTTGCTTAACCACAGGGACGCTATTATAAATCCTGCTCAAGCCTACCGTCTGCTCAATTACAGACGAGTTTGTCTCACCTCTGTAGATCCAGTACATAGTTAGTGAGGAATTCGTTCCTCAGCTGTGAATTGACTTGGGTCTGTAAAATAAAAAAACAAAACAATATTGTGTAACAAATCACCCAACCAAAATGAGCTGCTCAGCCAGTCAAAACAATTATTTGTCCTTCAATCGTGTGTTGAGGTCATGTATTAGAATAAAGGAGGAGTTCTGGACAATGTGGAGGGTCTTGTATTTCTTAGCTAAGCTTTGATGCACTCCTGTTGGCTAAAGCAGAACTTCCCTCTTGCATTAACTGTGAGGTAAAATGTGTCACTCCTAAAATTCCTAAAATGTCCCTCTCATATTAGGCTGACATTTTAAAATTGGGTTGAAAAGGGCTAAAAGTGTGTGGTAGACTCAACGCAATAAAAACACACACATTTATTCAGCTGCTTCTTTAGTTCCTTGCTGTGTGAAACAAGGTGCAAAGCTTCCATTAGAGACGATGCCTGTGAAGATTCTCATTCATCCAGATTGTGGCAGTCAAAGGAGCTAAGTTGTAAGCAACTGGACTTCTTTTTGGAGCTTGAAGATGTTTCACCTTTCATTCAAAAGGCTTCTTCAGTTCTGCCTTTTGGATTAAAGGTGAAACATCTTCAAGCTCCAAAAAGAAGTCCAGTTGCTTACAACTTAGCTCCTTTGACTTCCATTAAAGCCAACATCATTGACCACAGAAGCTTCTGTCTAAAGTGTTAGCCTATGTACAGTACGTTAGGGTTACAGCCTCTGGGTGGTGACTGGGACTCAATCACATGATTAAGCACACCTGTAAAGGTGTGGCTGTAAAAGCCTTTGTGTTCCTCTCCCTCTCTCTCTCTCCCTCTCTCTCTCTCTCTCTCTCTCTCTCTCTCTCTCTCTCTCTCTCTCTCTCTCTCTCTCACTCACTCCTGACTGATCTCACCATGCTCTCCCTTTCTCTCTCTCTCTCTCTCTCTCTCTCTCTCTCTCTCTCTCTCTCTCACTCCTGACTGATCTCACCATGCTCTCCCTTTCTCTCTCTCTCCTCTCTCTCTCTCTCTCTCTCTCTCTCTCTCCTCTCTCTCTCTCTCTCCCTCTCTCTCTCTCTCTCTCTCTCTCTCTCTCTCTCACTCCTGACTGATCTCACCATGCTCTCCCTTTCTCTCTCTCTCCTCTCTCTCTCTCTCTCTCTCTCCTCTCTCTCTCCCTCTCTCTCTCTCTCTCTCTCTCCTCTCCCTCTCTCTCTCTCTCTCTCTCTCTCTCACTCCTGACTGATGTCACCATGCTCTCCCTTTCTCTCTCTCTCTCTCTCTCTCTCTCTCCCTCTCTCTCTCTCTCTCTCTCTCTCTCTCTCTCTCTCTCTCTCTCTCTCTCTCTCTCTCTCTCTCTCTCTCTCTCACTCCTGACTGATCTCACCATGCTCTCCCTTTTGTCTTGTGTTTGGGGTCTGTGACGGCGCTCACCCCCACATTTGTGTTTATTTTAACCTTGGTTATTTATTCCAATTAAAAAGTAGCTGTTTTTAAATGCATTGGAATTTATTGACATTTTATTAAAGCCTATAGGTGGTAATTGGGGGTGTGAAATGGTGAGTCAGTGTGAGACTGCGATGTTGATTGCATGTAATTAATGCTGATAGCGGGATGTTGATTTAATATAGGACCTAGTTTCAGGAACTGCCGAGAATATTAATGTAACAGAATTTCAGTGGTTGTCTGACGTTTAGGTAATGCTTGGCCATAGAATGCTAAAAGTGTTTTTCCTATTTACCCCACTGAGTCTTTTTTAGTTAATGACATCAGACGTGGTGTCAGATGGTGAAATGGAATCCTGTGGTTGCAGTCAATTGGATCACATAATGGAGGCGCAGAGATAAAGAAATCTAAGTTGTCCTTTAATAGAGGGATCTGTTACCTTCACTTTGAAAAAATATATAAATTTTGCATTAGGCAGTGGCTACGGGGCCAGAATATTGGTCCGGAACCTATTCTAGGGTTATGTCACTGCAAATGAATGCTGTATGGTTCAGTGGCATTCAAAGTGCTAATATGGATGCTATAGGCACTGGTGCTTTACTGTCTGAAGCAATGGTCTATTTCAGTCTATTTGTGTGTGTGTGTGTTTGTGTGTGTTTGTGTGTGTGTGTGTGTGTGTGTGTGTGTGTGTGTGTGTGTGTGTGTGTGTGTGTGTGTGTGTGTGTGTGTGTGTGTGTGTGTGTGTATGTGAGGGGTGGGCTGGGCGGAGTGAGTGTGTGTGTGTGTGTGTGTCTGTATGTGAGGGGTGGGCTGGGTGGAGTGAGTGTGTGTGTGTGTCTTTGTCTGTGTGTGCTCTGCGTTTACTGGCAGTTTGAGTCAACCTCAATTTTGTGGAGAGCGAGGAATCAAACCATAAACTACAGTATAAGATAATCAGCAGATATTATACCACACCCACCGCTTAGTTTCACTGTGCAGTATAAGATAATCAGCAGATATTATACCACACCCACCGCTTAG
>CM050218.1:13540000-13542500 GCA_027475355.1 Coilia nasus | reverse complement strand
ACACACACACACACACACACACATGTGCACCTACGTGCCTACACCCGTACGTCATCAGTATAGAATATATCTACCTTTTTTCTCTCACTCTTTCTTGCTCTGACATTCACCCTCCCTCTCTCTCTTGCTCACACAGACACAGACACACACACACACACACACACACACACACATACACACCCACGCTGACTCTTCTTGAGTTGATTTTAACCTTTAACCCGCTCTCTCGGTTACTTGCTTTGACTTCTTACTGTACCTCGTTATGGGGGAAATAGACTGACATCTGGTCTCCCCTCCTGCGTGCCCTCAATCCCCTCTATCTCTCTCACTCACACACACACACACACACACACACACACACACGCACGCATAGATACACACACACATACAGAGACACACACACATAGACATACACACATATAAATATTCACACACATATACACAAACACAGTCACACACAGATATACACACACACACAAACATATACAGACATACACACACACAAACATATACACACGTTTACACACATACACACAAACACACCCACACAGATTGGCAGAAAAACACACACACACACACACACACACACACACACACACACACACACACACACACACACACACACACACACAATCCAAACACATGGACAGACACACACAGGCGCGCACACCCACACACACACACACACACACCTCACACACATGGACAGCCACATACAGGCATGCATGCATGCACGCGCACACACACACACACACACACCTACACACACACACACACACACACTCACACACATACACACCTCACACACATGGACAGACAGACACACACACACACACACACACACACACACACACACACACACACACCAGAGGCAGTGCTTCAGGGGAATACAGATGAAAGTCAAGGGTGAATGAGGGGGAAAAGAACAACTTTTTTATGCTTTCCCTTGGTTATCAGCGCCCTCCTCCCAAGGTTAAGGCCTTTTTACAGATCCTCCCAGATGGGCCTCTCTGACAAGACGGAGGTCTCAAGTCCTTGGAGGGAGGGGGGCTGTGCTGGGGGGTGTTGGGGGGGTTGGACGATGGGAAGGGGGGAAGGGGAGGGTTGGCATTGTTGTTTGGCTCACAACTTGTCTAAATATTTTGTCCTTCCTCACAGACAACGCTCGTGCCAGGCGGAAGAGCATAGCCACCGGGAAGCAGCCAAGCATGGAGACCCCCCCCACTGCCCCCCCCTCAACCCTTCCGACAATCCGTGAGTAACCCCCCCTGCTCCTCCTCCTCCTCCTTCTCCTTCTTCCCCTCCTCCTCGCCCATCTCCTCTTCCTCCCGGCCTCGCTCACTGCCCCCCCTCCCTGTCCCTGTCCCTGCCCCCGTCCGAGGACCCGCCGTACTCGCTGCACAGGCAGCACCCCGGCCGCAGGTCCCTGGGCGCCCCCGGCACCCCTCCTCTGCCCCGCGCCCTGCCCCTCTCCCTCTCGCCCCAGCCCTGGCCCCAGTGCAAGAGGGGCGGGGCCGGCATGCCGTCCCCTCCTCTCCCACGCTCGCTGCCCCTCTCCCCGGCGCTGTCCCTCACGCTGCCCGCGCTGCTTCCACTGCCGTCGTCGGGGTCCCAGAGCCAGAGCCGCTCCCTGTCCCGTTCGCTGTCGCGCTCCCCACCCTTCGCCCTCTGGGCCGGGGACTGGAGGCTCGCCGGCTCGGGCCACAGCAGCAGCAGCAGCAGCAGCAATGCTACGCCATTTGTTGCACCGCTGCCCTCCGTGGAGGTACGTGACGTGACATGAGTTGACGTGACGTGACGTGACGTGACGTGACGTGACGTGACGTGACGTGACGTGACGTGACCGCAAGCTGCTTGCACTGACTTTAGTATCGTGTAGGGATCAACGCAGCTCCATGTGATCCAGCACACACACCCCCACCAACCACCATCGCGTTTTCTCTGCCCCTCCCCAACTGAAGGGAAATTAGCCTTCAGTATATGGCTACCATACTTCTATACTTACATTCTACACCGTAATTACATTTCTACACTTATATCTTTCCATACTTATATCTTTAATTAGCCAGCTTAGGATCAATAAAGTTAATCTATTTATCTATTGATTTTAATGTTTTATTAATATACATCAATACACTTCAAAAACTTTCTGTAATGGTGTGTTAGTCAATCAGGCTTAGCACGCAGATTGGCCAAATTCACGTCTCTTCTATGAGACTGTGACTTAACACAGCCTAAGATGGTGCTTAAAAAAAGGGATAGTTGAGTTGTTGTGAAAATGGTCTTGTGTCTGGAGCCAAGATTGGATTTTCTTTTTCACAAAGGTCTTCAATTTAACCACAGTAGTGTCCTGTTTGCTTGTCTTTTCTCTACGCTTACTTTGTAACCCCAACAACAGCAAATTCTGTACAGAAAATGAGAGCCATTGTACAGTCATTGGACATTTTTAGAAACCTCTTCTTTCCTACTAGTAAATGCGTCAGTGCGTCTTTCTATTGCC
>CM050218.1:13532500-13535000 GCA_027475355.1 Coilia nasus | reverse complement strand
CTCTCTCTCTGTCTCTCTCTGTCCCTTCATCCCTCCCTCCCTCTCTCTCTCTCTCTCTCTCTCTCTCTCTCTCTGTCTCTCTCTCTCTCTCTCTCTCTCTGTCTCTCTCTCTCCCTTCCTGTGGCACTGCTCTGTATGTATTTAATGCTCCGGTGCACACATTTCTTGTGAATGTATATAAAACACTGAGACCAGGGAGATCGCAAGGCTCTCGGATTCATCAGGGACCCAATAGTAGGGACTTTGAGCTTTTCTACACTTCTGTCTGTCTGCGACAGTCACATTCTTTCTCCTTCTCACTCGCAGTATTTGTCTGTCTGAAAGTGTGTGTGTGTGTGTGTGTTTGTCTCTGTGTGTGTGTGCGTGTGTGTGTGTGTCTGTGTGTCTGTGTGTGTGTGTGCATGTTTTGTGTATGAATGTACATGCGTCAGCAGATGATGTGCTTGGTGGCTGCAGAGTGTGACATAATTGCTGGGGCCATTTTTACGTGTGCTGTGTGTCCAAATAGGCACTGCTGGAAAACACCTCAAGGGAGTAAAAGAAATACGGATTTATTTATTGCTTGTTATGTTTCCAGATTTGTTGTGAAACTGGCGATGAACAGGTGTATATGTTTGGATCTTTCACTGGCTTGCAGAAAGGTGCCATAGTTATTCAACAGTTTAATTTAACCCTCTATCAGAAACAGGTAAATATGGTCTTCAGTACTTGAGTGAGTGACCATTTTCTTGCAACCTCTATTGGTAGGGGAAGGTGTTGCAGGCATAAATGTTCTGTCATTTCTGAATCAATGAGTTATGTAAGTTCAACGTGCTCAGCACATTGATATCAAAATGTATTCCCCTTGATTTACATCTGCTTTGTGTGAGAGTTCCACATCACTGTCAAACTAACCTCAATATCATTTGCGTTACGCTTTTGGTTGAACTGGAATACCTTTTTCTTTCTCTGTCTTTATTTTCCTTAAATTTTTTGGGTGGGATGTTTATTCTCAGGACTCGCCTGATGCAGAGCTTCAAGGAGTCCCATTCCCATGAGTCCTTGCTGTCCCCTAGCAGTGCCGCGGAGGCACTGGACCTCACCCTGGATGAAGACGCCATCATCAAGCCCGTCCACTCCAGCATCCTCGGACAGGAGTATTGTTTTGAGGTGGGAGCCCCCCCTCTCTCTGTCCTCAAAACCTGAACGAATTTGAACTTGAACGAATTTGAACCTTCTTCTCTGTGGCCATGTTTGCCAGTAAGGGGTACTTGTAAAAGATGGCCGCATAGCGGATTCAAGTGTATTTATGCTGTTTTCTTGTGTTGTGTTCATTGATGTCTTTACAAGGTAGCATTTGGTCTAAGACAAAAAAGAACGTTCTTCGCGCTTCCACAAACAAACAATCCAGTGCAACCAGGCCAGGCCGATGCAGCACAGATGTCTTCTTATTTTATATCTTTTTTATTCTTCAAGGTACATAACAATGACTTAACAATGACTTAACAATGACTTAACAATGACTTAACAATAACTAACGTTGCGATGTAGAGTTACATTTTCCTCAGACTTCCTCAACAACTCGGAGGAAGATGTAATTCTACATAGAAACGTTAGTCATTGTTAAATCATTGTTATGCACCTTGAAAAATAAAAAAAAGATGTAGCATTTGGTCTCTCTGTTCCCCAACAGCTGGACACTGCAGTGCTAGAGGCTTCAATATGGCCAGCAGCCTTAAAGCAAAGAAGTTACCTAAAATGGCTGGTTACATATGTGGCTGTGCAAGACTTCTCATGGTGGCACAACTGTGTGGGAGGCATTGTAATCCACACAATAATGCTACCGCCATCTGGCAGTCTGGAGCTTGCGCTACAGTGTTGAGGTAGTTGGGGAAGGAGATGATGCTGTGTGTGTGTGTGTGTTTTTTTTTTAGCTATGGCACCCACACATGTTCTTGCAAGGACCTATATTGGAGTTGATTTACTTTTTCGTTCGGCCATTTTGTTGGTGCTGGATTAGAAGCGGAGCTGTAACAGAGGCTTATACCCCAAATTGGATTTTGCTCAAAAATGTTTAAAGTTTATCTTCCCTACTTCCAGGAAATTAGTGAATCAGTTACTTCAGCATCCTCAGATTAGAGTTTGCACCCCTTTAGACGCGACTCGTCTCCGACTGGTTGAGCTGGTGTGGCCGTCGATGTTTTATGTCTCTCCTCTGTTTTTCTCACTAAAACACACAGGTGACTACAGCTTCAGGAACAAAGTGCTTCGCATGTCGCTCAGCCGCAGAACGAGACAAATGGATCGAGAATCTTCAGAGAGCCGTCAAACCCAACAAGGTATAACAAAAAAATAAGTGTACTGTAATAGAATTTGGTGAATAGCGTATAGAAATATCAGTCACCCTCCATCTTTTCCTCACTCCCATGCTTCCCATTTGGCTGGTGTAATGAAGGTTTCACTCACACATGCCTATCTGTAATCTCCCTATGCATGCCTGGTCATGTTGTCTTTCATTTTT
>CM050218.1:13522500-13527500 GCA_027475355.1 Coilia nasus | reverse complement strand
ATGTGCAATGTGTAAATAACAAGCACTCTGGACGGACAACACGTTCTCTCACCACTTGTCTTTGGGAAATCCGCTAGCGACTGAATTCTACTTTACTACGATGTTTGTTTGCCTGCCAATCAAAAGGGGTGTAGTCTTTTAGACAGTTCCACCAATTATAATGTGTAAGCCTAGCGTCTTGGCCCGCCCCCGCCCATCTCACTTTCCATTCACCCCCAGAGACGCTGAGCGTCCGAGGAAATGACGATTTTCAGCATTTATCCAATGAACACATGGCTTCACTGCATTGAAAAAAAGTGCATCAGACATTCAGCTTCAATGGGGTGTCCCCGCTGTGCTGTGCATTCAAAACCCTCAGAAAATCGCGTCGGACCCGACAATAATAAACAGAGTTATCAAGACTTAGCTATGAAGTTAAACATATTTCTAGGATGCTTCTAGTTTTAAACATAATGTCAATCCCAATTTAATGTAAATTCAACCTTGCATATTTGACCATTTATTGTGTGAAATGTTAGAGGAAGTTGAGCTTCCCTTGTTGTCTTAAAGGAATCGCCCCTGCTGTACAGTACACAGACAGTCACACACATACATACACACAGACACACACACAGACACACAGACACACACACACACACACACACACACACACACACACACACACACACACACACACACACACACACACACACATGTGCACCTACGTGCCTACACCCGTACGTCATCAGTATAGAATATATCTTACCTTTTTTCTCTCACTCTTTCTTGCTCTGACATTCACCCTCCCTCTCTCTCTTGCTCACACAGACACAGACACACACACACACACACACACACACACACACACACACACACACACACACACACACATACACACCCACGCTGACTCTTCTTGAGTTGATTTAAACCTTTAACCCGCTCTCTCGGTTACTTGCTTTGACTTCTTACTGTACCTCGTTATGGGGGAAATAGACTGACATCTGGTCTCCCCTCCTGCGTGCCCTCAATCCCCTCTATCTCTCTCACTCACACACACACACACACACACACACGCACGCATAGATACACACACACATACAGAGACACACACACATAGACATACACACATATAAATATTCACACACATATACACAAACACAGTCACACACAGATATACACACACACACAAACATATACAGACATACACACACACAAACATATACACACGTTTACACACATGCACACAAACACACCCACACCAGATTGGCAGACAGACAGAGAAGCAGAAAAACACACACACACACACACACACACACACACACACACACACACACACACACACACACACACACACACACACACACACAATCCAAACACATGGACAGACACACACAGGCGCGCACACCCACACACACACACACACACATCCTCACACACATGGACAGCCACATACAGGCATGCATGCATGCACGCGCACACACACACACACACACACACACACCTACACACACACACACACACACACTCACACACATACACACCTCACACACATGGACAGACAGACACACACACACACACACACACACACACACACACACACACACACACACACCAGAGGCAGTGCTTCAGGGGAATACAGATGAAAGTCAAGGGTGAATGAGGGGAAAAGAACAACTTTTTTATGCTTTCCTTGGTTATCAGCGCCCTCCTGCCAGGGTTAAGGCCTTTTTACAGATCCTCCCAGATGGGCCTCTCTGACAAGACGGAGGTCTCAAGTCCTTGGAGGGAGGGGGGCTGTGCTGGGGGGTGTTGGGGGTTGGACGATGGGAAGGGGGGAAGGGGAGGGTTGGCATTGTTGTTTGGCTCACAACTTGTCTAAATATTTTGTCCTTCCTCACAGACAACGCTCGTGCCAGGCGGAAGAGCATAGCCACCGGGAAGCAGCCAAGCATGGAGACCCCCCCCCACTGCCCCCCCTCAACCCTTCCGACAATCCGTGAGTAACCCCCCCTGCTCCTCCTCCTCCTCCTTCTCCTTCTTCCCCTCCTCCTCGCCCATCTCCTCTTCCTCCCGGCCTCGCTCACTGCCCCCCTCCCTGTCCCTGTCCCTGCCCCCGTCCGAGGACCCGCCGTACCCGCTGCACAGGCAGCACCCCGGCCGCAGGTCCCTGGGCGCCCCCCGGCACCCCTCCTCTGCCCCGCGTCCTGCCCCTCTCCCTCTCGCCCCAGCCCTGGCCCCAGTGCAAGAGGGGCGGGGCCGGCATGCCGTCCCCCTCCTCTCCCACGCTCGCTGCCCCTCTCCCCGGCGCTGTCCCTCACGCTGCCCGCGCTGCTTCCACTGCCGTCGTCGGGGGTCCCAGAGCCAGAGCCGCTCCCTGTCCCGTTCGCTGTCGCGCTCCCCACCCTTCGCCCTCTGGGCCGGGGACTGGAGGCTCGCCGGCTCGGGCCACAGGCAGCAGCAGCAGCAGCAGCAATGCTACGCCATTTGTTGCACCGCTGCCCTCCGTGGAGGTACGTGACGTGACATGAGTTGACGTGACGTGACGTGACGTGACGTGACGTGACGTGACGTGACGTGACGTGACGTGACGTGACCCTGACGGACCGCAAGCTGCTTGCACTGACTTTAGTATCGTGTAGGGATCAACGCAGCTCCATGTGATCCAGCACACACACCCCCCACCAACCACCATCGCGTTTTCTCTGCCCCTCCCCAACTGAAGGGAAATTAGCCTTCAGTATATGGCTACCATACTTCTATACTTACATTCTACACCGTAATTACATTTCTACACTTATATCTTTCCATACTTATATCTTTAATTAGCCAGCTTAGGATCAATAAAGTTAATCTATTTATCTATTGATTTTAATGTTTTATTAATATACATCAATACACTTCAAAAACTTTCTGTAATGGTGTGTTAGTCAATCAGGCTTAGCACGCAGATTGGCCAAATTCACGTCTCTTCTATGAGACTGTGACTTAACACAGCCTAAGATGGTGCTTAAAAAAAGGGATAGTTGAGTTGTTGTGAAAATGGTCTTGTGTCTGGAGCCAAGATTGGATTTTCTTTTTCACAAAGGTCTTCAATTTAACCACAGTAGTGTCCTGTTTGCTTGTCTTTTCTCTACGCTTACTTTGTAACCCCAACAACAGCAAATTCTGTACAGAAAATGAGAGCCATTGTACAGTCATTGGACATTTTTTAGAAACCTCTTCTTTCCTACTAGTAAATGCGTCAGTGCGTCTTTCTATTGCCATCTACATGTAGACATGTACCTTAATGTGCCCTACACATATTTGCTTATGATATCGTAAAATGAACATAATGACAGAATAGAATACAGTTTATCTTGGGATGTTACTGAAGTATTGAAATAACTGAGGAAGATTTTTAGACCTATTTTCTAATGAATGAAATTAGATGTATCTTTAAACAATGACATAATGGGAAAAGGCACTTGATAATTAGATAGATTTAGGGATATATAGGTATGATAGGAATAGATGTTTTGCTCTAAAACCATTACCATGTGATATAAAATTGCCATCAGAATTATTAAACTCATTTAAGCCGCAGAATATCATCTTAAATCAGTTATGAGAATACCAGTAAACCATTGGTTCATGGTTCACCAAATCATTTTTGATCAAAAGATTTTCCTGAATATACCTGTGTTTTATGGGGAGGAATGTCAGTGGCTGCATGACGTTCATCATGAAGGCTCTGTATCTGCTGACAGAATGACATGTTGAAGTATGGGCATATACATGGACCAACACTCCCCACTATTGGTGATTTAGGGAGCACTGCAGCAACCAACAAGAACCAACAAGTGTGCTCCTCCACTTGCTTGCCTAGCTTCATGTTTTTTATGTTGCCTTTTCTCTTTATCTATAGCTAATTTCACCTGTCTAACTCTTTTTTCCGTATTTTTATCCTCACATCATGTACTATAATCATGTACTGTATTCAAAGGTGGACAGTTCCAGCTTGTTACATCCTGTTACATATTCGTTTCCACTATTCACTTAACCAGCTGATTATAAATAACACAGCTCATCAGCCAGGTAGCTCAGGTAGTTGGTAAAATCATCTGTGCGGACTGCACAGGCAGAAGAAATACATGAATTTTATTTATACTTTCTTGAGCTGTGATCACCACCTTTAACTGTCTTTTCAGAACAGCACTACCCTTTTGGTAGTGGTTAGACATTCTGAAGATGTATTGACAGTTATTCTCCATCATGTCTTCCATATTCATCCATTAATATAAAGTAAGGGTGCTGCACACTCAGGCTTAGTGTCGATTTTAAGGAAAAATACATGCCAAAAAGCCTCTGTCCTTGGAAATGCTATCAGTCTAATAAAACGAAAAAAAAAAAAATATTAGTTGAAGGTGTGTTTATTTTTCCTAGACTTAGTTATTGTTTTTTTTTGCACACCCAAAGACTTTATGGTTTGGAGTTGAGCACATCCACCTCTCTAAACCATATTGATTTATTCAGGATACAAAGATGTTTCGGGACTGTGGCCTTCTTCAGATTTCATACAACACTACCATACTTCCATTTATAATAGCCCTTAATTGACAACTGATTTTCTGCGTCTTAGTCCATATTCATCCATTGTCATGTTTGGTATTTGCAAATGGCGGGACCCGACCTGACCCGACCCGACACTGTGCATTGGTCCTAATCAGAGTTTCCTGAGCCGCAGACTGAAGGGGTCGATCCGGCGGGCCAAGAGCCAGCCCAAACTGGACCGCAGTAGCAGCTTCCGCCACATGATCCTGCCACGCTTCCGCAGCGCTGACCAGGACAGGTACCCTAACACCTGCTGCTGTTCACACACACACACACACACACACACACCACACACACACACACACGCACCGACCAGGACAGGTACGCTAACACTGCTGTTCACACACACAGACACACACACACACACGCAAGCACACATACAACACACACGCACCGACCAGGACAGGTACGCTGACCCCTGCTGTTCACAC
>CM050218.1:13517500-13520000 GCA_027475355.1 Coilia nasus | reverse complement strand
TTAGACACAGTGACGCATGATGAGATATGTGTGTGTGTGTCATTGGTTAGTGATGGGGGAAGATGTGCTGTCTGTGTGCCAATGGTTGCCCTCACAATGCTGCATACCCTGAATGCTCTTTATAGATGGCCCTGCTAATTCATCCCTTTAGGCCCATTATGCTGTAACACAGGCACACAGACACAGACACTCACTCCCTAACACACACACACACACACACACATACACACACACCCACACTCACTCCCTCATACACACACACACACACACACACACACACACACTCTTTTGTAACTTGTACTTTGCCTTAGTATGCCCCTGAGTTTAAATAACAATATGATTTCCATTGAGAGGTGTCTCTCGCTCTCCTTACCTTTTTATCTATCCCCCCATCATCTTTCTTTCATCACCATCTTCATCTGTCTCTCCCTCTCTTTTTGTACCGTAATTCTTCTATCATCATTCTGCTTTCTCTCTGTCTCTCTGTCTCTCTCTCTCTCTCATCTCATTGCCTCCCTCTCTGTCATCACCATCCTACTCTATATCTCTTAACTGTCTCTCTCCTCCTATCGCCATCCTGCTCTCTCTCCCTACATGTATATTTCTCTCTCCTTTCCCCTCTATTTCTCTCTCTCTATCACTCTCTCTCTATCCCATTCTTCATCATTCCCTCCCCCATGCTTGCTTTTATTTTTCTCAATCTGACTCATTCCTTTGCTTCTATTTATAACCCTTCCTCTCTCCATTCCTGTCTCTCTCCCTCTCTCTCTCTCCTTCTCTCTCTCTTCTCCCTCCCTTCCTCTCTTTCTCTTTCTGCCTCTTCCCCTCCCTTTCTCTCTCACTCTCTCTCCTTCTCTCTCTCGCCCTCTTCCTTTTTCTCCCTCCCTCTCCCTCTCTCTCTCTCTGTCTCTCTCTGTCCCTTCATCCCTCCCTCCCTCTCTCTCTCTCTCTCTCTCTCTCTCTCTCTCTCTCTCTCTCTCTCTCTCTCTCTCTCTCTCTCTCTCTCTCTCTCTCTCTCTCTCTCTCTCCCTTCCTGTGGCACTGCTCTGTATGTATTTAATGCTCCGGTGCACACATTTCTTGTGAATGTATATAAAACACTGAGACCAGGGAGATCGCAAGGCTCTCGGATTCATCAGGGACCCAATAGTAGGGACTTTGAGCTTTTCTACACTTCTGTCTGTCTGTGACAGTCACATTCTTTCTCCTTCTCACTCGCAGTATTTGTCTGTCTGAAAGTGTGTGTGTGTGTTTGTCTCTGTGTGTGTGCGTGTGTGTGTCTGTGTGTGTGTGTGCATGTTTTGTGTATGAATGTACATGCGTCAGCAGATTATGTGCTTGGTGGCTGCAGAGTGTGACATAATTGCTGGGGCCATTTTTACGTGTGCTGTGTGTCCAAATAGGCACTGCTGGGAAAACACCTCAAGGGAGTAAAAGAAATACGGATTTATTTATTGCTTGTTATGTTTCCAGATTTGTTCTGAAACTGGTGATGAACAGGTGTATATGTTTGGATCTTTCACTGGCTTGTAGAAAGGTGCCATAGTTATTCAACAGTTTAATTTAACCCTCTATCAGAAACAGGTAAATATGGTCTTCAGTACTTGAGTGAGTGACCATTTTCTTGCAACCTCTATTGGTAGGGGAAGGTGTTGCAGGCATAAATGTTCTGTCATTTCTGAATCAATGAGTTATGTAAGTTCAACGTGCTCAGCACATTGATATCAAAATGTATTCCCCTTGATTTACATCTGCTTTGTGTGAGAGTTCCACATCACTGTCAAACTAACCTCAATATCATTTGCGTTACGCTTTTGGTTGAACTGGAATACCTTTTTCTTTCTCTGTCTTTATTTTCCTTAAATTTTTTGGGTGGGATGTTTATTCTCAGGACTCGCCTGATGCAGAGCTTCAAGGAGTCCCATTCCCATGAGTCCTTGCTGTCCCCTAGCAGTGCCGCGGAGGCACTGGACCTCACCCTGGATGAAGACGCCATCATCAAGCCCGTCCACTCCAGCATCCTCGGACAGGAGTATTGTTTTGAGGTGGGAGCCCCCCCTCTCTCTGTCCTCAAAACCTGAACGAATTTGAACTTGAACGAATTTGAACCTTCTTCTCTGTGGCCATGTTTGCCAGTAAGGGGTACTTGTAAAAGATGGCCGCATAGCGGATTCAAGTGTATTTATGCTGTTTTCTTGTGTTGTGTTCATTGATGTCTTTACAAGGTAGCATTTGGTCTAAGAACAAAAAAGAACGTTCTTCGCGCTTCCACAAACAAACAATCCAGTGCAACCAGGCCAGGCCGATGCAGCACAGATGTCTTCTTATTTTATATCTTTTTTATTCTTCAAGGTACATAACAATGACTTAACAATGACTTAACAATGACTTAACAATGACTTAACAATAACTAACGTTGCGATGTAGAGTTACATTTTCCTCAGACTTCCTCAACAACTCCGAGGAAGATGTAATTCTACATAGAAACGTTAGTCATTGT
>CM050218.1:13357500-13510000 GCA_027475355.1 Coilia nasus | reverse complement strand
CCGGCCGTCATGTCGCCCTCGCTCTTCAACCTCACCCAGGAGTACCCGGACGAGCAGACGTCCCGCACCCTCACCCTCATCGCCAAAGTCGTGCAGAACTTGGCCAACTTCTCCAAGTGAGTCACTGGCACCCTTTCAGCCACTGCGCACACCAGGGATTGGAAGTTGACACAGGCCACCCACCAGCCAATGCTGGTCTTTTATAATATTTTGGGCACAAAATAATAATTCAGTGTTTAGTTGAATTTTACCATTTATTTCTCCGTGGCTGGTAAAGATTCACATTTTGCAAAGTTAATTTCCACTGCTGGCATACACACACACATACACACACACACACACACAAACACACACACACACACACACACACACGCACGCACACACATGCACGCGCACACACGCACGCACACACAGTCCCTGGTAGCCTATTCTGCGAAGCCCCAGTTATAATTATGTCCTTGTGATGATGTGTGTGTGTGTTTCAGCATTGTTGCCCCAAAACAATACCAAACAATTGTTTTGTCCTTATCGCTGCACTCCCCTCCTGTTTCTCATTATCTGCTCTCTCTCTTTTTTTACTCTTCCTATCTGTTCCCACCTTCTAGCTTATTTTATCTCTTTCACTGCTGTTGTGTTTTTCACCCTCTCTCTCTCTCTCTCTCTCTCTGCCCCCCTCTCTCTGGCTTACTCTGAACTTGTAAAATAGATTGAGTTGTCTTTCTTTCATGGTGTGC
Source organism: Coilia nasus (assembly GCA_027475355.1). Taxonomy (NCBI): domain Eukaryota; kingdom Metazoa; phylum Chordata; class Actinopteri; order Clupeiformes; family Engraulidae; genus Coilia; species Coilia nasus. The sequence goes on along the minus strand of CM050218.1, from coordinate 13,509,266 downwards.
CAGTGGTTTTGAAATGGTGTCCTCAGGGAAAGTTTTTTTAAAAGTCAAAAGTCTGCCTCTCTCTGCCTGTTTGTCTCTCTTTCTCTCTCACTCTGTCTCTCATTCTCTCTCTCTCTCTCTCTCTCTTCCTCTCTCTCTTTCTCTCTCTCGTTTTGTCTTCTCTACCACTCTTGTTCTCTTGCAAAACTTGTTTGTTGCTGTCACTTGCAGGTTTGGCAGTAAGGAGGAGTACATGTGCTTCATGAACGAGTTCCTGGAGATGGAGTGGGGCTCCATGCAGCAGTTCCTGTACGAGATCTCCAACCTGGACAGCGTGACGAACGCCGGGGCCTTCGAGGGCTACATCGACCTGGGCCGCGAGCTCTCCATCCTGCACAGCCTGCTCTGGGAGGTCATGGCCCAGCTCAGCAAGGTGCTGAACACACAAGTCACTCTGCAGAACACACAGGCAGAGCAGGACCAGCACACCGCAGTGAGCCTGACGTAGATGGAGAAGATGATGATGATGATGATGATGATGATGATGATTTTGTTGGCAATGACAGTGATGATGATGGGTATTATGATTATGGATGTGGTGAATGTGGTGATGATGATGATGATGATGATGATGATGATGATGATGATGAGTGATTGCAAAGAAGTTGAGCATGATGATGATGATGATGATGCAAAGTTGACTGATGGTGAGGATGGTGTGTGTATGTGTGCATTCTTCCTGCTGCAGTTGATGATTGTGATTATAGTGATAGCACTGGCAGCAAGTAAACGAAACTAAACAAACTAAAGTCACTCTTTTAGCTCTAATGGCGTGTTTGTTTTTTAATTAATTAAACTATATGTCATTGTGCCCTCCTCAGGACGCCATCATCAAACTGGGCCCATTACCCCGGCTGCTTAACGACATCAGCATGGCCCTGCGCAACCCCCACCTCCAGAGGCAGCCCAGCCACCAGGCCGAGCGTCAGGCCGAGCGGCTCCGCTCCAGACCCAGCTTCAACCTGCCCGCCTCCTCCGACTTCCAGAACCTTATGATGCGGGACCTTAACAGGTGGGGCTTTTTTTGGCACAGGGTGGGCGGGGTGGGGGTGTGGGTGAGGGATTTGAAGGGTGGAGGGAGAGTACTGTAGGCGTGCGGGTGCCCTTTGGTGATGACACAGTTCTGTTGCATTCATCCTAGATTAAGGGCAAAAAGGGACAAGATGTTTGTGGAAATACTTACTGACATTGGAGTTTATTCAAAATTTACATCTGTGTGCATGATTGGATATTGAATATTTTGGTGTAATTTATAAATATGTATGTATCAGTAGTCATCTGGCATAACATCAGCAGTGTCTGTGAAGTGTGTCAAGAATATTTTCACAACTCAAAATTATATGTGAATACTTTTATTTTCAGTTCCTAACATTTTATTTTAGATTATGTGTTATTATGTAATCATTTGATACATGTGTCAACAATTTGGTGTCATGATAAGCCTCAATCCTATTTTCAGTTCATTTTCTGATTGAACTGCAACTCAAATCACTCACTAATACTAAATAACGGATGTGAAACTTGCAGTTCCATAGATATCACCCGCTTGCCTTCCCCAACCTCCGGCATGTCCGGTGGAGGTGTGGGGGTTCCGTCAAGGGCTGGCATGGGGGGGTACATGGATCGGGACCACCCTCATCGGGCCTCATCGAAAGACGTCTTCTACGTGACCCGCCCCCCCTTGGCCCGCTCCAGCCCCGCCTACTGCACCAGCAGCTCTGACATCACCGAACCAGACGCCAAGGTAAGCCTGACCCATCTTAGCCAGCTTGGATGCGCCTACGCTTCTTATGATAGCTCTTTAAAGAAAAGATTACCTTCTATGGAAAGGTTAAAAGAAAACTCACCTAGACCGTCAAACGTTTTGGGTCTCCCTTCTTCAGTGTCAGGCCAGAAGAAGGGAGACCCGAAACGTTTGACGGGCAATAAAATATCATAACTAGGAGTGCTGTACCCTTTTTCGCATTTTTTATGTTTACAAGGTTTTAGGTAACAGCACCCAGTTAAGTTAGTTTGGTGAGTTGAGCACGTTTATGAACTCTAAGGTTAAAAGAAAAACAAGAACATTGTGTCAAGGTGATTTTTAACTCCTCACGTCTCTCACATGGCTTGCTCTGCAGTGCATGTGTCTTGCTGAAGGGGGAAAAGACTTCCAGTTGGTCCTAGAAAAAGATGGATTGTTAGCTTTTTGGCCTGCTGGCAGTGGCAACAGCAGCAACAACAGAGACTTTTGCCCAAACGTCCCCATTCAGTTCCCAACAAACAAAAAAGGCTCTGGTGCCAAGTGGAGGACAGCAAGGACGCCATTGTCACTGTTTCTGAGGAGAGGCTTAAGCACAGTCGAGTGGATTGTATGATGTTTGCATTGTGGCACAGTTAGTACTCAATAGCAAACAGCACATCGACCTTGGTCTGTCCTACTGTAGATCCAAAACAAATCTCAATGATTCCTCATTTTATATGTTAGAACATCATTTTACAGTATATCATACAAGATTTAGTGTTTTTTGGTGGCCTTGTTGGGAACACATAACCCTCAAAATGATTTTAGGCATGACGAAATTTGGTGCTCTGAACTCATTCTGCATGCTTATTTTTTACAGTGTCCTCACGTGCTGAAAGTGCAAGTTCAAGTAAAGTAATCACTTTAACCTACACTGTACAAAGTCGAGGTTATTATTTAGTGGCCAGGCCATATCTCTTTCATCCGCAAGCACTAGTTTTTTTTTTCATACCTTTTGGGATGTTGGATCCTGGATAACTCATTTCATGCTTTATCAACGCCATTCCTTATTTAAGCATACTGACCCATCATTTCCCCCTCCCCAAAAAATGCTGAAGAAAAAGACCAAAAAAAAAAACCAATCAACAAAACGAGTGTACATAACTGCAGCCTCTCCCCCTCCAGGTTCAGAGTGTTAATAAAAGCATTTCTATGATGGACCTCCAGGACTCGCGAATGAACAGCGTGTCTAACCTGCAGTCTGTGGGGGATGTGCTCAACTCCTCCCAGGCCTCCCTCTCCGGCCTCGGCAGCTTTGGCGGCCTCGGTGGCGGTGGCGGAGGAAGCGGCAGCGGAGGAGGAGGAAGCGGTGGCCTGGGCGGAGGTGGCCTGGGCGGGCAGCTCCGCGCCGGGGGTCGCCTGTCGGCCGGCTCGGGGGGGTCCAGCATGTCGGGCGGCCTGCGCCTGAGCCAGCTGAGCCAGATGGGCGCCACCACCGACTCGCTGTCCCAGCAGCAGCAGCAGCAGGCGGCCGCCATGCGCTACCCGCTCTCCTTCCAGAACCCCCTGTTCCACCTGGCGGCCGACGGGCCTCAGCTCCACCCCCACCACCCCCACCACCAGCACCAGCACCACCAGCACGGCGGCGGCCGCGCCCAGCCTCCCCCTCCTCTGCTGCTCGCCCCCGAGCCGGACGGCGTGCACCCCAACTACATGCCGCAGTTCGGCCACAGCGGCTTCTCGCGCAGCGAGGACCTCTCCACGCTCCGCACGGCCTCCCACCTGGGCCAGCCCGCCATCATCCACTCGCACAGCTACAGCGACGACTACACGCGTCACAGCCAAGCCGACTACAGCCGCCGGCAGATCTCCATGCATATGCAGGTACACCACCGGGACATCTTGAACACGCCATTTACCTCTGGTGCAGGCTGAGGCTAGAATAACTTAGCCTGGCAAACCAGCCCCTCGTACTTCATTTCATTTTCTACAGAGGGTCTGGAGGCCGTGAGAAACGATTTCTTCCTGGAGGTGTGGACTCTGCTGAAGTTTAAAACAAGTGCCTCTGCCTTTACCAAATCGCTAACGCCTGGTTGTCACGTATGCAATTAGCCTACCTATGCACTACAAATTTCAAATGTAGCACACAAAGTCAACATCATGGCTCACAAAGACAGCCTCTGTCCGCTGATTGGATAGGAGTTGCTCGGTCCTCTTACATGCTCCTTAACAGATTCTGGTCCAGACCCTCTGTACAAAATTAAATGAATTACGAGGGGTGGGTTAACCAGGCTAAGAATAACTGGCTTGTATGTACATTTTAACTCGCATGAAAGTCACTTTGGATTTAAGTTCAATGTCACTTGGATGTTGCTTTGGATAAAAGTATCTGCTAAATGTAATGTAATGCAATAAACAGTTGTGCAATGCCATTACAGTGTAATATATATAAATACAAAGGAAAGTATGTAATTATGTGGCTATGGTGTGGTACATCTTACAGAGAAAGCTTTGCAGACGTAGCAGCAGGTCTTTGAGGAGTACTGAGAGCTGTCTGCAGAAAGCAAAATGTTTACAAGCCTTTGCTTACACTTATTAGCATACGCACCCCACTCAGTGAATCATCTCTGTCAACATTTTATCATAAATTAATAGGATTAGCATAAAAGCAAACATTTTACAGGTTGCTGTCAACATGAATTATGAGATGTGTGTATAAAGACTTTTTTCCCCCCTTCTCTCTTGATCTTGTTTTTCTCCTCTCATCTGTTCTCCCCCAACAATTAGGACAACGTCCAGCAGCAGGAAATGATGGGCATGGCGTCCCAAACAGGCACCTCCCACTCCTCCCTGGCCTCGCCCCCTACCACCGTCCAGCCGGTTCGCCAGAGCTCCATGGCGCCCCCGTCTGGCCAGCAGCAGCAGCAGCAGCCGCAGCGCATGAAGTCCCAGACCTCGCACCAGCTGTCCGTCAGCTCGGCGGCGGCCTCCACCCCGCCCAAGCAGCGTCCGCAGAGCGGCAACCTGCTGCAGTCGCCCGAGTCGGCCGGCTACGGCGGTGCCGGCAGGCAGCAGCAGCAGCAGCAGCAGGCGCAGCCGCGGCAGCAGCTCTCGGTCAAGGACAGCACGCCGCCGGGGCTGCCCCATCAGCAGAGCTCCACCCGCGAGAGCCAGGGCTCGCAGGGGTCCCAGGGGGGCACCCCCCAGTCCACGCAGCAGTCCTCCAAACAGCAGCAGCAGCAGCAGCACCTGCTCAAGCCCACCATGAGCAAACAGGTGAGCTGTAGGCTAACTACCAGCTACCGGCTAACTAAGGGAGGTAATCCAGAAAGAAAGGCATCTCCTTTTTGTCTGTTTTGGCCACTTTTTGGCTATTGTTGACCATTTTTGTGATGGTTAGAAAATAAACCACCATGTTTAGAGCTAATCATGGGCTGTAACACAGGTTAGTCATTTACCTGGGTATGCTAGCTCAGAGCAAGTAGTAAACCGTCCAACCAGTCTTATGTATCTTAAAAGTCCTCTGACTTCGTTGATCTAATGAAACAAAGCCATAGGACTCTTCTATCAGGAGGTTTACCACTGAGGTAACTTATCTGGGTTAGTTACTCAACCACTGAGTTAACTTATCTGGGTTAGTAACTCAACCACTGAGTTAACTTATCTGGGTTAGTTACTCAACCACTGAGTTAACCTATCTGGGTTAGTTACTTAACCACTTGGAATGTCCCCCAGGTGTGGGTCTCTGAGCAGATCCAATCAGTGCTCCAGCTCACTATTTCCTGGTCTTAGTATCTCTGGCTGGATTGGTTGATTGGATGTCATTTCATACAGAGAAGGTGGGGCAGCAGGGGAGAAGATGGAAAAGATAAGATGGAGGCATGCTTGCCTGCTTTCACAAATGCACAATATTTCTGCTACACTACTGTACCCAGGCAGTTCCAGTCAGTCGGTTTGGCATTCCATCTCTCTGTCCCCTAATGCTAAGATGTCCCCGTTGTTTGTCTGTCACACTGTTATAAACAATGTTGGATATTTAAATGCTAAATTTAATATTTAAATGCAATATATTACGCAGTAGCTGTCCATCAGTATTCAGTTATCTAGCAAAATATGAACTATCAGTACTTCACATTGCCCTCTGCATACCTGTTCCTTCCTCAGCGACGCCTACTAAATAATCCTTTTGATATTCTCCTTCTGTTCTGTTTTTTTTTTTTTTTGCGCTGCATGTAGCCGTGTGACCCTTTCATCTTGTCACTTTTCTCCTCTCCAGGGTTCCCAGTCCCCCTCCACCCTCAACCCCCTCACCCCGGCCTCAGAGCGGACTGTTGCCTGGGTGTCCAACATGCCCCACCTGTCGGCTGACATTGAGAGCTCGCGCATCGACCGAGAGGACTTCAAGCTAAAAGAGTACTCTAAGAGCATGGACGAGTCGCGGCTCGATAGGGTGCGTCTCCTTTACACCACCACAGACAACTGTCATAATGTGTTCATGATCATCTGACTTGCGCCGGTTAGCCTACTTACCTCATGCTAGGTCCTTCCCTAATGCTAGTGACTTACAGGACGTGTTGTAAATTGCAGTGCCATCACTGTCACTGTCATCCAATGCCATGCTGTCTCCTGTCCACTGTCAAGTCACTGTTAGCAACCTGTGCTAAATTATTCAGGTTAGGCAACAAGATTGACGGGAAGATATCAGCATGTGTCAACTCAAAACTGGGGGAGTGAAGGTTGCTAAGTCTGATATCTGATCAAACCATCACCTCACTTGAGCGAATAAATAATTCAGTTAAACTGAATATTCAGCCCATCCCAGCGTTTTCTAAGTGGTTCATAGAAAGTATGGCAAGAGGAGGAGGCCAAAAAGGACATGTGTGCGAGAGGCGTTAGTCGTCTCTCACGTTACATCACTTCCAGACTCCCAATCTGTTCTTAGCGCTGATTATTAGCATAGCTTCCTGGGACGTGACAGAAGTCACCAAATGGTCTGACTCATAGTTCTTTCAGATGCACCTTAAAATGCAAGGTGCAGGTGTCAATGAGTTGCAAGTCACGGCTGTCAGCTGGCAAACAGATGGCGCAGGTAGCTCATTTATGAATAATTGAAAGATCTCTGCTGAGCGCTGCTGAATTTGAACTTGAACAACACTGAGTCATCAAAAAGTAAACACTTTCAGGCAACAACAACAAAAAAATAATACTTTAGTGTGTAACTGGTTTTCAACTGACCCTGTAACTCTCCAGAGCTTTTTGTTCCGATATAACAAGTGACTATCGATCACCATTTATGTGTAATTTCTTTAAAAAAGTGGTTCTATCATGAGGAAAACACTGCGTACTATATTAAAAACAGTAGACTAGGCACTTAGTTTTGGCTTTTTTTTCACCAGTCAGTAGTATTATTCCATCTTGCATCATTCTTATGCAACCATAGTTGTCTTTTCCTATTTTTGTCACATGCCCTATCACATTAATGGGTCAAGAACTGCATTTGCCATGAAAAATGGTCAAGAGTGGATGACCAACGGAACGCAGGTTGGCCCTAAATAGGCTACAAATGGTCATTGTGTCATACGCAGGACATTTTCTCGGAGTAGACAAGTTTATTATTGTGTACAGCCTTGAATGCTTCAATGACAAGGACAGTTATTTCCCAAACTATTTCCCAACTCTCCCTGTGGGATGGAATAAGTTGACACAGCACAGAGTTTGTATGGCAGTGCTGACATGTACTGTGTGTGTGTGTGTGTGTGTGTGTGTGTGTGTGTGTGTGTGTGTGTGTGTGTGTGTGTGTGTGTGTGTGTGTGTGTGTGGAGAGAGAGAGAGAGAGAGAGAGAGAGAGAGAGAGAGAGAAAGAGAGAGAGACAGAGAAAGGGAGAGAAGAAGAGGCGTTGGACCAATATGTTTTGTATCATGTTGTATCACTTTTTTCACTTTGTCTTACTTTTTCTACTTTTTTCTTTGCTCTTTCCTTCTGTTATCTCTTTCATCATTCTTTCACTCTTCTCTTCCTATCCCTGTCTTTCATCTCTCTCCAACTCTCCCCAAATCCATTTTCCTCTCTTTCACTCTCTCTCTCCCTCCTTCTCTCTTTCTCTCCATCTCTCTCTGCTCTCTCTCTCTTCTCTCTTCTATCTCTCTGTCCTCTCTCTCTGCCTCCATCTCTCTTTCTCTCCATCTCTCCATCTCTCTCTCCTCTCTCTCTCTCTCCCTCCCTCTCTCTCTCCTTTTTCTCTCTCCCTCCCTCTCCATCTCTCTCTCCTCTCTCACCCCCTTCCTCTCTTTCTCCCTCCCTCTCCCTCTCCTCTCTCTCTCCCTCTCTCCCTCCCTCCCTCCCCTAGGTGCGTGAGTACGAGGAGGAGATCAACTCCCTGAAGGAGCGCTTGATGATGTCCCACCGCAAGCTGGAGGAGTACGAGCGGCGGCTGCTGATGCAGGAGCAGCAGACCAATAAGATCCTGCTGCAGTACCAGAGCCGGCTGGACGACAGCGAGCGCAGGCTCCGGCTGCAACAGCAGGAGAAGGACTCCCAGATTAAAGGCATTATCAACAGGTAAATATCAAACAGGGCGCCCCACAGAGAGGCACATGAGAGAGAGAGAGTGACAGAGAGAGAGAGAGAGAGAAAGAGAGAGAGAGTTGGGAGGTGGAAATATGGAGGTGCTTTGCTCCTCTTTTTTGCCATTTTTTGTAACTAACAACAACAATACTGTATGTTGTGGTATGTGGTCACTAACTACGGTAGAGTGCATGCATTATATTGGAGGGTCATTACATTACATTACAATACATTACATTACATTACATTACAGTACACTTAGCAGACGCTTCTATCCAAAGCGGCTTACAAAAGAGGACATAATACTACATACCACAGGAGAATGGGAATCAGGTCATTCTGTACCTATTGATTTACACTAATAGTGTGTTATCAGTTCAATAACAACATACGGGGGTGGGGGTGTGGAATTGCTGAGAGCAAGAATGTTAATGATGTAGAGGCATGCATGCACACAGACTTCATGTCTAGCTTCAAATGGAAAAGCACTTAGGTGTGGCTGGTGGGTGGGCACCTGTGGTTCAATGTCAAATGATTGTGGTTAGTAAGGTCACACCTGTAGTTGTTTTGTCATTTGCATAAGTAGGCATAATGTGTGCCTTTGCTCTCTCTGCCTAAAGTCTGACCTTCATTTGAGAACACTTGGGTGACCTCAGTATTGTTGCTGTCATTATCTCTGGGTTTCAGAGTTGACGACTGAAATCATTAACACTATTATTTACTGTTGTGAAAGACAAAAATGTAGCCTTTTAAAATGACTTCCACCATACAGCGGAAGATAGCAAGATACAGTAAAAAAAATATCTGCAACAGAAGCCCTGGTTTCATGTCAGAGAATACAGCCATTCTAATCCATTTCCAGGAATGAAGAAATGGAATGAAGAGCCGGAGACCTGCTGGTCCCCAAAGGCAACCCATCCCATAATGAGCCACCCCCCTCCCCCCACTCCCACTTCCATAATCCCCAAGGACAACTTTGCACATGATGCTACGAAACATACACGTGTTGTACTGCCCTTCGGTGCTACCTGTCTATCCACATGAAGATCCCGTTGGCAAAGTCAACGAACATCAACAAACACCACTCTGGGTCAGTCAGCTCCCCTCAATGGCCTTCTGCATCGCACAATCTGAAAATCACCCCCCCAAACCCCAGTAAACAAATGACTTCAGTCACTTCTCTTAGGAGTGTGTGGCTGTCTTTATCCCTCCTTGGATTAAAAGCACAATAATGGATGGAGAGCAAAAACCACACACATAGATGTACAGATTATCCACATAAATATCTACCTGAGAATTGACACGGGAGTATGATTATGTGCAAAGCTGTCTTTGAAGGGAGAAGCCCACAACCCTCTGGATGGCATTCTCTCAGTAGGACCTGCGAGGGAATCCCAGAGTGAGATGGGCGAGAGACACACATCATTCCATTAGAACTAACCAATGGCATGGGTGCCTCATCTTCTTCTTTTGAGTTGTCTTTGCTGGAAAAACAGACAGCTGACAAACTATCTGCAGCGACCTCTGGAGAATCGCAATAATGTCACAGTAGACAAACGTCCATGGATATAATGGCACAGACAGACAGACAGAACTAATTCTGATTTTTTTGTTTTGTTTTGTTTAGTTTTCCTTGTCATCATGCTTCTCTGATAGAACTTAAATCAGTACAAGTTTGTGTAACCATTCAACACTCTTAGAAACTTTACTCGGAGTGCTATTGCTTGGATTTGACTGAGGATGGACCTTCAAGTCTGGAGGCACAAGACATCAGCCAGGCAACAGGCTTTACTTTGTTACAAAGTGTTGAGACACCATGGAATGACAATTTGTTTTTTTTTCTGAGGTGTCTCTTAAGCCCAGTCTTTACTTGCTGCTCACAACACCTCTATCCCTGAATAAAGGAAAGTGAAAATGACAGCAGCTCCCTTAACTCCAACTCTGAGACCTTCTCTCTGCTCTGCTCAAGCTAATCCTGGAGTGCTTATGTCGGTTTCACACACACACACACACACACACACACTCACACATACACACACACACACACACACACACACAGCAACAGCAGTCTTCTTCCAGCTGAGGTGCAGGGTGTTTTTCAGAGACTGCTTGGGAGTATTGTAGCAGCAGCACTCCTAGCTGGTGTTTCCTTAGGGCTGGCAACCATGTTCAGGGGTCAGAGGTCATCTGTGATGGGCCGTCTCACAGGTACCAGTGGTTCTAATCTTTTCCTCCCTTCTCTCTCTGTCTGTAACAACCGCTTAAACAGATCAAATGCCCTGATCCTACTTCTTCTGCATATACCTTACCAATGGTTTTATCCCTTATTCGAAGATATTTCACCATGAGAAATGTGAATAAACTATTTTTTGGATATAAATATAATGAAGAAATCATAATGAAATGTTTATACTCTACAAGCCATATATACCCTATATAAACACATCTATTTAAATGTTAATAGATAAAAATTATTATTATTAACCAATTTTAGTCTATTGCAATATGAAACACATGCTATTTTCTAAAACAAACAATGTGCAATAAATTATATGTAGTTTTTTTTTCCAGAAAGATATTCAGAGAGACTTTAATACAAGAGCCTATTTTGCTCTGCCGGGACACAAGGTGTTTGCTTGATTAATATGCTTAATTGCAAATGAGACAAAGATATGGGGACTGTGCATCTAGAGTTGTATTAACATGCGCGCGCACATGCGAATGATCTCAGAATATGATTGCAATTGCAGGAGAAGCTTTTTGGGACTCGTAAGTCAACTCTTGCCTGGGTTGCCATAAAGAAAACAGTGTACTGCACATAGAGTGTGTCTTTCCAGGAATAACCCATTGTGTATGGTGCTGTTTGTGAATTAAAACAGAGACGTTTAAATCATTTACGTTAAACAAAAGAAACCATTATTCCTAATATTTACCATAGCATCAAGCATTGCTTAGTGGGTATTATATAAGAAATCTATTTTCTTTTTTTATTTCCTTGTTCAATGATTTTGAGTGCTTTGAAATTTGAGTGGTTGTATTGATGCTGTTTGGTGACAGAGTGACAAGTGGCATGTGTGATCTTTAAGGCTGCAGATCCTTGGTCAGGTGTGGAGCAAAGGTACTATGTGCATTATAACAGGGGTTCACACGCACCCCTCGAAATCTTCCTAAGAAAGACTGAAATGACACATATACATCTATTATATAAAGAATGTAAGTGTATGCTTCTATTGTTTCCTCTCTGCCTCTTTTTTGTCAAAGATAATTGCAGCTCAGATCAGTATTCTGATAAGATTGTATCTTGCCTCATCAGCACTAAGCCCAAACTAGACTGTAGAATTTTTTTTTTTTGTACTACGTAGATCGTGTTGAGTATTAACAATGCAACATTGTGCAGCTGAGTAGGCAAAGAGCGCCGTAAGAACAACAGAACAAACATCTTCGCCAGTGTAGCATACGACACAGTTTAGTGTGGGCTTACTGCTCTAAATGCTGTACTTTTGGAAACACAACATTTTATTTGGACGTGCAGTTCTGTGCCAAACAAATGCTGGTACCTGAGATTCCAATTTCGCTCTTGGTAGCATTACATATCAACACCGTAATCTGTGCCTGATCAGTTGTTCATACATAGGTGTTATTGCATGAAACACTTGACCTCTACATTCTAACCCTCGACCTTTCGATGCTCTCTAACCCAGGTCACTTGACCCCATCTCCCCCTGACCCCACATGCATCATTACTTGAAACACAGGAAACAGATCCTTCCTCTTATGTGAACTTTCTTCTTTTTTCATTTAATTTTTTTGAAATTCTACTTTTTCATTTTTTTCTTTTCAATAATCGTTATTTTCACTAAGACCGTGCCAATGTTTTATCCTGTACTTTTGTTGAGGATTTTTGTTAAATATTCTGTTTTTGTGTGAGTAACATAAAACTGTACATTATTTACAGAATAAAACATCAGATTCCATTGTTTGAAAACTCACCTGTGAATTTCATTTTTTGTCAATGTTCAATGTTGCTCTCAATGTTTCTATTGTGACTTTTTGCAGCTATACCACATATTATCTTTTGTTTCTGAATGGTGATACAATTCATTAAAGAACTTGTGATATGAAGTTATTGTCAGCCAGTGTTTTCCAACCTGAAAAAAATGCCCATTTTGTGCAACTAATCCCCTTACTAACATGCATCATATGTGGCTGGTCATAGTGAATGAGCTTGTTTATGGCTTCATAAACATCCGCAAACTCCCCCGGTCTGTCAAGCACTCAATCATGTCACGCCTTACATTCTTAATAACAGTATTCACATGATTTTTTCCCCAATATATCAAAACCATCAAAGCTTGTGTAAGATAATTGGTTTTATAGTTGATCATATTCAAGGCAATTTAGTCCTCAGCATGAAAAAAATTCCCACTTTGAAAAACAGTGCCTCGAGCAGTGGCCCTGCTTGAGGGATGACAAAGAAGTGGTTGTGCAGTACCCCCTTGGTATACCCCCCCGGCAAAATTTAAAACACCAACGATCCAATACAAATCTCACACAGGCCAAACTGATGAACTAGTCATTAGTGGCCTTGGTTGGTCATGCCTAAACATCACTGCAGTCTGTTGAACACACACTCTATAGAGCGCCAGGCTGTTCACAATGTCTGGACGCTGCCATGAAAAAAACAAGACCCCAAAAATAGACTCTTTGGAAAGCAGGCTCCTCTCCTCCCACCCCTCTCTCCCATGAGGATGCAGGCAGCATTCCTTACAATTATAATCACTCCAGTCATAATCAAAGCGAAATCAAAAGGTTGTCACAACACAACACCAATCGTTCCTATCATCAAGGCTACAGTTAATCAGCTGGCTTGCCCAGTTTTAACCTACAAGTAACTAAGCCTGGTGATTTTTTTTCCATCCCATCCCATCCCCCTCTCTCTGTTTCATCAGTTCAATTATTCCCCTGGGGATGATGGATATATAATTCATGTGACCTATCTGGAACGCCAGAATCACAACAGAATCTCCATTTAAACCTGATCAGACCAGACAGGATTTTTTTTTTCTTTTTTTTTTGTAAATATGTCAGTTTGAGAAATGATTGCGCCACGGACACTGTTGGACAGTGAAAGGGTCTGTGTGGCTCTTGGCAATGCGTGTGGCAATTATGATGTGCAGTGTTGTCAGAGCAGTAATGTAGTAATGGCTAATAAAGGTAATCAGGCACTTTGGCATTGAACGTGTTACAGATGCACTCACCACAGCATCTGCCGACGTTTTAGTCAGTCTTTCTTTCTTTCTTTCTCTCTCTCTCTAATAGTAATAATAATCATAATTCTCCTCAAATGCTGCCATGTTTGAACTCAAAAGTGTTTCTCTCTCTTTCTCTTTCTCTTTCTCTCTCTCTCTCTCTCTCTCTTTTTTTCTCTCCTACTCTATCTCTCTCTTCTACTCTCCCTCCTACTATCTCCTCTTGCTTCTCTCACTCTCTTCCATGCATTTTTTTCTGTCCTACCTCGATCCTCCTCTTCTTCCTCCTCTTCACCCCCTCCCTCTCTTTGCTCTCTCTCTCTCTGTCTCTCTCTCTCTCTGTCTCTCTCTCTGTCTCTCTCCCACTGTCTCTCTCTTGTTCTGTCTTTCACTGTCTCTCCCATCAAGACTCATGGCTGTGGAGGATGAGCTGAGGGGTGGAGCTGTGCCCGAAACCAAACCCAGGATGTTCGCAGATCAGGTCTGTGCTCCTTTTTGTTCTGTTTTTCGCTATTTCTCTCTCTCTCTCTCTCTCTCTCTCTCTCTCTCTCTCTAAGATGTTTCTCCCACTCTTTCATCTCAATGGCCTGTGCTACTCTTCCTGTAGCTTTCTGTGTCTCTCCTCTCCACACACACACATGCACTCTACTTCTCTCTCTTTACCACTCTCTCTCTCTCTTTCTTTCTTTCTGTGTCTTTCTCTCTCTCTCTCTCTGTCTCCCTCACTCTGTCTCTTTTCAAAATTTGTCAGTTGACGTTACGGTCTGCTTCCTTTTTCCCCTCTTCGGTTGTCTTTGCAGTTTGCGTTGAACTGTCTCGTCTTTTCATGTTCGTATTTGATTGACCGTCCTCAGAGCCCATCACTGCATCATCCTCCTTCCTCCCTCTTCATTAGCGGTTCCTTTCTTTCTTTTCTCGCCATTCTTCATCATCTCCCTCTCTGTCAGACCAGCGTTGGGTCTTGGTTGGATTCAGTGTGTGTGTGTGTGTGTGTGTGTGTGTGTGTGTGTGTGTGTGTGTGTGTGTGTGTGTGTTACTGCATTCCTTCTGTTACTGTTATGCATCCGTTTTTCAATAGGAATGTGACATGATTGCTCAGAACAGTTTCTTAGCCGTACATGGGAGGGTTGGCTTCACACACACACACACACACATACACACACACAGCCCCCCCACCCACCCATCACAGCAACCAGATCAAAACCCTTTAATTAGGACGCGGGTGTTAGAGCTGTTTCCAGAAGTTATGTTTAGCTCGTCTGTCAAGTTGATTTTCTCTTTTCATGGCCTGTGTGCCATGTTCCGTTTGGCTGTCAGTCACTTGCCTGAAATGTTTAGTCATAGCCTGCCTCTGTGTTTTGGAGCAATTGAAAAAAAGGTGTTCAATTCTGTGACATGGCATGTCACCCTAGCTAGCTGCTCCCATAATTTCATAACATTATGTCTGGTGGCGGTCCAGTGTTGTGAATGAGTGCTTTTCAGAATCAGAACATTCTGACTCTCAGAACGGCTGTTTTAACAACTTCTTATTTAATCCAATTCCCTGGTGTGGCAAGGTATAAAAATGACATTCCAAGAACTACAGTTGCCCTAAGGTATCTGGGCAGACCCAATGTGTCACAGTTCAGCAAGCTGTTGGGAATTGTAGTCCCAGGCGTGCAAGCCTCACTGCTGATCCGGCAGCTCCAAGCTGTGACTGAGCTGGGCCTCTCCAGCTACTTCCCTGATCAGCATGGAGCTTAACCCCCCAGAGAGACAGAGGGGAGAGAAAGAGAGAGAGAGAGAGAGAGAGAGAGAGAGAGAGAGAGAGAGAGAGAGAGAGATTAGCTATAGAGGTGTAGGGAGGGGTAGCCCTTGAAGTCTGTGCAGAGAGGTGATGGGATAACTCTGTTTGCTATCCACTCAGAGATGGTAATGGGCTGTCAAGGTGGAAATTGGAGGTGGAGATCCCTTCTGTGCTGTGTATATTGTTAACTATGCATGTCAACTAATTATAAGTTTGGCTTTTAAGTTTTAAGTTTTAGACAGTACAAACTCATTCTGCCCTGAGACAAGCAGCAGTTTGTGTCATCGAGTGAAATTCTGTGCCTCACTGGTGACAACTTCGTTGTTTATTTTGTGAGTAGGACCTTTAGTGGCGTGCTGGATGCCATTTTTTGCTGTTTTGTATGCTGAAGTTGTCTCGTTTCTGGTAATCATTTTTGAAAATACAGGTTGAAGATATGATATTATCTGTATCTCAAGAGGTAGAACCATTTTCTAACAATACTAAGGTGCAAAAGTTGATAAAAGTGTTCAATTTCCTTCATAAAAAAATAAAATGTGAAGAATTTAGTTATTCTGGTAAAATGATAGTTCTTATCAACTGTGATTTGAAGACTGAGACTGTCCTCCAGATTCAGTCTCAGCTGTGCTTTGTCATTTGTGCCTACTTACTTTTAGAAAAGTGTTGTTTGGTAGCAATGATATGTTGCAGTGACCTTTGAGAACAATCAAAGCATAGTCACTCATCCTGTTCTCCAAATGGAGCTCCCGCATTGTCATTCACCTACTGCCATGGTGTTTTTCTTTTTATTGTCCTGCTGTTGCAGTGGAAGCTTGTTTTTATCTTTGAAATTCAACATCCGGCCCCGCTGTCAGGAGCCTGTGGCGTCCATTTCTTACACAGCATAGTTGTTCAGTAGGCTCCCCACTCACTCCTGAAGCAAGGGAGGCCGCACTGACACTGTTGGTCAGACGAGTTTTGCTTTAGCTGCGCGTGACTCGAGTAATAACGCGTCTGACTTGAGTGTCTACACCGTAATTATGATATCTGGCCTTGGTGTTCGAGATGTAAATTGTGACTAATGGGGTCTTTCGGGTCCATTTATCAGTTAAGCACACTGCAGCGGTCCAAGGTCTTTGCTCTGATCTGATGCTGCTGCTAATTTACTGGAGGAGTGTTTGCGTCAGCCTCGCAAAGCATGACGTCCTGTAGGCTGCAAACGTAGCTCCTGAGGATGCGAGGCCTTGGTATAACCCATGGATGACAAAACACAGTTTGACATCCAAGCACATTTTTACAGATGCCAGAATAAAAAGTAAATTAAGGAAAATTACAGGAAAAAAAGATCTGCCCACGGCTTCACAACTGCTCAAATTTTAATAGAAACTAGTTACCTTTTGATCATCAGATCTTCACAAGGCATTGTGTGCATTGTGTGCGCTTGATAAAGATCTAATGACCATTATTCATTATTACATTACACTTTACACTTAGCTGACGCTGTTATCCAGAGCGACTTACAGATATTTACAGGGTTTCAGTTACAGTCCCTGGAGCAGTGTGGGGTTAGATGCCTTGCTCAAGGGCATCTCAGCTATGGGTAGGGTGAGATTCGAACCGGCAACCTTTCGATTGCAAGTCCAAGTCCCTAACCACTAGGACAGCTGCCACGACCAGAACATCACTCATTTTCTATTCGATTTTGGCCATCGTTTTGAAGCAGTGTGCAGATGTTCTTCTTTTTATGATTCACAGGTGAGCTATAGTGAATATTAAGCTATACAGAGATGAGACAATTTATGTAGTGGACGAACGTTTGATGAAAAGCTCTTAAACGGTTAGATGGATTAATCCATCGCCTTTGGTTTATGATCCTGATCCTTTACCACAGGCATAATAGGCAGGCACAAATGGGCAGGTTATTGTGTTAGACTGTCAGATCAGGTAGACTTGTGAGTGGTTTAGAGGAGTTATTTCATTGTGCTGTTTCACCAGAGACTTCCTCACCTCAGTAGATACATGCTCACAGTCACGCACAAGAACATTCCTAGTTTTGCATGGGGCACATTTTTTTTTCTATTCACAGGACTTCTTTGCATGATGTATGTGCGCTTTCTGGAGAGCCAGGTCAATATGTTTATTCAGTGTTTGGAGAATTCATTAAAATATTTCCATTTCTCTATGTCAGTTTTTTTATGTCCATCATCTTTAACTTTAACATCTTTAACTGCCTTGCCAATGTCCATTGTTGATAGCCATTTTGATGGCCATTTTGATGCCATCACCTCGTCATCTTTTTTTTTTGCTACCAGTTATCACATAATTGGTCTGTAGCATGTCTTTGTTTGATTACTCTATATGTCTTGATAGAGGGTTTTTTCGTCAATGTATCAGCAGAAATCTCAGTTATTTAAACTAGACGGAATTGACAAATCAGGGAAAAAATCTAGTCAGGCACCATGCTGCTTTGTCATTTGGCATGCTGGCTGAGATACCATGGCATGAAAGCTATCAGGGATCTGTGTCTTGGCTGCCAGCTTCATCATGACATATGTGTGGATTTAACTGTGTAGTTCAGTCATGCAATGTTTTCCTCATAGGAGGGATTTTATGTGTTATTTGTGTTACGTGTTATTTGTGCTGTGTGTTTGTGTTTCGTGTGTGTGTGTGTTCATGTGTGTTCGTGTGTGCTTGTGCGTGTGTGTGTGTGTCTTACATGTTTGGTGTAATGCTGTCTATTTGAATGTATTTCTGTTTATATGTGACTGCATGTCTAGTTTATATTTGTATGCACATATAAGTGTGTGTTTGTATATGTGTGTACGTCTGTGAGAGATTGTGTGTGTGTGTGTGTGTGTGCGTGTGTGTGTTACTCTTGGTCCTGCACGTACCCTCCTCTCCTTCTCCCTTTTGGGTTCTCTTTTCTAACACACAGGCCCTTCCTCTTCTCTTTCTCCTTTGCTTTTCTCCTTTCCTTTGCCTCTCCTTATCACTCCATCCCCTAACCTCCCTTCCCTGACATCTCTTTTTCTGTCTCTCACCCCAAGCTTCTGCCTTTAATCCTCTCCTTTCTTTAATCCTCTCTTCTCTCCTCTCTTCTCCTCTCCTCTCCTCTCCTCCCCCTTTATTCCTCCTCCTCTCCTCCCCATACTCCTCTCCTCTGCTCCTTGATTGCTCCTTGCTCCTTGTGTTGATGGGATACGGTGATTTCTCTTAGGGGAGGCGGCAGTCCATCCTAGTGCAGCCCCGTCTCGCTCCTGCCCCACCCCGAATGCACAGGTAAACTACCGATTCAGTGTCCATCGTTTCACCACACACACGCACACATACACACACACACACACACACTCACAAACGCACACACATACATACACACACAGACAGACACACAGACACACACACACACACACACACACACACACACACACACACACACACACACACACACACACACATACATACACTTCATCCATATAGAGTTCAGCCTAGTTATCCACCCCACCTTACCCTAATCTACTATTTGTACACCTTTGTCCACAGAGCCACATGGTAGATTTATGATTGTACCATACCAGTCACTGAAAGAGGAGGTCTTAAACGCTTCTCACTACATGACAACAATTTGAAGATATTTAAGCTCAGTCATTTTATTTTACATATATTCCGCAAGTTATCTAAGCTAGCAGATTGGAAAATGCGGTTACACTTTTTTTTTATCCTGTTACATCAATTAGGTACAGTGTAACAAAGTGTGTAACAATAGGCTATGTAACATTATGTACTTACACTGTACCATAGGGTTAGGGTTAGGGTTAGTGTTAGTGTTAGTGTTAGTTATGTACAGTGTAAGTACAGAATATTACATGTTGTTACATCTAGATACACTAAAAAAGGAACCATAAAATAAGGTGTTACAGACACTTTATGCTACCGACACTATCAAAGTTGCAAGTTGTGTGAGGTAACATACATGTTACAACAACTTAGCTATTGTATTGTCATTCAAATGAATTTAATCTATTGTACTTGTAACTCTTACAACTTCAAATATTTTAAGCAATTAATATTGATGACATTGATATGCTGGAGATGGAATATTTACTTGGAGGTGTCAGCAGTTTTTTTGTAACAAATATGTGTGGCTATTTGCCACTTAATATGCTGCAGAATTGTAACAGTTGTTAGTACATCTCCTCTGTGTTAGACTACTGACGCACAGACAGGCATATGCTGAGGCTACCCATAGTGCTTTGCAGTGGGAGGTACAGTCTTCCCTCCAGCAGCTGTCAAAACCCACACTGGTAAACAAGAAAAAAGTTTATCTAAATTTTATGAACCGATTCACATTTATGAGGCAATATTTCAGATCATTTACTCCAAATCACTTATTTTGTTTATTTGGGTATTATTTTTCTTAAAATGAAATGAGAACTGTGGCACCTTAGACATTTCACACAATAGACATCATCTTGCACACAGTATTAGACTACTAAAATTTCATAGAAATATGACTTCTTCCTCTATTGTAACCACAACTTAGGCAGCCTTTCTCCTAACGTGACTGACAAGTAGCTGACAAGACCTATGTCAAAATATAATACATTTAATGCAATGTGGAATGCCATGCAGTAGATATTGACACAGTTGTTACTGTGCATTCATACCACATGCATACACCCACACATGTACTAAACCGCTTACAAATATGCTCATTAATGCTTACATAGATCAAAGGACATGCACACATGCACACACATGCTGGGCCATGTGTATGCACTGATTTGTTTTCAGTTTCACTCTTTCTTACACACACACACACACAGATGTGCACACACACAGACATACACACATACACACACACACACACACACACACACACACACAATCACGTTCATTTCAGATGAGCAAAGCGCTCATAATCACATTCATTCTATTGGCATCGTTTACCCTCCCAGTGCAAGCATGTGAGCCGAGCAGTGTGGGAAATCTCCGTATCTAGCACGATCTTTCCCTGAAAGAAAACTGGATGTGTGTGAAAGAGAATGCGTGTGCTTGGCTGTGTATGCGTGCGTGTGTGTGTGTTTCCGGCAAGTTGTTTGTGTATTTGTTTGTTTGTTTTTGTGATGTATGATATAATTGTTTGTGCTGCATTTGTGAAGTACGGTTTGTACATGTTGTGCTGTCTCCACTTGGTGATTTTTTGGCCAGATATATATATATATATATATATGTGTGTGTGTGTGTGATGTGCGTGTTGACATTGTGAGTATTGTATCGGTGTTGGATATGAGTTGAAGAGAGAGGTATTTGGTATTTTGTTGTTGCTGTTATGGATTACATAATCTATGCCGTTCTTACATTGAAACTAATTGGATTGAAATATGTGATTTTTTAATTCACACAAATATGAATGTATGTGTTATTGAGCGTGTATTTCTCTTTGTAACTTTGTATCTGTCGGTGGCTTGTTAGCTTGTTTGTGGGTCTGTTCTCTTCCATGTTACACAGATTGCCTTTTGTCAAACAGAGATTGAATCTGGAAATTGTTCAGGTTTTGAACCCAGTAATGCACAGATGATTTTATTTAGAACTGACCTACAGTAAGAGAGATTCCCTATTCTTCCTCTTGATGTTAGCATACCTCTGACTTTATCCAAGAATAAGATGCCACCGTTGTGTTTCTGCCTCATTTCTCAGTTCCGTAGAACCTTAGAACCAGGAGTTTGTTCTGAAAACAGCCAGCAAATTTATAAGGCAGCCCAATGAAACTGGTCCACAGGGACCCAACCTTTTATCAGATCTGACAGAGACTCCACCCTCCACTTCGACTGTCCTCATTCCACCCTATCTGTTAATGTTGCTCTCAACCTGCCATAGGGGAATGCTATAGCATACGCAGTCATTTACTTAAAAACCATCAGTGCGCAATGTGTGTAAGGTTCTGAGTGAGAAGAGAAACGCTCTGCTGATCCAAGGGAAATTTGACCACTGTAATCCATGCTCTATGAATGGTATGGCATTGATGTTTTTTGTCCATCCGAAAGCTAACACAGTTGAAAATTTCTGTCACATTCTGGTAGTCAAACTGCTTTTGGTGAGTGAAAATCATGAAAGGACTTTTTTCACCTTCGCTTTATTCACATTGAATTGTCATTAATCCTTCAAATAAGTTCATGCATTTTGTTGGACAGAACTAAGGATTCTATGTTTTTTTTTAAGTTCATATTATCAACATACAATATGTGTAGTATGATGTACCATTACATATTGCAGTGCAGTAAAGGTAATCGTTCATCACCTAGTGTGAATATAGCAACTTACCGATGTTCTTTAACCTTAAGCTCTAATGCTCCGACTTTTTTCTCCCCTCCACTGCTCCAATACAGACCTCACTGAAAGAGCCTGAGCCTGAAGGCTTGCACACTGAGCCCGATTTAGTTACTAATAACTGAAATCAGAGTGATATTGCCATTGACGTTACTCTGCGCCAATGTAGGTAAGAATAGATGATAAGACCAAATGAACACCTTAACCAATCAGCCCTATCTAAGCTTTCAAGCCAGACTGTTAAGCTTGTGTCAAATGGCTGACTGGGACAGCAGCATGGGCCATTCACTGAAATGGGCAAAGGCTTGAAAGTTTGATTGGTGACGGTAAAAAAAAGGGTTTTAAAGCAACACTAAGTAGTTTTTGTCTTCAGTCGCCCTATAGGTTGGAAGCGGAATTGTCTCTCATTCAAACTACAGAGAGGCGGCCCGCTCCTCCAAACTTACTTGTGAGATTATAGCCCATAGAGGGCGGCAAAGTGAATTCAGACGTGGCTTTCACCCTGTTACAAGTTAATAAACCACTGAAACAATTTTGGAAACATTGGTTGAAACAAACTACTTAGTGTTGCTTTAATTTGACTTGAACTGTTATAGTGATAAGTATATGTTTTAGACAAGGTCTGTTGGAAAACAGTTTGATGATTTTCTTTCCTTGCTGTCGCCTTTGCATGCTAATATGTGTATTGTAAGATGATTGTTGGGTATGATCATGAAATGCTTGCACTGTAATATTATTGTCAGGTGATATGGCAATGCCCTCTTAGAGAAACCTCTGTAGAAGTAAGTATACACAGACTCACCCAGCAAAGAACACAGTGGGTCCCCAGCGAATGGTTTGTCTCGTCTCTCTTCCCAACACCACAGTGTGGTCCTTACACTAAAGTCCAACAAGCTGTGTCAGAGACTGTAAGGAACTTGATCATGCCCCAAGCCCATTATATTTTAGAGCGAACATGATTCTGATGGCAGAATTCTTCTTTTGTGCTTTCCAGACGTCAAAAATGGATTGGATTATCTCTTCTGCACTGTCCTCAGAATCATGTTCCTTCCATGACATCCCAGTTACACGGACTGGTCCGACTCCCCATCCCCACCCCTCCCCTCCACAAACACACACACACACACACACACACACACACACACGCACACACACTCACCTCTGGTAGTGATGGACTGTAGAGGACCTACAGGGACACACAGACACAATGGAGGCCACCCAGCTTGTTCATCTGTTTAGCCCTGGATTTTAACCCCCTCTCACACCCCTTTCCCTTCTCTGTCTCCTCTCTGCCTGATATGGATGTTTCTCATCTCTCTTCTTTGTAACTCATTTTCCTCTCTCCTCCTCCTCCTCTTCCTCCTCCTCCTCCCTCCTCCTGCCCACCACTCCTTCCGATCCCGCTTCACTTCCACTTTTGTCCTCTCTTTTCTTCTCTCTCAATCTCTCTGACTTTATATTTACTTTATTACGGTTTTCCTTTCCTTTCCTTCAACCTGTGTCTTTACATGGCTGAAATTTGTTGCTTTGACCTTTTTGATTTTCTCCAACACTGTATCGACCTCTCTGTTCTTCGAGAACACCCCTCCTTCACCAAACATACTTTTTGTTCTTCTCTGGACTTTGAGTTCTGTCTGTGTCTCTGTTCACACCCCTTTGATTACTTTCTGGTTCCTCTTGCTTATCCTTTGGCATTGACCCATTCCCTTGTCCTCCACTACCACACTCCATGTGCTCCTCTTCTTTCTACTCCCGCTGTCCCCCCTCCTCTCCTCTCCAATCCTCTCCTCTCTTCTTCCCTCTGTTCCCTGCTTCTCTTTCTATTTCTTCTTGCTAGGAAGAGCAGCTTTCCACCTTGGGTTCAGCAGACCGCAGTGTGAATAAAGAAGAACAAGGAGGAGGAGGAGGAGGAAGAGGAGGTGTAGCCCTTGCACCTGAACCTGGAGTCTCTCCCTCGGGGATCTCCCCAGACAAACCCCCTGGCAACAGAGCCCCTTCCCCCCGAACAGCCCCGTCTCCTCATTCCCCTCCTCACCCTCACCGTAGCCAGAATGGAGAGCTCCGTGGCAACCAAAAGCCCATCCTAGTGTCAGTCACAACGGCAACTAGCACCCCGGCAACTGCATCATCTGCGTCTGGCCTAGCAACAGGAGGGGGAGCAGGTCAATAACAACACCAACCCAAAATGACTGAGAGAAGACCCAGCCTGGAAAAAGTGACCCTAACTTTCCCTACAATAGCTCTTCATCTTGCAATTATTCTTTTCACTATCCTGTGCTCAAACCAGAGAGAGAGAAGAATTCTGTGGGGGGCAGCACATATTTTACTCCTAGCATGAACAGAAGAGAATCAAGGGCTTTAAGGGGATCCGATCTCCTAAGATCCAAAAAAGGCTTTGGTCAATAGCTGTCTTTAAAGACAGGTGACAATACCTTAAATCTTCTGGATATCATTGGAATATCGTATTGTTTTTTTTTTTTAAAGAAACCTTTTAACAATCCTTTTACTTGTTGACCACAAGATGGTTAATGGAGAACGCAAACATGAACTGGCGAGTAGAATCTTAATTACATGGACTCTTAGTTGTCTTCTGTCTTGAAAATGCTATAAACATCCTTTGGTGAAGACACTGTCATGTGGTCTAGCTTCCGTAGTGCCTTTCAGCATCTATCAACAGGGTTTAAAAAAAAAAATCAGAGTTCGAGCAATGTTATCACACTAGTGGCTGAATCATACAGTGTAATCAAAAAATCATCGAGAACTGTCAGTATCATGCCATTTTAACAAGCCTGTGAGTTAAGGCAAAACGAGTCCACATCTGGTGGATTTTACAACTTCAAGCACTTGAGGGAAGTGGTAATAGTCACCAAAATTGTAATTCACTTTTTTGTTTGTTTGTTGGTTTCTTTGTTTTTTCGCCGAGCTGGACTTGCATTGTTTTCTCTTCTCAATCTCAGAACCTGATGATGATTACTTGGTGCTACAGAAACAAACCGTGCCATTTCCAGAACAAGTCTGTGTCACAGCACTGCCTCCCATTCATTAACTGTTCATGTGTCTCCGTCTCTACACTGCTTCTCTTTTATTTACAGGCTACTGTCGAAATGTGTATGTGTCTGTATGTGCACATGTGTGTTTGTGTTTGTGTGTGTGAGCGTGTGTGTGTATGTGTATGTGTGTGGATTTGGGAGAGTTAAAGAGTCTGTGTGGAAAATGCAGTGTGAATGCTTGTTTGCATTGATGTTCTTGAAGACAGTGGAGTATAAGGTGGACTCTGTCAAGTAAACTATATTGCCTGTCAATCAAGGAAAGAGGGCAGGACATTTAATAGTGGGAAGTATATGCCCAGGTATATATCTATATCTATATATATATATATGTTTAAAGAAATAACATCTATTTTTGTATGTCACTATATGCCTCAAGAAAGTTGTCCATTTTGTAAGTGCCCCATTGGAGAATATTAGTGCCAACAAAATGATGTTTGAAAATTATTTGACTGAAATGCGAGTTTTTGTCATTAGCTACTGCAAAAGTGGAGGACGTCTATGGCTCAGACATGCCACCATTTCTACTCTTTGATTAACCCTGGACTGATACTTAGTAATTCTTACTAGCTCTAAACTGAGCAAGATGAATTTCCGAATGCGAAATAATCTGTGTCTTCTGGGAGAAGCTAGTGACTTTTTTGTACACTGTAAAATATTTTCTCAAAAGCATGCCAGATATATACAATCTTGTAATAAGATGGACTTTATTTAGCATATCTTTAGACGTGTTCTGTGTTACCCATCCTTTCCCCCATTGTGTATTACTGTTCATTGTTACGTTTGTTTGGAAAAAGAGTGATTTTGTCGGTCGCCATTTTCTTTTGACTTTGTGCAAGACATCCATGTATGCGTGCAATGTTGTGCTGATGCAACTAGCTATTGTTCTTCATGCACTTCAAGTTTTATGGAAAGGACAAAGGTTAGCCCATGTTTCATTTCTTCTTTATTTTGCAAGCGCATACACTAGGCCTTAAAATAATGTAGAAATGCAGCGAGCGCAGCATGCAGTGTTGACACACCTGAACTACAGGGCAGCAAACGTGCAATTGGCATATGAAAGACAAATCACACAATAAATCTGTTAAGCTATACAATCTAGAAGAGCAGTTAGCCAGTGGAACATAGGAACTGGTTATGATTTAGTTTGAATGAAGAATAAAAAACCTAGATTGAGGGCTATTATTTAATTGACCTGTGCTGCATCTAGTAATAAATATGCGTTTTAATAGAGGAGATGCACTGTAGGACTACAGGGTTGACAATGCACAGTGCCATGAATATACCTCAGACAAAGCATGGAGAGACTCAGGTAAACAAACCATTGCCTCACACCTGAACATTACCAGGCAAAAAAAAAACAGTAAATGAATGGCTGCCTCTGAGTGGTTGATCCATCTATCGAAAATGATTGGATAGCACTCTACCAAGCTCCTCCCCTGTTCTTCTCTCTCTATCTCCCTTCTCTCCCTCCAGCCAATCACACAGCATCATGGAGGACAATCTGGAACCTGATTGGCTGATGCAGCCAGGGCGGTACTCAGGATGGCCTGGCCTTAATTCAAGGGCAGTATCTCATGATTCAGTTGGCTGACAGAAGGAGACACTGAGGCTCTTTCCAAACTTCGTTTTCGGAATGGAAGCCTCAGTGCCACGGTCGTCCCCAGTGTGAAGATGTGCAACAGAACACCATGAGTATCCACTCCTCTCTTGATTCCCTTTTCTCTATCTCTCTAAATGTGTGGATGTTTCCCAGTTTGGCATCCATGCTGGGAAGTGTGGTTGTGTTGAAAAATTAAGGCGAGGCCTTCGTCGTCTTAAGCATGCAAAAAGACCATCTTCCCACAATGCCTGAAGAAGACCAATTTGGGTTGCCGAAAAAAAGAAAAGAAATTAAAGCAGGCTGAATACAGGTGCATGTAGGAGAGGAGAGATCGTGGGAATAGATGTGTTTCAAAGGTGCTTTGTTAATTGTTTTTTTAATGATTCATAATAGTATTTCCAATCTCTTGTTTCACCACCATTTTTGATCTCATTTAGTAATCACTACCATGGCTCATTCACCAGGCTTGTATTGGACCATTTTATGGTTTTTGCTCTTTTTTCACTCTGTCTTTTTGATGATTTTGAGGTAACAAGATATGCACAGGCTTTAGTTGACAACAAACACTGGGCCAGAGTGTTTTTTTTTTTTTTACTGTGGAGGTAGTGAAGTCTGGAATCGATGGACTTGGTTTTATCATTGACGTTATACTCCTGATCTTGAAATACCTATACCTTGAGATTTCCCAGAATAGATATATTTAAGAAAAAAAAAATGAAGTGACCATTGTCCTCAAATATACGGCAGGAGTGAGTCCTTTTTGTTGAACAACCAGTAACTTTAAAGACAATCTTTTGAAAACAACATTTTGGAAAGCATTATCATCCTTGGACAACAAAACAGGAGAAAAAAAAAACTGTTGTTTTACCTGCTCCCCCGTTTCCCTCCCTTGAGGATTTGAACGTTGCTGTGACTTGTGTGCTCCAACTCCTCTCACTGCACCGAGAGGAGGCGGAATCCGATTTCATTTCTCTTTTCCTTTTGTCTCGACAATCGCCGTGGAGCTCTTCATATGCGGACGATGACAACAACTATTTGGCAGCAGGAATCCGGTTGTTTTTATACCGACTGGTCATCTGGTACTACTTTGATTTTACCCTGGCCGCAGAGAGTCAGTGATCAGTATCGAAACAGAATTATGGAGCCAGCATTTCCGTTTCTAACACCTTGATTGATTTCTTTGTATGGACTCCATTGCCATGCAGCCTATATATTCCTCCGCTTTCTTGGTTTACCACCAGAGAAATGTCTACACATCAAACATAGAGAGAGATGATTAAAAAGTTGATAAGTTGTGGCTGAATGTATGTGTATATACAGTGTGTGTACAGTCTGTGTGTGTATATACTGGGTGTATGTGTATATATGGTATGTGTCTGTGTATATACAGTTTGTTTGTATATGCAGTGTACAGAATGATTTTTTTCTTGAGTATTCTTATCTCTCTCTTTGTTTAATGAGAGTTTTATGTGGTGTGGGAGAAGAACTAGCAAACCAAGAGGCTCACTGAGGCTATTCAAACAACTGGGAAGCACTTTTTTGCACAGACCAAACAATCTGAGTCTGTCACTTACATCATGCATCACCCTAAGTCTCCCTTATCTAATGCCAGTGTCTGGCTTGCACTCACTTTTCTCAATGATTGAGGCATTTTCAAAGGGCCTTTGGGTGATCAAGCAATGTTTGTACATATATAGTATCTACAGTATTATATAGAATATTAAGGAAAGTATTTCCACTTGCATACATTCTCATTGCTATTACTCCTTGTAAGTGCTATGAGTATTTATTTATTATTTATTTAATTTTTTTGAAAAATTTGAGTTTTATTTTTTCGTTCCCAATCAGTTGTTTCTCCAGTACACTGCAATGCTTAGTTATACCTGGCCTCTAGCTTTTGTTGCACTGGACTCAAGGATCAATTTACTGACACCAGAAGCCCCACATCAAGATGCTATTTCTGCCACTGACCACCTTCGGTTGTTTGGCCAGTTAAGTTTCTTCAAGCTGGGTAGGCTTTCATTGCCAGTGTTACTTGCTAAGCAACTCTTCCATAGCGAAAAACTGAGACAAAGTGTTTATTTTTGCCCTTGTGCATGTATAGAGTGAATCATGAAGTGTGCCTCCTTCTTACAGTATGTGCCCTCATATGATCCTTTTTGTCCATCCGCCAGCCATATCCATGCTCTTTGACAAGCCATAAGCCCCCACCCCTTAAATATCATTTTTTAAATATAGACAGACATTTGAGGATATTTTGTACATATAAATGGAAAGAGTGGTATTTCAGAGTGTGTTGCCAATGTACATGGATTTGTTATGAATGTTGATATACTGATTATTGAATTATTGTAATAATATTAATATTACCATTATTACTATTATAATTGCTACTTTCATTTCATTCTTTAATTTATTTGATGCAGTGGATAATAATTCCCTCATTTCATTTTTGAATAAGCTGGAATTTATATTTTTGGGTGGGTGAATCATAGAAATGAAAACAATAAAACTAATAAATAAAGAAATAATTACATTCTTAACCAGTCATGTCATATGATTTGTTATTAGGCTTGCTTTAGCATCTTGATATTTCTCCTCAGTGATGTTTTCCTGCCCCTTCTTTTGTGCCTCCTACTAACGGTGCCTTCCAGCCACAAAACCAGGTTTTTGTCCATGACTTGGATATGCGTGCATAGGCAGCTATTTAGGCAGTTTTCCTATTTTCTTATGTTTCTAATTTACTTGTAGTCTATTCACAAAATTCATTGCATCCCCAGTTTATCATCATGAGGCTACTTTGGGATCTTTCAATACAATACTAAATATTTGTCAATAGGCCTATTGCTGCCTTGATGGAGGATTATCAGGGCCACCTTGAAAAGGGAAAATCTGACACAGGAGAATAAAGTTGTAACAATGCTTAAATAAACATGGACATTTCTAAGAATAAAGTTGCAGTCTTATCATGAGGGCAAAAATCCCAATTTTATGGCAACAATTATTGTAATATATTTTATTCAATTTATATATCATAGGCCTTTAATCATAATGCATTCTCATAATGTAAGGGCTGTGACTTTATTATCGTAGCCTGAAAGGCTATTAATATAACTTTATTCTCGAGATCTTTGTAAAAAATAAATAAATAAGTAAATAAAATAAAAATAAACCATGGCTCTACAAGAGGTGCTGATCATTAGAACATCTATGGCACTTCCCAGAGCACTTGCAGGTCGAAGGTGTACATGTTCTCGCGATATTGTGGCGGTCGCTGTTTTGTGTGGAATAATGGCCGCTCTCGGAGCGATGCCTGGAACAGGGAGCAACATGAAAACCACATCGGGGTGTGACAGCTGACCTACAACAAATAAAACAAGTTGGGCATTTCCTCCCCTACCCTGGCCGCGAACGGATGAGTAGTGGAGGTATATGTCAAAGGATTCAAGAAAGGAGACAGACACGGGTTAAGTGGTCAGTGAGAGAGGGAAACTAGCCAGTCTCATTGCTAGCTGGCTAGTATTAGCCATTGAACGACACCTGCTAGTTAGCAAGCTAATAAGGCAATCCTAGTGCATTTAACCCAGCTAAGTCACTGTACTTGCAACTGTTCTGAACATTTTGACAAAACGACCAACCCAAGCTGGCCAGCAGACTGGTTAGAAGCCTGACATCTCCGCTAGTATGAGTGGACCTGGACAAGACAGCGAGCCAGAGGCTAAAGTCCTTCATATCAAGCGGCTATACAGGTGAGTGAGGCCGACAGCCACAAGTAACGCTAGCCTGTCAAAGCTGACCAGTGGCTAATGGCTAACCAGCTGCCATAATTATCATAATAATCATTTTCTACAAAAGAGCTGACAGTTTTATGCTGACCCCATTGCTAAGACGTCTCAGCAGACCTAGTGTGTGTTAAGCTACCGGAAGGATGTGCTAGTATCTGTCCAGCACCAAGTTAACATCAGTATGGTTAGCTAGATAGCCTATGTTGTTGGTGAGCTAGCTAGCTGAAGGTATTTAGCGTTCACAGAGCAATACTCGATATGAAAATATGATGGTGTGAATCTTTGTAGCCACCGAAAACATGGACACCGTCAGCAAAAATATCTTGTTAAAAACCTTACCGTTACAACTGAAATGTGATCCTATATCTTAAATGGAAGTTAGCTGCGATGAACATAGTTGTGTCAGGTAGCAAGTGACTGCATTTTTGTAGCATCTAAAAAATGGTGCAGGTTTCACATGAACGCCCTGGAGAAACACATTTTTAAACCATATCTTCATACAAGTCTGACACACGTGCAATTTCTGTCCCATAAGTTGCAGTTAGGATGCAGAACAGGCACATACTGGCTTCGGTATGGGATGTCAGTGCTGTAGTGGACTGTCATCTTCTTCAGGCATGTTTGAGGGAGTCCTTTCTAAGGGTATTTTAAGGCCACGAACCTTTTCATTGTAGTTGTGAAATGCCCCAACGTCTTTCGTACACTATGGACATATCTTACTACATACTAACATTTAGTCTTCCAGCAAGCCCAGGCCTGCCCTAGATCATAGACTTTTAATGTCTAGCATGTCAGGCAGAGAATGCAAGGTGATGTTCAAGGCACAGCATAAGAAGGCGGACATAACTGATTTGTGCACAACGTTTTCTTGCTTCTGCGTAGTGTTACAGCATTGCACCGTGTAATTTTCATGCAGTCTAGCTACAGAAGGCGACTTCTAAGGTTTTGAACAGTACACGGTAAACGAACCAGTTATGCTAAATCATCTTCACCTTCTGTGCTTTTAGCGCCAAGGTTGTGTCAGGGATGATAATAGCATTTCTTAACTGTGAGATAAAATTAAAAAAAAAAGATTGAAGCCAGGTAGTTCACGTATTTGATGGAAATATTTGCTGGTGAAAATGTCAGCAATTTGTGTGTTATGTGACTAGTTTGGGTTAGAATTCAGAAACCTTTCTTACTACTGATTTATTCATTTTAAAGTGAGATGAGCTATTAAGTTTTCTTTTACCTGAAACCATGTCTCTGTAAACTTGTGGCAACATTGACCGTCTCCTGGGATGTTGTAATATCATGAGACGACAAAGGGTAACCTTAGATGTCTGTGTCCACCCAACTGAATAGTAGTGTTTCACCCTCTGAGAAAGCTGGGAACCCTCTGTGCAGCATATCCGAACCACCTACTGACCTAGCTTGGGCAGCCAGACAGACCGATTTGATTGAAATCTCTGACTATATAGTTTGCACTGGAAATGTTGTGTTAAAAAGGCAATTTTCAGTGGCTAGGAAATGTCAGCAGTTTATGTTACAACAAGAACAATGTACTGGTAAAATCTAGAAGTATCTGGATGTATCTGTGCTTCCAGAAAATCTGTACATAGATCTCACTTATTAGATCTGGTGGATTTATTGAAACAGACAACTGAACACATAAAAGAACCCTCTACACACCCTCTTCAATGTTTTTTTTTTTTAATCTACTGTGCGGCTGGTTTATAATTTCATCAACAACATATAGTCTTCATATAGTTCATTTTTGAAGAATACAGACTTTGGCCTACCACTTCAATGCCAAGAATAATTTATAAACAATTCATAATGGGACGCTTGATAATATGTCCTCCAGTGTGTCTCTTTCTCACTTGCCTTGCAAATGAGAACCTGTCATTTGAATCTCTCTTTAAATACCATGGTGGTATTAATGTATGTGGGAACCCGTTGTGCTATCCTCTGCTCTCTCCTTCCTGACTGATCAGAGCGGTGGTGGAGTCCGTGCACAAGTTAGATGTGATCATCGGCAGTAAATCATCCTACAGAGAGGTCTTCAAGCCAGAGAACATCAGCCTGCGCAACAAGTAAGCACCCCCTGCTGACCGCCAACCAGGCCTTTGTGTTTTCCACATACTATGGAGTGATGTGTGAATTTCACTCAGTAGTACCAAATTTGCCTAGGAGTGTACTTGTCCTGGTGTGTGTGTGTGTGTTGTGTTATTTTTGTGGTGATATTACCTCAAATGAAGATGCATCCTGTCCTAAAGATGCATCCCGTCCTGAAGATGCATCTCATGTTTCCTGAATGCTAGATATCACATGGATGTCACGATTGAAGTGCAGGTTTAGAAGTCTGAAGTTGCTTATGCTGCTCTTTGATGTCCTATTTGCATGTCTATGTACTTGAACAGGTTGAGAGAACTGTGTGTGAAGCTCATGTTCCTTCATCCTGTTGACTATGGACGCAAAGCTGAGGAGCTCCTCTGGAGGAAGGTTTATTATGAGGTCATTCAGGTCATCAAGACCAACAAGAAGGTTTGTCTGAATTTATATGGTGTGACAGTCAGGACAGTATTGAGTTTTAGAGCAACAGTTTATCATGGACGAAAGAACAGATGATGAATTTCAGTAGATGTATTTTGGAATTCAGTCTCACAATAATGCCATCGCCTGTTTTTCTTGGAGTTAATCCCACTTTTTGATTCGATTTGGTTGTTCAAGTAGAAAATGTATCGTGTTTTTACACAAAAAACTTAACATACCCTGAGTTGGTACACGTTTAGCATTGCTGTTCCTCATCCTCTGTGTGGTTTGCGTCGCAGCACGTTCACAGCCACAGTGCACTGGAGTGTGCCTACAGGACTCACCTGATCGCCGGGGTGGGCTTTTACCAGCACCTCCTGCTCTACATCCAGTCCCACTACCAGCTAGAGCTGCAGGACTGCATCGACTGGACGCACGTCACCGACCCGCTCATCGGTTAGAGCCGCCCTCACTCATGTCACAAATGCTGTTCAAAATGCTGTCACTTATTTTTGAGCCAAGACTCTGTGTGTCCCAGTACATCCAGAAGTCTCCAGTCAGTGAAACTAATGCAGAGCCTGTTCTTTTGGGATTTCATGTCCGTTCTGGCGGGATTTTTTGAAGTGGACACAGTTGCGCACACACAGACACACAACTTGGTTTATAGCTAGATAGATGTGTTGCCAATGGTTGCATAATATGGATAGTGAAGTGTGACAGACATTTGGTTGTAGACTCTGTGGTCCTGTTTGTATTCTAGTGATTCATTGCTTTGTAGTGGAATGGACTGAAATGTTCTTGTCTGGCCATATTTGGATGTGATGCCAGTTTTGTCAGGTCTTTGACCTATGTCTTTGTGCTCTGTGTCGCAGGGCGAAAGAAGCCAGTGTCGGCCTCCCCAAAGGAGATGGAATGGGCTCAGATGGCCTGCCACAGATGCCTGGTTTACCTGGGAGACCTTGGTAAGTGCCATACTACACATTACATTACATTACATTACACTTAGCTGACGCTCTTATCCAGAGCGACTTACAGATATTTACAGGGTTTCAGTTACAGTCCCTGGAGCAGTGTGGGGTTAGATGCCTTGCTCAAGGGCATTTCAACCATGGATTATGGCAGGATTCGAACCAGCAACCTTCTGATTGCAAGTCCAACTCCCTAACCACTAGGCCACAGTTGCCTCCGACACTCATACTACACACTCTAAGGGACATGCCAGTCTAGTGCACACAAATGGTAATAAATAGGAATACGGGGGTATGCCCTCAGGGGTATTCCAGAAAACAGGTTTGGTCAGAGAACGAAGCCAGATGAGTCCATCTGTGGGAGGTTTGACCCATTCTTAGTTACGTTATTATTTGGGTTAGTCACTGAACCCCTCCCCCCCCCCCCCCCACCCGAGCAATCGGCATGCAGCATCACTAGAATCAGCATCCAGCAGTATTTTCAAGATTATTTTCAGGAGTACTGTTTTACAGAGTCTCAGCCTCAAGAGTGGTCATGAAGCTCAGCTGTAGTTGTGATGTCACTGTGAGGCTGACCATGTTAGAATGCTGATGTTTGTTTTGAACTCCTCAGCACGCTACCAGAATGAGCTGGCCGGGGTAGAAGCCGAGCAGCTGGCCGAACGCTTTTACCACCAGGCTCTGTCTGTCTCACCACACGTCGGTGAGTGGGGCCTTAAGATACTCTTGCTGACTTTATAGTGGGCATGGAAGGGATTTTCTGCAATGGGCTTTAGATAAGGATCACTGTAATTAATTAACATTTGTAAAACTTCACAGGCATAGAAGTATGTCACAAAGAAATAAAGCATGTTAAGTGAAGGCAAAGCATCCAGCATGCCAATTCTGCAATCAGTTTTTCTCTCTTTGAAAGTGTCAGTGTATTAGGTTGGATTTGTGATAGTATTATGCAGTGATGTTAAATGTATGTATCCATTTATTCAATGAAGACATCCTTCATGGTGTTTATCTAAGCAAACCTGAAAGCTTTTTGTCACCGTGGTCACTTTATTTTATTTTGTCTTTCAGGAATGCCTTTTAATCAGTTGGGCACGTTAGCGGGTAGCAAATACTACAATGTTGAAGCCACATACTACTACCTACGCTGGTGAGTAGATGCCCTCCTCAAAACTGCAAAAAACTGTTCAAAAATGTGTTGGTGCTTTAAATGAACAGTTGCTACACTATGTCAGTGTCAGTTTAAGTGTACTATAGAGCAGGGGTTCCCAAACTTTACCATGACAAGGCCCCCCATAGACCAGTAGATTCCAGGTAAGGCCCCCCTGAGATGAAAAGTGTGTACGTGATCACCCGGATGTGTTCTATACCAGCCAATTAGAAAGATGATGGCTAATAAAAATAATAACGGTAATAGTAGTAATGTTAAGATATCCGGTAGATTATTATATTGCAGCTTTTAACAAATGGGAATATTTTTTGGTTTTATTTATTCAAGTATTTATTTCGGTTTGCTACTTTTCCCTCCAACTTGCCGCGGCCCCCTTAGCGCCCCCTCACGGCCCCCCAGGGGGCCGCGGCCCCCACTTTGAAAACCCCTGCTATAGAGGCAAGAGCTGATAAAATATACATTGTGCATGTGCAGTGCAATTTTGTTATCCAGCATAGAGGTTTTGGCACCATGTAGAATGTCATAGTAATTTAGGTAGTGATGCATGATGTTCAGTTGCTGTAGAAGAGTGTGAAGTTTCATAGAAGAGCCGTAGTTCTGAACATCTTTACACCATGAAGTTTTTGTAAAATTAAATTTTTTAACAGTGATGTCCTCCCTGAGTAGCTTTTTGCATGAGTACTTACATTAGGTAGCGGTGTATTTAGAGGTCAAATGTAACTTGTATATCCTCATATCTTGTAGCATACAGTCAGAGACACCTTTTGAGGGAGCGTACGGGAACCTGAAACGTCTCTTCGACAAGGCCGCCAAGATGTACCACCAGGTCAAGAAGCAGGAGATGAAGAAGCTGTCGCCCTCAAGGCAAAGGTGAGGAAGATCAGTCCTCTCAGGGTTGGGGTGGGGAGTGCTCTTGGCGGGGCTACCAATGATCCTTGCAGAAAAAGAGGACATTGACATGTTGCAAACAAATATGCAAAAAAAAGCTCTGAAATATAATTTTTTGAGAAAATCAAGATTTAAAACATGTATCTTTCACCCTCCATGCATGTGCATTCCTCGTTGACCAGCCATACACTTTCGTCATATGTTTGCATTCGCTGGTTTTGTGTTACCATGCCTGTACCACCTGTTTTTCCGGGCATTGCCCCAGGTATGCTGTTGGTATTTGCAGTCCGATATCACCTCTTCTTGTCTGTTCTACCACTATAGGTCCAAAGACATCAAGAGACTCCTGGTGAGCTTTATGTACCTGCAGAGTTTACTACAGCCCAAGAACAGGTATGCCACTCAATCTCAAACAAGTGTCAGCCTCTCTTAATAACTTTTATTTAGTACAACTTGCACAGTATGACCTGCTTCAGTCAGAGCTCCACTGACTGCATCAGCAGAGTTTTACATCAAGGAGACTTTGCCACTGAGTGTAGCCCAAGGACTTTTGATTAGGCTAAGTCTTTGGTGTGTCCGTCATCTTTGTCTATGCTTGTTATAATTGCAACACATTTCGTTTACATTTGTAAGTTTGTGAAGTTATTATTATTATTATTAGTAGTAGTAGTAGTAATAGAAGTGTATTCATGTGGGAAAGGCATAAGCAGTATTGCACATGGTATCCTGTGCTGTTGCCCTGTGCAGCATCATCGAGACGGAGCTGACGGCCCTGTGCCAGTTGGTTCTGGAGGACTTCAACCTGGTGCTGTTCTACCTGCCGGCGCCCCCGCACGCCTCCCTGTCGCCCGGCGAGGACGAGGAGGAGCACGACAGTGGTTGTTCCGTGCTGCCCGACGCCCTGGTCTTCAAGATGGTGGTCACCTGCCTGATGGTTGTGCACAGCCTTAAGAGGGGAGGTGAGGAAGAGGAAGGAGTGGTGGAGAGAGAGGGAGGGGTGTCTGTCCTCCTCTCTTGTTGGCATCTATTCTCAGGATTTTCGTCTCCGCCTGTCCCCTCGTACTGGATCTGTCATCCGTCTTCTCCATGCTCTCAATTCTCACTCTTACATTCTGTGACACATTCTGTGTTACTTCTATCCTGAGCCCCCAATCTGTCCTCTTATTTCCTTCAGTCTTCCTCCCACTATCTCTCTTTTTCATCATGATCTTCTTGCTGCTTTTTTCGTTTCACCCCTTTTACTTCATCTGTCCGTCACTTTTTTTTTCTTTTGCTCTAAAGAATAAAGGGTCATACACACCTAGAACAATAACTATAAAAATAATTATAACTTTGTAAAAATTGTTTTAACATTAGTGAATGGTGCCGTTCACTTATCTTAACTATAACGACAACGACAAGCTGAACAATATTGTTGCGATCACTTTCGGACCGATTTTCTGAACTATAAAAGCACTGTCAGCCAATCGGAATTACTAAGAATTCACTGGACGTCATGTTCTATTAGATGTTTAAATCACGACTGGAATGTTGTCGTTAAAATGTCGTTCTTCAGTGTGGGCGCCCATATAGTTGTAGTTATAGTTATGGTTACAGTTCTTAGAGTGAATGTAATTTAAGCCCTCATACGGTTCTGCTCTGTGTGCCAGGGTCCAAGCAGTATAGTGCCTCCATAGCCTTCACGCTGGCCCTGTTCTCCCACCTGGTCAACCACGTCAACATCCGCCTGCAGGCAGAGCTGGAGGAGGGCGAGAGCCAGGTACCCGCCCTGCACACGGAGAACGCAGGTAAGAGCCCAAAGTGCTCGCAGTAAGCATTTCTCTGTGTTTATTTTCTGTGTATACGTTCGATGACGAATGGCATAAGGGCTCAAGAGAGAGAGAGAATTTTTAGACTTATTACAGTTGTGCTCTGCTACATTTTCTGCTTTCTTGATTGAATTGAGATAAATATTCTGCAGGTTATTTGCTGATTGCTGAAACTACTTTAGGAATGTTTGAGCTGCTTTTGTCAACATTTGTCAGCATTTGCTGCCATTGATTTTTGCGTATATGTGGAAATGTAACTGTCGTCAGCAAAGTAATTTTTGGGGGGCTGGTTGCTTTAAAAGGCTTGTGCAGTGTTGATGGGTTAGCCAGCCATGAGTTCCCCCGGGTTTATTGTTTGTGTCTTCATTTCCCCTTGTGTCCAGATGACCCTGAGCTGAGAGAGGCACCGCACACTACCGGCTCAGAAGAACGAGTCCTCCACAACGGCTCGCTGGAGGATGAGGAAGAGGAGGAGGAAGAAGAGGACGAGGAGGAGGACGAGGGCAAGGGCGGCAGAGGGGATGGCAGCGGCAGCGGTGGCGGTGGGCACAAGGCGGGCGGGGCCCAGCGAGGCAGCGGCGGTGATGGCGGCCCCCGGAGGAACGCTGCCTCCCAGAAGGGCGGAGCTGCAGCAGGCGGGGGCGTCGGCGGGGACAAGCTGAAGCAGAAGAGGAAGTTCTCGCGCCTGTCCATGCTGAGGCGGCGCCGCTGCGCCCGCAAGCAGGACGAGAGCGACCTGAGCGAGGGCTTCCAGAGCGACGAGGAGGAGGACGATGAGGAGGAGGAAGGCGGCGGCGGGGGGCGCGGCAGCAGCACGGACGGGCCGCTGGGGGTGACCGCGGGGCCGACGCCCAGCACGACGGCCCTGGGGAAGGAGGGCAGGAGGCCGCCGCTCACGGGGGCACCCAGCTGGGAGAGCGGCACGGACGAGGAGGAGGACGAAGAGGAGGAGGAGGAAGAAGAGGAGGAGGAGGGGGGCACGGCTTTCGACGTGGAGACGGACTCGGACATGAACAGCCAGGAGTCGCGCTCCGATCTGGAGGACATTGAGGACGGGGGTGGGCATGAGCCACCGGAGGAGGGGGAAAACGAGGATGAGGATGGAGATGGGGAAGACCACCAGCAGCAGCAGCAGCAGCAGCAGCAGCAGCAGCAGCAGCAGCAGGTAGGGATGGAAGCACATACAAATTTATTGTTCATCACGATGACAATACGGGAGATTAATAGATAGTGGCGAATTTCTGTTATCGAGATGATCGTTAATTAGGATAATTGCCAGTGTTTTCATATGAGTGAGTTCAGGATGTTGTTGCCTTCACCTGCTGAAGTAAAATTAAAGTTTGGATAGGTATTTGTTTTCCAACAAAATGTTGGTTGTTGTAAAGTGAATCCAGTATGCTTTCAAAGTTGTGAGCATATTTTAATTATTAATAAGCGTGATATCGTCAATCACATTTATTATTTTGGCCAGAAGAGTAATGACATCAAATTTCAATACCTAGCAGCAGGTGTCGAGGGAGGACGGTTCTGGAAGCCCGCTGGTCACCAACGGCCCGCTGCTTTCCAGTGACCCCAGCATCAGCAGCAACCTGCAGGCCATGTCCTCCCAGCTTTTCCAGGCCAAGCGCCACTTCCGCCTGGCGCCCACCTTTAGCAACGTCATACTCCGCCCACAGAACACGCCCAGCCCTGCCCCCGACTCCGCCCCCTTACCCCAACCCCCTGTCCTCGCTGAAGACCTGCCCAGCACCATTGGGCCTGGCACAGCCAACGGCACTAATGATAACGGTAAGGCCCATTTCCTTTGTCCTTAATAGGAGGCATCACCAGCACGTACACAGGAAGAACTTTTCACGTTAGTGCTCATGCTTGGTTTATCCGTGATGGCTGGATTAGAGTTAGATAGCTAATTTATTTTGTAATTAGAATGTTTTATTGATTTATATGAATTAGCATATTAATTAATTTGAATTAATTAATTTTGCTCAATTACGTGTTCATAATACCAAGGGCAATATTTGGAAGAGACCCTCTCAGCAGACTAAAATGCATTCGTTCCTGCAATTTTTTTCTGTATTGCATTACAATCAATACTGCTTATTTATTCTTTCGTAAATGCATTTTGTATGCATTTTTTTTATTGCATTTCATATTGTATGTTGTGCTGTTTTTCTTCATTGTGTTGTGATTGTCCCTGAATGTCATGCTGCTGCTACACTTTCATTTCCCAGCTTGGCATCAATAATCTATCTCTCTATTTAGTAAGCCAGCTGACTGGAGCTGGCCAACTCTTCATCCTGGTAGTTGAGCTAATTAGCAAAATTATAATTCCAAGAGCGCAGATAGAACCAATGCATAGGAGGACTTTTCCTTTCTGAAGTTTCCTTTCTCTGATCACTGCATGGCGTCTTACGTTCCTGCTGTCAGTCACAAAAGTGTAGTGTTGTGACGAGATGCAGGCTACTAACTCGCCTCGACCTGTGTTGCAGAGATGGACTCGGACTCCGAGGGCAGTGAACACAGCAACCAGTCCGTTCACAGTGAGAAGACCCTCCTGGAGAGGCTGCAGATTCTAACCAATCAGGGGCTGATTCCAGTGGTCAAGGTCATTGTGGATTGGCTAAGGACAAACACAGACATCATTCTTATGTGTGCTCAGGTAAACCTCTAATAAGATCATACTCTGTTCAGATTATCTGAAGAAAGATAGAAGAAAGATAAAAGATTATCTTTACCTCTTTTAACTCCTAGTGTTAGGGGTTGTTTAAGGTAATATTCACTGAGCAGTTAAAAAAGACTAAAGTTGAATTTCAACAAACCATTTGTAAAGTTTCTGTAGGCATTTAGCAGAATACAGCATACATTTACCAAAACTATCCACCAGATTATTCATTTACGCATGAAGAATTTTCACCTTCAGTCACCAATGCTCAATGCCTGGATATGCAGACAAACTAGTTAGATCAGATTCAACTATGCACTACACAAGTCACAAATTAAAGGCAGCAAAATAGTTAGTCTGTCACCAGAAGTATAAAAGTACTAAGTACATTGCACAACTAACCTTGTCTCTGAGCCATAAAGAATATTTAAGGATTGTAATATTAGACTTGAGACAAAGTTTGAGACACAGGCCAGTCTTTGAAACAATGCTCGATTTCACATATTGACAATTGGAAGTGAAAAGACATCCTCTTGAAATTTGCTTATGTGCTGTCCTCTCCATCTCCCCCACCTGCTTACCCAGAGTTCTCAGAGTCTGTGGAACAGGCTTTCAGTGCTGCTCAACCTCCTGCCCGACGGGGCCAAGATGCTGGACGCAGGTGAGTCTGACTGGATCCTTCCCTGGGGTCACCACTCTCTCATGATGCAGACTCTTGACACAGCAAAAAACTCTCTGAGTAGTAAAAAGGAAAAAAAAAACTACCGCACACTTGCTTGCCTTGGCAAACCTGATGACGCTGAAGGCAAAGTAGTTTTTTTGTTTCTTTTTATATTGCCTAATAAGCTTGTGCGGTCTTCTTGCATCTGACTGTCTAAGGTAACTTGAACCCTTGGAGACTCTCTGGGTAGTATTTAAATAATCCAGTTAATTCACATCCAGTTATTTAGACTCAGTGGTTGAACTGTTGATCTCGCCGAAAGGCTTATTGTTATACTTTAGATGTAATAATATTTTGTATGTAGTAATAATCAGGAAGTGCATGCAGATATGAAATGCAGATGGTGGACATGAATATGGTGGCAGTGTAAGTGATTTAAGAAAGGGTTTTCAAAACCGATAGTCACAGCGGACAACTTTAAAAACCAAAGCTTTTGTGCTGCCTCTGCCGCGCTTGTTCACTGTGTGTAGAGAGTGACACATGACCACAGGTGTTTCTAATGTGTCCTTAGACCTGGATGGGCCTGTGTGGTTATGTGACCGAAGCTTTTAGGTTCTAGGTGATCAATCTGCCACTTTGAAAATGGATTTACGCTATGCAGTTTGAAAAGCCTGAGCATTCCATCTCCCTTTGAATTAACGACAGGTTTTGTTTACATAAGTGGACCTAACTCAAATAACCCCAAAGTAAATGGGTGCCATTACGTTTAATTTAGATGTTGTTTATCTGGCTTTTGAGCTCGATGTCAGTGATGAACATAATGTTCATTGGTCTGCAAAAAAACATTGCCATTATACTGTTATGAGACTAATAAAATCAAACTTGTAGCATGTGTTAGCGTCTGTCATAAAGCTGGATGAAGCAGCAATACAACCGGTTAGTGTGACGTCACACTCCGCTGCGGTCTCTTTTCTCAACTGGAGTGTTCGGAGTACGCTCTGAACGGTCTTCGAGTGTGACACTCTGAATAAACGAACGACAGTTCCATAAGCACTCTGAGTTTACAAACGGCGTGCTTGGAGTAGCAGTTTACAAATGCACCCATAGGATTTGTGTGTGTGTGTGTGTGCGTGCGCGTGCAAATGTAATGGCAGTGTACGTGATGCATATGATTTGTGTGTGTTTGTGTGCAGATGTGATGGCAGTGTAGGTGATGCATATGATGTCAATGTGATGTCTGTGTGTGTCTGTGTGCAGATGTGATGGCAGTGTAGGTGATGTGTGTGTGTGTGTGTGTGTGTGTGTGCTCAAATGTGATGGCAGTATAGGTGATGCATGTGATTGATGTTTGTGTGCAGATGTGATGGCATTGTAGGCGATGTGTGTGTGTGTGTGAGAGAGAGAGTGTGTGCAGATGTGATGCCAGTGTAGGTGATGCATTTGATTTGTGTGTGTGTCTGTGCAAATGTGACAGCAGTGTAGGTGACGCATGTGATGTTTGTGTGTGTGTGTGGGTTTTGTGTGCAGATGTGGCAGCAGTGTAGGTGATGCATGTGATTTGTGTGTGTGTGGGTTTTGTGGGCAGATGTGCCAGCAGTGTAGGTGATGTGTGTGTGTGTGTGTGTGTGTGTGTGCGCGCAGATGTGATGGCAGTGTAGGTGATGTATATGTGTGTGCGCAGATGTGATGGTGTAACCCAGGTCTTCCTGCGCAGTCCAGACCCAGTCTCGAACTCGCGACCTCACAGCAACTTCGGTATGGGAGACAGACACGCTACCAAGTGAGCTAAAAGCCGGGCTATTAGCTCAGTCAGCAGCGTATCTTTTTGAGGCGTCGGGAGGGAGGTTTACCAACGTTCTACGCCGAGCTGTGCTAGCTGGCATCCGTTACAATGGCAGTGTAGGTGATGCATGTGATTTGTGTGTGTGTGCAGATGTGGGCGTGAGCTCGGAGGTGGGGGAGCTGCTGGGCCGGTGTGAGCAGCCGGGCCTGGCGCAGACTATGCTGCTGCCGGAGGACGTGGCCCTGCGCCACCTGCCCGCCCTCAGCGCCGCACACCGCCGCATGGACTTCAGCAACAGCAGGCCCACACTCACCACACTACATGAGGTAATATATATATCACACACACACACACCACAGCACACACTGCCGCATGGACTTCAGCAACAGCAGGCCCACACTCACCACACTACACGAGGTAATATATATATCACACACACACACACACATACACACCGCCGCATGGACTTCAGCAA
This sequence comes from Coilia nasus, assembly GCA_027475355.1. Taxonomy (NCBI): domain Eukaryota; kingdom Metazoa; phylum Chordata; class Actinopteri; order Clupeiformes; family Engraulidae; genus Coilia; species Coilia nasus. The sequence goes on along the minus strand of CM050218.1, from coordinate 13,466,236 downwards.
CAGCAGGCCCACACTCACCACACTACACAAGGTAATATACATACCACACACACACACACACACACACCACAGCACACACCGCCGCATGGACTTCAGCAACAGCAGGCCCACGCTCACCACACTACACGAGGTAACACACACACACACACACACACACACATACACACCGCCGCCTGGACTTCAGCAACAGCAGGCCCATGCTCACCACACTATATGAGGTAATATACATACCACACACACCACACACCACAGCACACACCGCTGCATGGACTTCAGCAACAGCAGGCCCACCCTCACCACACTACACGAGGTAACACACCACACACATACACACACACACACAACGCACCCATACACACCGCCGCATGGACTTCAGCAACAGCAGGCCCACCCTCACCACACTACATGAGGTAACACACACACACACCACAACACAAGTATGCACACACCACCGCCTGCACTTTAGCGCCAATTCTTCCTCTTTCACCACACTGCACGACGTAACACACACATCGCAACACACACACAAACACACACACACACACACACACACACCGCAACACAAGTATACACACACCACCGCCTGCACTTTAGCGCCAACTGGTCCACTTTCAGCACACTGCACAACGTAACACACACACACACACACACACCCCAACACAAGTATACACACACCACCGTCTGGACATTAGCACCAGCTGGTCCACTTTCAGCACACTGCATACAGTAACACATGCGTACACACACACACACACACACACACACACACCCCACAACATACACACGCCACAAAATACGCGCACACAAAACACACAAATACACACCAGTCATTGCAGCTCCCTCCCCACATTGCATCACCCTTCCCCATTGCACATACTGTTACATGCATGTAGCCTGAGCAATAGTAGGTAAAAGGGAAGTTGAACCACTCAACCAGCAACCCACTATTCCTTTTGACATCAGTCTGAACCATTAATACTTTTCCATTACCCCAGTACTGGACAAGACGGGAGGAGTTTATTTATGCAACGCAGTTTATGCACATATGTAATTCAAAGTGTTTTAGAAATCCTACAGATGCCACATCTGTCAGTGGAATAAAACAAATGCATTACAAAAGTTGTTAAAGATTTTAAATGGTACAGTTCAGACAGTGCTCTTCATAATCAAGGGCTAATCTCATGATTTAAAAATCAAACAAACTAAAAAAAACTTATCTGCCTGCTTTTCTTCCTCTCTCTCTGTCCCTCTCTCTCTGTCTCTCTCTCTCTCCCTGTCTCTCTCCCTCTCTTTTTCTCTCTGTCTCTCTTTCTCCCTCTCTCTGTCGCTCTCTCTGTCTTTATCCCCCTCACTCTGTCTCTGTTTCTCTCATTCTCTGTCTCTTTCTCCTTCTCTCTCTGTCTCTCTCTCTTTCTCGTTCTCCCTCTCCCTCTCGCTCTTTCTCTCTCGCTCTCGCTCTCCCTCCCTCTCTCCCTCTCTCCCCTTCTCCCTCTGCAGTGTATGGTGCGTGTGTGCTGCATCCGCAGCTTCGGCCACTTCCTCACCAGTCTCCAAGGCAACGTGCTGCACTTCAACCCGGAGGCGGGCATCTTCACCAGCATCAGCCAATCGGAGCAGGACAACCTGGTCCAGCAGGCCAAGGCCCAGTTCCGCATGGTAGGGCAACAGGCCTGTCAGGTTGGACCAGTCATTTGATCAGTCTGACCCCCATGAGACCTTTTCCTCATATAACACCGTCTCTGCCAGTTCCTCTCAAAACCTCCTCCTCTTAAAACACTGCTTACACACCGATTATACACTGCACATGGCAAGCGGGGGTGAATTGGTAATACACATAACCACTGTGCTGGGAATCCGGTTTCCTGTATCAGGAAAATATTTTGATCGGACCATAAATTTATTCATTGATTTCAGTTGTAAGTATCGAACGAGGGACAGGCGCAGCATAAGCATACTCTGGTAATTGCTTTGCCATGTGAGTGTAACTGTATCAAATTACAGCCTCGTAAGCCGTGCATTATGTTGTGTTTATAAGCGCGGTAGAAAGCCAATCGATGGAGGGTCTTTTACACTGAGATGTATGTGTGTGAGGACCTCCTGTAAATCTGCACCCTGAGCAGCGATCAGCCCCACCGGCGTGGCCCTCATAACTCCATCAGTCTGACGGTGGAGCTCGTAACGTACCTCCATTTCCACTCTTTATGGGCGCTATATATGCTGGAGTGCAGTTTACGGAGGGCTTTGCCTGTCCCTGAAGGGTGCTCATCGTCGGGCTCATGAAATGCAGGGTACAAAGAACATCCTGAATTGTCTGTGAATTTTTCCAAGTTGTTTGTGTGTAAATATGACCCGTTTGTGAGCCCAAGTACATGTCCACACAAATCCCCTCTGGGGTTCACACACTATTTCATTTCAGGTGTTTCACTATAAACTGTGTGTTTGTGTGTGTGTGCGTGAATGCATGCGTGTGTGTGTGCGTTTGTGTGTGTGTGTGTTCTCTGTCTGCAGGCAGAGGAGGAGGCTCGCAGGAACCGCCTGATGAGAGACATGGCTCAGCTCCGCTTACAGGTACCCTCTCTTACCCCTCCCTACCCCTCTCTACCCCTCTCTACCCCTCTCTACCCCTCTCTACCCCTCTCTACCCCTCTCGTCTGTAGACTTCAGTACCCTCCCTAAGCCTCCCTACCCCTCCCTACCCCTCTCTACCCCTCTCTACCCCTCTCGTCTGTAGCCTTCAGTACCCTCCCTACGCCTCCCTACGCCTCCCTACCCCTCCCTACCCCTCTCTAACCCTCTCTAACCCTCTCTACCCCTCTCTAACCCTCTCTACCCCTCTCGTCTGTAGACTTCAGTACCCTCTCTACCCCTCTCTACCCCTCTACACCTCTAGTCTGTAGGCTTCAGTGCCCTCTCTACCCCTCTTGTCTGTAGGCTTTAGTTTCTTCTTTTCCTTTTTTTCTGTTCTCATTTTCCTTCAATCATTTGTCATCTTCATGGCTGTCTCTCCTTTTTTCCTCCCCACCTCTCTCCCGTTTCTCTCTGTCTGTATGTGCGGCTGCAGTTGGAGGTGTCGCAGCTAGAGGGCAGCCTTCAGCAGCCCAAGGCTCAGTCCTCCATGTCTCCGTACTTGGTACCCGACTCGGCCTCCCTGTGCCAGCACCTCCACCTGCTCAGGCAGCTGGCTAGCAGCGGCTGCTTCATCATCATTATCCCACGCACAGGTACGCCGAGGTTTAGCCTCACACACGTCAGGAGTTATAACATTACAATATTAGTATATTGTTTCTTTTTACAGGCAACTGTACAATGACAGTAAAGGTCTTGAAGTCTTGATTATTACTTTAATATACAGCATCTAATTCAGTTATTCTGAGTAGTCATCGAAAGGAATTTTACCTTAACACACAGCATCGGCTTCATTCATCCCGAGTATAGTCTGTCACTGAAAAGGACAACTTTTTTAACCCTATGTGACAAGAGCCCAAGTCTTTGATATCGCTTTCCCTTAGACATTTACATAAACATTATAGTCAGCTTGAATGTACTGACACCTGAGTGTTTGCTCATGCGTAGTGTTATTTGGTCCCCAACCTCCTTTGAAACTTAGTGAAGTCACCATCACAACCTGTGTGGCATTCCACCTGAATATACAAACTTTTTAGCCAGTTGGACATCACTGGTACTTTTTTTTAGCCGTTTCACAATGAGGATTATTTATTCACGGGCTGCTCTTGTGTGCACGTGTCCCAGGCAGCACAATAAACAATGAAGCGATGAAGTCATTTTCTTTTTTCTTCTTACAGCCTAAGCCTGACATTCATTGAGTACATTTCGTAATGGCCTGGATAGGCATTGCGCAACACATTTTTGAATTGCACATTATATTTTGGTTTGTAATTTTGTGTGTGTGTGTGTGTGTGTGTGTGTAGTGATTGATGGGCTCGACATGCTGAAGAAGGAGAATCCTGGAGCGAGAGATGGAATCCGTTTCCTGGAATCTGAGTTTCGCAAGGGGAATAGGTGTGGCTTCATTCTCACAACTCTTCTGACTTTTGGATGAACTCCTCTGCTTTGTTTCCACAGTGGGGTGGGGGGGGACTCTGCTTTGGAGCGTCATGATTAAAATAGCATGCATGTGTATGTGTAAAGGTTTGCAGTGTATACTGTATATATGGTATCACTGTTGATTTTGGTGGGGTTATAGCAGTCAGTCATCGGGTGGTTGCAAGTTCGGCCTCAGGATCTGCCACCACTGTGCTCCTGAGCAAAGCACTTAACACCAATGTGCTTCACAGGATTAGTTAGTAGTTAGTTAGTTCAATAGTTAGTTAATTTGTTAATTTGCTTGTTTAGTATCTGCTAAATGACATGTAAAATGACTACATTATGTTGGCTCAGTAAAGTAACAGTTTAAAGACTTTTCAGTGGTAGAGCAGGACAAATATTCATCACAGACACCTACTGTTAGCTTTATTCATAAAACAATTATTTTTTCGAAAGTTCTAACATGAGTTACCAAGCATAGAAAGCAAAAGTTTATTTTTTAACCCTTTAAACTTGCACCTATCTCTTGTCAAGATTACAGTTTTTCGGAAAGCATATTGACACACGTTGCATTTCCATGGCAAATGTTGTCTCAGATAGTTCTGAATGTTCTAGAATGCCCAAAATGTTCTCTCTGGTGTAGTGCCACGCAAAGACTCTAAACAACTCTATAAGTGTCAAGACTACAGTAGCTGCCAGTGTAAATGTAAACAGTGGCATATCATATGTTTTTTCTTCAAGGATTCTATATTGTCTTTTAGTTATGATAAGTTCCGCCATATTTCCTCACCCTGTAGGTATATCCGCTGCCAGAAGGAGTCAGGAAGGACTTTCGAGCGGGACAAGCTGAAGCGGCAGGACCCTGAGGCCTGGTGAGACCTCTTTGCTTAGTGTGTTCACAGGCATTCAGCCCTAGCCTGGTAAACCAGCCCCTCGTACTTCGTTTCATTTTGTACAGAGGGTCTGGAACAGAGACCGTCAGAAACGTTTTGTAGGAGGCGTGGACTCTGCTGAAGTTTAAAAAAAGTGCCTCTGCCTTTACCCAATCGCTAAAGCCTGGTCGTCACGTATGCAATTAGCCTACCTACTACAATTCAAATGTAGTACGCAAGGTCAACGTCACGGCTAACGAACACACCCTCTGTTCGTTGATTGCATCGGTCTTTCTGGGACTTGCTAAATGACCCTCAAGAGATTCCGGTCCAGGCCCTCTGTACAAAATGAAATAAAGTACGAGGGGCGGGTTTACCAGGCTACCAGTATTATGCCCTGGGAGCCATTTTGCACGTGCCATAAGGGCATTCTGTGTCAATGTTAGCAGGCCCTTAAAAAAGGTACTTGGAGTTGCAAAGTGTCAAACAGCTATTTCTATTTGCACATGACTTTGCAAACTTGGGTCAGGACAAGGCCTTTATGTTTGAAAAGACCATCACCTAGATAAGCAGGGTATTTTTCTGGATATGTACCGAGTCCGGTACCAACAAAGACCTTCTTAGGCACCTTTAATTAAAAAATAGGAACATTTATCAAGCACAAATATTTGCCGCTCTGTTATACACTCTTGTCAAACCTGGATTTAAAAGATATAAAAAGCAGGTTTTCAGTATATTTACTATGGTAACAGGTGGTGGATAGAATCCACTGAATTGTACAACAAAAGGCTATAGAAACATTAATTTTTCTAAGAACACCCTGAACTGCATTTGAAAGTTCGAATCTCGACTGATGGGACTTTGACGGCGTCCACAAATCAATGAATCTATCAATCAAGTTATTGTTTAGATTGCAAATGGATATCCCCATACCTACGTACTCTTAGGGAATTTAGTTCATTGCCATGTATCAATGGACATGCATGGAAATATAAAAACAGTTGGGCCAGAGTATTGCATTGCAAAATCATGATGTGTACAGCTAGCACATGCTTGCTTAATCTCACACCAGTGAGCATGGTAGATCCTAAAACACTGAATGCAACTAAGTCACAGCAATGCATTTTGTTGTGTAGTGTAGGTGACTCTTCAATAAGAATAAACACTATTCTGGATTCTGGTAGCTTTCTAGGGTACCAAGGAACAAGCTATATGTTAGCTTGGTATTTATGAGTCTTAATTTGTAGTTGTTTGAGTCAGGCGTTGAACTCGCTGTTGTGTTGTTTGAACCCCAGGCAGCTGTATAAGATGGTGGACAGCTGTCGTCAGCTAACGGGATCGCAGAGCAATGGAGACGAGGACACGGTCGGCATGGTGACCATCCTTACTGGTCACTCTATTCCCGAACTGTCTGCTCGCTCTGGACCCATGAAGGTGAGCAATCTCTCTCTCTCTCTTTCTCTCTCTCTCTCCCCCTCTCTCTCTCTCTCATACACACACACAGACAAACAAGCTTACAGCTTTTTTTACATTCAGTGGCAGGTCTGTAATTTAATCAGAAACAGTAACCCTCAGAGATATCGAAAGTAAGAGGGGTCATCCTGATGTGTACAATTGAGATTCAGGATCTAAAGTGTATGTGTATTAGGATTTAATGTGTGCACTTGTTTTATGATTATAGACTTTTAATTTATTTGATTGCATCACTATGATAACCCATGCATGGACTTCCTCTCCATCATTCCTAACTGTCTCATGCATTATCCGCTGTAAATGCATCTCTGGGTGACTGACACTGCATTTTATCCAGGACTGTTTCATCTTTTTGCATTCCATTATTTGGTTGATTTAATTAAATATATATATTTATTCATTCTATATCAATTCGTATCTATCAATAGACCACGTTTGCCAAGTCAGTGTGTCTTAGTCAAAGTCCAGCTATCTCTCTTTACATTACAGGGATATACAATTTTATTTTTATTTAAAAACTTTTTTATTATTTATTTATTTTATTATCATTAATACTCGGTTACAAATTGATACTTAAAATTAGTGCTGAATTATGCATTTGTAACCGTATCAGTATCAAGCAAGCTGTCTTCACCTTCTCAAACACCAAAATAATTGTGTTGTATTCCTCATGATGAAGTGCAAACTAAAGTAGGTCTTTGTAGTTAGCCGTTCATACCTTTACAGTACACAGTAGTAGTAGTTTATCCCTTTGCAACTTAAATTATAAAGGAAGATGGACAGTGCATGTCAAGAAAAAAACTGCAGTCATGACTGTTGTGTGTGATTTTTTATTTATTTTTTTATTTTTTTGATGACACCAAAGGTATGATTTTGTTTATCTGTTGATAATGTCTGTCACAACCAGGTTGGCTATGTTCATGTACCCAAAATGTGAAAACAAAACATTGAGAACTAATTTTAGAATACAAAGGAACACTAGAATTAAATCAATGACTTCGCATGAAACGTAAATGCCAGGGCTAGTGGTTTGATCCTCTTAGCTGAACGTTGCCATTACTTATCTGAAACATGATGCGATTCGGTTTCTCTAAAAGCCAAATGATGATGCAAATTTGGCAATAGCCTTGATTAGGACACCGTTGATGGCTAGATCAGTTGCAGTGGTATTGGTGGCTTGTTACCGCATGCCAAAAAAACTGACATCACAAACAGCTCTGATGTACCAAAATTGACTCGAGTTACACATAAGAATATAAACTTTGATTCGTAAAAGTTCAGGTGGTATTCCAGAAAGCTGGTGTAACGGAGAGCAAGTACTAAGCTAATAGCAGAGCCCCATGGCCAGGGATGGGAATCGAAAACAGGTTCTTGTTGAGAACCGGTTCCCCGTGTTTCAGTTCCTTGGAATTGTTTGCCAGTTTTGCCAATTATTCCCTAATTGATTCCAGCGGGCCTGACTAATGTCACGTATCTTATGCAAGTTACGCAACGTGCATAGAGATGTGCAGTCAGCAGGAAACATGGCACCTCACTGTTGGGTTTGTAAAGTCATGTTACTTATAAACTAAACAAAGTTGATGCAAATCAACCTTTTTGTTGTCCTTTTTTTCCAAATGAGAATCGATAAGAGAATTGATAAAGCACCGAATCGTTAAGCAGAATCACAAATGGAAAATGGAATCGTAATTGTAAAAATCTTATCGATTCCCATTCCTACCAATGGCTATGGCCTATGGCGTTGTTCTCCTAGTAGAATAAAGCCATGAGACACTATTAGGTGGCATGCCACTCAGCCTGAGTTAACTTATCTTGGTTAGTCACTTAACCTTGACCCCAAGTTCAATGTACCAACTTTTTAAATGGGCCCGAATTTTCACACCATCATCCTCTCAACCTGCTGTTATCTTCCACCTAGCAGCACAGATCTAATTCAGGAGACAGACTCATTACACCTCCATTATGCCACCGCACCCCTCCCCTCTCCCTGTCTGACATCAGGCCCTCCTGTCTGCCAGTGCCGTCCGCTGTTATGACCAGCTGCTGGGAGACGGCTGTATTTTTAGGCTGCCTCGATGTTTCGGCCCTGTTAAATATTAAGTCTGGGCCTTGCAAGCGACTGCGCGACTGTTGCTGGGTTGGAGCTTGGTGTTGAGTTGGGTTTTTTTTTTCGCTGTATATTGTGAATACTAATTCATTTTCGTGTGTGTGTTTCTCTGTGTGTGTGTGTGTGTGTGTGTTTGTGTGTCTCTTTGTGTGTGTGTGTTTGTCGTTGCCCCGGCGACAGGCTGCCATGGCAGCAGTGGCAGCGGCGGGCATGGAGCTGAAGAACGTGGTGGAGTTCTACCGCCAGTGGAAAGAGATGGGCTGAGGAAAGCTTTGCCGCGTGGGCTACTTTGGCTGATTCACACATCCACTCCCTCTCTCTCTCTCTTTCTATTTCTCGCTCTCTCTGTCTATCTCTCTCTCTCTGTCCTCATCCACTCTACCGTCTGTATCTGATTCTCCGAGACAACAAGTAAAACATGAAGTGAAACCCGTGGAAAGGGAGAATAAGATGACAGCAGGCCTGAGGCTGCTGTGTGTGTTTGTAAGGTGGAGCACAGGAATAGGGAGAACCGGAGAAAGGATTTATTTTATTTCTTAAAAAAAAAACACAAAAAAGAATTAAGAGCAAACGAAAATAAACATGCAGATCCCTCGCCCTTCTCTCACCCAGAGAAAGAGGTGCCTCTTCGTGCGGAGTAAGGCGAGGTTTTTTTTTTTTTTTTGTGAGGGGAAGGCCATTCAGACATAAAGTGCCCCTGGTTTACATGTGTAGTACTCAACCAGGTCTTGTTTGAAGAGGTGAGAGCCTAACAGTTCACTGAGAGAGAGAGATGTACACACATACACACGCATATACACAACCCGAGGAGAAGACGTGATTACCAATATATAAATATATATAGAGCGCAAGTGTTTTTTTTTTATTTCCTCCTTCCTTCTACAAGTTTAGGAAGCTTTGGGGGCCTGATCTGGGCTTGCTTTTTACAGTCGGCTCCAGCCACCCTTGTCTCGTAGGTGGTGAGGGGGCGACTGCAACTGCAGCAGCATAGCTACAAGCCACCAGAGTTCCTAACGCTCACACAGGAAAGTTCTGGAACCTGGCCCTCGTGCCAAAGCACGGTTCCTTTAGCCACCTGTAGGACTCACCCCGAGAGGGAGGTCAAGGTGGAAGGATTTGCACGTCTGTCGGGATTGTTTTTTTTTTTTTTTTTCAGTTGTGGCTTTTTTTTGTTTTTGTTTTTGTTTTGCTGTGTACTTTTTTGTGAACAGTGACATAATGTATTCAGTTATGTATGTATAGAGAGAAAAGGGGTTATGTAAGGACAAAAAAATCAAGAAAAAAAAACAAAAAAAAACAAAGATGGTTGGTTTTATGCGATTTTATTTTTGTATGTTGTACCGTTTTCTGTGTCTTGTCTTGTTTTTTTTGGGTTTTTTTTGAGCCTTTGTAAACTGTGCTGAACACAGTACTGGGAAGGGTTCGACCGGGAAGGCCAGGAGGCTGACTTGGGTCATGTCTCCCGAAACCGTGTTGTGATTGTGTCGATTTCATGCTTGCATGGGCGTGGTCACCGCAGAGGTATCAGCCCCTTTTCCATCATCGTCATCATCATCAAAAACTCCCCAGTGTCCAGAGGTGTGGAGAAGGTTGTGTTCGATTCCAAGAACAACTACATCTACCATCACATCAACATCACCACCCCACTTCCCTGTTCAGTTCCCTGAAGATCTACTAAACGGTGACATTTCCACCACCAGTTTCCCTCCATCCGCAACCACAGCACATCACCATTCCCGCCATTCACAGCGCAAAAGGAAAACAAATGTATGTGTGACTTCATGCATTCAACAATAAAAAAACAAGACTTTACGACTGCATTTGAGTTTCTTGCTGTGCATGTCTTGTGTTTTGTTTAGAGTCTGTGTTAAACTGTAAATGTGCTTTTACGGTAGTGTGACAGCCTGGTAAACCAGTCCCTTGCAGTACACTTCTTTTCATACCTCTGTGTTGGTGTCATGTGTTTGGTCAGATTTGTGCCTGACATGCAGACAAGAAGGATATATGCAATAGACTATAGTTTTCCTGAAAGTTTTCAGGCCTATTTGTCATCTAAAGGCATTTGAAGCATGTACCATTGCCATCTTCAGTAAGCCAGTAGGAAAATATACAGTTCTCTCCATCAGAAGGGTTTGCCTTTGATTAAATAAAACCTTTTAGGGAGAAGAAATACAATATTTTCAATATAATGTCTAAATATAAAGGCCTTCAAATCACTTTAATTCACTGACCTAAATTGCCCATGCCGAATCAGCCTCCTGCTTTCATGGGGTGCCTCATCCATGCCTGTAACTGGGTCTCTGTGTCCTCGTTCACCATGTAACTGCCATTCTAGGCCCAGTGCCCCCTTTGCCCTCGGCTGTATGCCCAGATCTCATCTTGGCACAAAGTTTAGTCAGGGCCTTGGAGCATTGTGCTTCTTGCTTTGAAAGATGGCCGAGTGCCGTCCCCCGTTTGGGAACATTTCTCACACACACACTTGGTCCCGTGGCACCACTGAACCATCAGCCAGTTCGGTTGGCTGGGAAGATTTTGCCGGTCAGAAAATTGTGCCCATTCAACGACTTATGGTTTAACGTTGCTACAGAGCAAAGCAACTTTTAGTTTTTTTGTGGGGCACCCAACGGTTTAAGAGAATTGCTCGCTGGCAAAGATTTTACTGTCAGTAGGATCGAGTGTCCATCAGACTCGAGCTATGTGGAAATTAAATTAAGAAAAGCCGAATGTTTGAGTCATTACGTAATAACGGAGGAAAGACCGTTCTTTGTAAATAGCGTACGCTGTGGCGGCTGTTTGCGCCACATAGATGGAGAAAGCAAGCATCCTTCCCAGATATCAGTGGAAAAATCATGCGATGGAGGGGTTGCCAAGCTGATCTATTTTGCAGTCTCCTGACTTCTGAAAACAACGTTCCTTTCTTGTCCCTGTCCAATGAAAAAGTCGTGTCCAGAGGGTGGGATTTAGACTTGTGGTCTACACTTTTACTTGCAAGAGAGGAAGAATGCGATAGATAAAGAAAGTAGCTTGGGTGCGTTGACAGTTTCCCGTGGTTGATATTTTTGTTGTATGATGGTTTACAACTAAATCCTGGCCATTGGAATCGATTCCGCGCGTTGGAGAGCGCGGATGATTTCCAAGGCATCATAAAGCTGAAAGGTAAGCGCTTCGAGCTGTTGTCATTTGGTGACGAATCACGTGTTCCTTTGTTTTCCTCTGCCGTCTTACGAAACTATGCATGGACTCCACGCATCAGTCAACCAAAACAATTTTGGGATGTGCGACTTTGTGTCTTGATGAAGTGGGAAGCGAGTAAACTGAATGTAGAAGTATTGATAGCCTATCATGTTATCATGATTTGTGATGAATATCTTGAATGTTTTTGTTTTGATGAGACCTTGGATCAGAAAAATCAACATAGACAACAAGCCTAACATTACAGTGTATGGTAGTCCATTGTTTGTTCTTCGCAGGGGGTTTCCTATGTGCCATTATCTTATTTTCGCTCTCTTAATGTAATTACGATAATCTATTTTGTTATCTGTAAATTGCTTTAATGTTGGCAGAATAAAAGAGGAACTACAAATACTGCAGTCACATAGGGGAAAATGTACATATAGCGACCTTTAAGTCACTGCCTTGTACAAACATCCTTCTGCGTTTCAATAAATAAACATTTGTGGGCCAAGGAATGCTCTTGGACATGTAGACCTCCTACAGTCGCGGCGCGCACACATGGCTCGTTATTGGGGCGGTAGCAGTCCACGTGAGCAGTACTGGAGATTGCCTCAGCGTTCCGCGAGCCACCACCACACTGTACTAAGGGTTGGCCCTAAGTGGGACAAGCCCTCCCGTTTCTTCTGGCACACAACATTCCCACCAGCTCATCTCCTTCTCAGCATGTCCGCTCTCATGAGGACTTCCAGGAAAAATGAACAAAGTCTCTGACCACTGTATGTATTGCAAACAATTTTCTAGGCTTTGGGGATTTCTAATAATTTAAACCTCATTTATTATCTGTCTTGCTAATGTAACTTGTCAGTAGTACATGTGACTGAGACACCTTTTGAACTATTTCCAACTGCTTACACGGTTACACCGCAGGATTCAGCAACTTGTGCAGTGCATTGCATGCGATCTAGCTGTACTCGTTGAACTATTGTCTTCTAAACAGCGGAAATTAGCAGGAACTTACATTTTACCCCTTTTAATCTGCATTTTACCAGTCAAGTTATTTTTTAGGTTGTCTTAACGATTTCCCTACTTTTCCTACTTTCTCTTCGCCACACTGAGATCCTGGTAAAGATCTAGCTTTATAAAGCTAGATGATGATTGTGTTGTGTAGTGTAGCCTCAGTGGAATGTATGTGATTAATTACCAGACATATGGAATTTATACCACCGTGTTGTCAATCACAGCAGACACATACATGGAGACAAAACAATTTTTTGCTCTTTTCAAAATACCACTACAGCATTAGCTATTATTTTATTACTCAATCTGATAGATTCATTCTTAGGGGGACAGGGATCATGCTCTCTCCACTTCTAAGACATGTAGACTTGCTTTAGTTGCTCTGCTTAATCAACCTTAATCAACATTACATAGTTAGTATTGTGTTAACTGCACTGACAAAAAAAATGAGTTAACTTTTTAAATTGAAACATTTGACTGAACAGGTAGCCCACAGGTTTTTTCAAACGTAAGCTTGCATTACACGCCAGCAACTTGTTTTGTCCAGTTTATCATATTTAGTCTGTCACTTAATGGCAAGTCAAAACATTTTAGACTTTTTTTGAACGTTTACACAGTTCTAACACAGCATATTGATTTCTGTTATTTATTCTTGAAAGAATTATGAGTTGCTGAATATCAAGATTGCCTCTGCAATGTTCCATTCTTGCAGTATCCAGGAGAGGATGGATAGCATTGAGAACATTGTTGACATTTATAAATCACATTAATGTCCTTGGTTTATATCAAAATTATTGTTTTGAGTTTGTCTCAAGCCTACTTGTCAAGTTGCATAGTTGTAAGTTTATATTGTGTATATAGTTCCCTGACTGAGACCCTTGCTGGAAAACAGGAAGTTGCTTCAGGCACAATATACAAATCAAAACAAATACGACCTACTTTGGTTTGAATATGATGTTGCACTACACATAGATAACACACGAGTTTATTAGAAGGATCAGCACCTACCAATGGAAAATTTTGTATCAATGTGACCAATTAAAACTTTTGCATGTGCATGCAAACAGTGATGATTAGTCATCAACTGAGACCATGTTGTTCTTGTCCTTCTGGGGAGCACGTTTTGCATGGTCATGTATTGACGTATTGAAGGAATCTGTCAGGCAGATGTGTGAGCTGCACTTGTGTGTGAAATTAAGTGTTGCATGTCTAAGGTGGCGTGTAGTGGAGCGGAGCGGAGCAGACTCTGTAAGCTCTGCTTACTCGGCACTCTGTACTGCTGACAACACCTGCTGTGTGGCTGGCGTCCACCTTACAGCAACAAGACTACACATCAGGAAGGGCTATAGTCTTTTAGATTCGAGAAAAAAGCATAATGTAACATAAATAATAGATTGATATAAAGTAGAGTAGAGAGTACAGAGTAGTGGTTGAGAAAGAGCTGTGGTAATTCACATTTGTGAACTGATGGTATGAGACAAGCAAGCTATTCGCCTGGGGATAATGCCAGACTCACTCACAACTATTGAATTGGAATAGATAAGTTAAATTAATTTTGAAACTGCCATAATGCAAGTCAGGACTCAAAAAAGAAAAAAAACCTAGACCCATTGGAAAGGAGTGTTGTGTTATGGGCAATTAGAAAGTGATTGTCATGAGACTCCATTACTTAGCCTCACAAATAAAAAATGTCAGCCATTCAAGCATCACAACCTGTTGCGTTTTCCACTGGCCGTAGGTATAAGAATGGGGGCTATTCATCTGAGGGATATCATGTCCCATGATCATGAGTGTGTTTTGAGGCAGGGGGAAGCAGCCTTTCCAGCGAGCATGTTTTCCAGTTGTCCTAGGTGGAGGAGGACGACAGGACGCTCTGTTCAGCCCGTAACGAGTCCAAATTATATTTGTGTCGGTGCGCCATGGCAACGGTGATGGGAGTGAGAGGTTGTTTTGAAAATCGCCACTGGCTCGTCCAAACTTTTGAAAAATATTACAGATAATGTTACTCTGCGGGCTCTGAGGCGTGTTATTTTCTGTGGCGAGTCCAGAGACAAACTGCAGCTCGTGCAGAGGCACAAAGCTGTCCAAGTACTTTTCCACTTCTTCCTGTCTGGGTGTGGCACTGTTTGACAACCCCTTGCCAACCCCTGCGCCTTCATGATGACCTCCAAACAACGCAATGAAATCAGTGGGGCAGTGCAGAGTTAAGGCACGCAAACAAAGTTTGCTCTCCTTTGTAAAATACAAAACATAATTTGCTTGCCTTTCTATGGCTACTGATGTTTAAAGTTAAGCAATCTTCTTTTGACCACTGTGTGAAGGGCTGTTTGTCCACCTTCCTCTTTACCACGATGCCACTGAATGAACTATGCCTGAAAGCCACATGCAAATATACTCCTTTGTAAGAGGAATGTGGCCTACTTGACACTTTTGCTTCTGGTATGAGGGCTGATAGTAAAACCAGTCGAACGCATAGGAGTCCCTCTTGTGCATGAAGTCTTTCTTTTAATACTTTGTAGAAAAACAAAAAGTCAGCTCGATCAGGTTGTTAAACACAATATGTTTTTTTTTTTTTTTACCGTGATGTTTCGGGCTTACTCACCCTTCCTCAGATGTGATTTGGTCCTGGTCGAGCGGACTTTTTCCTTTTGTACATATGTCGACTGTGTTTTAGTCCTGTTCCCAGTTCAAATCCTGGATGTGCGTGCTTTTGTTGAACTCTCATGTTTCTTTAAAACTTTATCAGACTGATTGGTTTTCTGTGCAGAAGGCAGCATGCACTGCAAACACACATACAGTGAGCAGAATAATATTTAACTAACCTGCAGGTATTTTTTTTTACCTGATTTAAAGTCTCGGCAGTTTACCATACTCATATCTGTGCCCCACAGATGTACCTTTCAAGGTCTACTGTTTGAACACCTTAAGAGTGTATGGATACATCATGCCCTGGTGTGTGTTTGTGTGTGTGTGTGTGTGTGTGTGTTTATGGTACGTTTCATGGTCTGCGGTTTGAACACCCTCAAGAGTGTATGGATACATCATGCCCTGGTGTGTGTTTGTGTGTGTGTGTGTGTGTGTGTTTATGGTACGTTTCATGGTCTGCGGTTTGAACACCTTAAGAGTGTATGGATACATCATGCCCTGGTGTGTGTGTGTGTGTGTGTGTGTGTGTGTTTATGGTACGTTTCATGGTCTGCGGTTTGAACACCTTAAGAGTGTATGGATACATCATGCCCTGGTGTGTGTTTGTGTGTGTGTGTGTGTGTGTGTGTGTGTTTATGGTACGTTTCATGGTCTGCGGTTTGAACACCTTAAGAGTGTATGGATACATCATGCCCTGGTGTGTGTTTGTGTGTGTGTGTGTGTGTGTGTTTATGGTACGTTTCAAGGTCTGCGGTTTGAACACCTTAAGAGTGTATGGATACATCATGCCCTGGTGTGTGTGTGTGTGTGTGTGTGTGTGTGTGTTTGAGAGAGAGAGTGAGTGAGCGAGCACCTGCAGGTGGGTGGCATTACTGAAGTTGTCGCCCCATTCTGCTCTGTCATTTAGTTACCCTTTTTGAGCACCCTCAGACTGGTACATTATGTCCTGGTGTGTGTGTGTGTGTGTGTGTGTGTGTGTGTGTGTGTGTGTGTGTGTGTGTGTGTGTGTGTGTGTGTGTGTGTGTGTGTGTGTGTGTGTGTGTGTGTGTGTGTAAGAACACCTGGGTGGCACTTTAAAAAGTGTTGCCCCATCCTGTCCTGTTATCTAGTTACCATGAGCTTGAGACTTGAGTAAACCTTCTCACTTCCGCTATTGAACCACCCATCATACTGATAAACACTATGCCAGCTGGCTAGATGTTATACTATACTTTACAAAATCTACTAGAAACTATTCTGCCAACAGCTATCACACAGACCTCTTTTTCTATAGAAATTGTGAGTGGGCGATATTGAAATGGCCCATTGTTTGCCCTTATCGTGTTGCAGTCTTTACCTGTCCAAATAGGGCCCTTACCTCAGCAAAGGGTCCTCAGTCCTGGCCACTAAGGTGTTAATGGTAGTCATATGCTCTCTCCCTCTGTCTCTCCCACATTCCTGGGCTTAGCTGCAACCTCACTGGCTCCTCTGTAGTGAGTTTGCTAACGCGCAAGAATGTCTAGGAGACGTGGGCCATTGTCCAGAATTTGCATCTACTTTGTGTGCAGACAGGGCCCCACAGATATTCCAGTGTGTGTGTGTGTGTGTGTGTGTGTGTGTGTGTCCCTGTCCATGTCCATGTGTGTGTGTGTGGCCTTGCTGCTCATTTTCATATAGCACAGTGTGTAACTGTCACCCCTATGCCCCGTTGTCTCCTCTGCCCCTCACAAAGCACACTCTGTGCCAGTAAACAGGAAAATGCTCCACAGCTGGATTCACATGTAGTGTCATGCTCCTCGTGTGTGTGTATGTGTGTGTGTGTGTGTGTAGGCATTATTAGGTGGGTGTTCAGTTGTGGGAAACCTCGTGTTCCCAGTGCAAAACATGAGTCATGTTCCTAAACATGTCTATACATGACTCCATATGCAGCTCCTGATTTGTTTACCACGCCTAAGTACAGTACAGGATCACGTGTGCTATACAGTACGATAGATAGATAGATAGATAGATAGATAGATAGATAGATAGATAGATAGATAGATAGATAGATAGATAGATAGATAGATAGATAGATAGATAGATAGATAGATAGATAGATAGATATCACTAATTTTTAGGATTTCATTTTATTTTTCAGTCGTTTGTCATTAAGCATGAACTTGCAAAGCCTACTGGTTCAAATGTCATGAAAGGTGTGGTATGAACCATGGTATTCAGGCAGGCAGGCAAGCAGCCTGACAAACTGACTAAGTGATTGATTAATTGATTGATTGTTTGATTGATTGATTGACACCTATATAGCTAGCCAAGAGAGAGTAAGAGGGGAGCTTTTTTGAAAACAATTAGCCTAACCATCTTCCACAAATCTCACACCAGGCACGAGCTAGTTAGTTTACAGCACCAACTGTGAAACGGAGGGTTTTTTTTTCCAACAACTATGGGCCGGCAATGACAAGCAGAGGCGTCCTTAGACAAGCCGAGTGGTCTGCGTGGCCGAGAAACTGCATACTTGCTGCAAATCACACAGATGGCCCGCTCCACAGCGCTCTCGACATGGTACACGGTGGGCGCGGAATGCCTCGGCCACTGCGGCCTTTGTTTGCCACAGCCCACTGCGGCCGCAACAATGCACGCCACTGTCTCCCTCTGACTCAAGGCCTGGAGGGGCTGGGAGCTGGGGCTGGGGTTCGGGGCTGGTGATGGTGATGAGTGGTGAAAGTATTATTTATTTGTCAGGCCTGATGAGTGATGGTCACTTGGGGAGGGGAAGGGGGGAGGTGTGTGGGGGGGGGGGGTATGAGATAAGCCTGCCACAACAGATGTGGGGTCTGTGAATGGTGTTGGGTTGACTGGCCTGGCCTCTCTGGATAGCTTGTAACTTTGCATAACATCATTTTACTGTCTCACCATGCAGGCAGACAAACTCGCACTGAGGTTACATGCTACATGCAGCCATGCAAAAATATTTAAACTGAACGTGGTGAGCATATAAACATAAAGTGACTCTGGCTATGACCTTATACAAACATCAGTAGCTCATCTGTTAGGGGTAAAAATCGCGTGTGGTGAAGGGGCCCCTGCCCCTGATGGAGAACAAGAACAAATGTTTGAAGATGAGTTGTTGATGAGTTGGTGATACATGTTAGGACTTGGAAGAATTGAAGAGTCATTGCCTGATATTACTCCTGTGGTTCTTTCTGGGCAGACATCCAAAAGTGCCCTTGAGTACCCTAAAGAGATGTCTAAAAGTGCCCCTGAGTGTCCTATTCTTTATGAGTGGGCATCCACAAGTGCCCCTGAGTAGCCTAAAAAGTCAGCTAGTCAGCACTGAAAGAGTAGGAAAGAGCCTGACTAACACTGGGCACTGAGTTTGACTAACACTGGGCACTCAGAATGTCCTCGGAGTCCTCAGAATTGCAATGACTTTTGCTCAACTTGTGAACACGGTGTAGGCCTTGAGTTGATTCTCTCTTCTCCTCTCCTCTCCTCTCCTCTCCTCTCCTCTCCTCTCCTCTCCTCTCCTCTCCTCTCCCCTCCCCTCCCCTCCTCTCCTGTCCTCTCCTCTCCTCTCTATTCTTCTCCTCTCCTGTCTTTTGCTTTGTGCTGCTCTCCTCTCTTATTCTCTCCTTTCCTCTTCTTTCTTTTCCTCTCCTCTCCTCTCTTTTGCTCTCTTCTTATCTGTTCTCCTCTCCTCTCTTTCTCTTTTCCTTTCTTTTCTTGTCTCTCCTCTGCTCTACCCTCCTCTCCTCTCGCCTCCTCTCCTCTCCCCTCCCCTCCCCTCCTGTCCTCTCCTCTCCTCTCCTCTGCTCTCCTCTCCTCTGCTCTCCTCTCCTCTCCTCTGCTCTCCTCTCCTCTCGCCTCCTCTCCTCTCCTCTCTTCTCCTCTCCTGCAGTGTTTCCCATCTGGCGAGGGGCCCGCGTGCCCCAGGGCTGGAGCTGGCGTCTCGGCGGAGCGATATGGGAGGTGGGCGGCCTGGCGGGGGCGGAGCGGGCCCCGGGCTTTGACTGCCCCGTGTGGTGCGTGCTGTGCCGAGGGGGCCGGGAGTGGCTGCAGGACGCCTGCCAGAGGGGCCGAGGGGCCTTCCGGCTGCCCACGGACATGCTGAGCATCAGGCTCCCGCAGCTCTTCGACATGCACCAGGTGCCCAAGGTGGGTGATGAGAAAATGAAATGAGATGAGATGAGATCAGATGAGATGAGATCAGATGAGATAAACTTGCTGCAAACGCATGCTGCAACAAGCACAATCAGACATGGAAACCTGGTCCCCCATATGGGCAGACAGACACACACACACACAGACAGACAGACACACACACATACAGACGGACAGGGTCATTGCAATACCTGGTCAATCCCTCCGGGGAGCAGGTAATTATTCCACAGTAAACAAATAGACCACATGAGAGGGGAAAAAGTGGGGGTGCATTCTTACTAAGAGTTACAGTGTAACAACAATGATACTTAGGGAAACTATACTTAGGTGTCTTCATAAATCATTCTAACTTAAGTGAACCGCCAAGTTCGCACCTCACACCTTCAGAGCAATTTGATGAACGATAAAAGCAGTGTAGCCAATAGGAATTCAGTTGCATTTTCAGAAATGTCACTTAGTTGTGTACACCCATTTTGAGAATCTTTGCATCAAAATATTGTTCTTCTGTGTGGACACTGGTTATACCGGTAACTAGTTGTCACTGCTGTGATAGTTCCAGTTGTGAATTTGCCTCAAAGCAAATCTGAATTGAGATAAAAGTGCAAGCATGCAGTGTGTTATATATACAGTCTGCACCAGCCACAAGAGAATACAGGTTTTACATGTTTATTATGCTGGCAACATAGTTTCAGGATTTGTTTCCTTATAGTACTCTACTGTTTGTACTTCAGAGGAGAAACTGAAAGAGAGAATGTGTATGTGTGTGTGTCTGCATGCCTGTGTGTATGTGTGAGATTGCCATTCTGTCTACAGCTGTGCTTGTTGGCAACCTTTCCTCACCTAACAGTTTTGACAGGTCTGGTGTGTTTCTTTTAGCATGCTATTGCTAAAGTTACAACACTTTGGGGAAAATAACTGTATACTCCACCATTAAGCCATGAGTTATTTCATTAGCCAGCATATTACATTATGGTTTCAGTCTGAGCTGTACTGTAGATTTGTGTGGATTTGAATTACTGGTGCAACAAATCCGCTAATAGTCCACTCTTTGCAAAACTGCTGCCTCAGTAAAAATTGCAGACTTGACAAAACTGGCTGGCTCTTGTCCTTGCCGTACAATGTCCGTTCAACAGCCTCACCTGGCTTAGTCTATTTCTCAAGCGACTTCTGCTTGCAAGGCAAGGCAAGGCAAGTTTATTTGTGTAGCGCAAAATAAGTATAAAATTAGTAGAAATCAGAACGAAGCTGCCTAATAAATTAACTCCATGAAACTAAAAAAATAGTAAAATAATAGTTTTAACCCACTTCCTGCCTACCTGTAAAATAATTACAGGCACCACTGCCTCACTGCTGACCCAATATGTACGTAGTAAATATACATGTCTATGACCCCAAATGCACTGCACACAGGTGTTCAGGGAGGATGGCATCATCTCCGGTTACCGGCACCCGAGAAGCTCCGCCCTGGATTGCATCCTCAGCAGCTTCCAGATGACCAATGAGACGGTCAATATCTGGACCCACTTCCTGCCTACCTGGTGAGAATTAGTGTAATATTTACACCCACTTGCTGCTTACCTGGTGAGAATAAGTGGTAATATAGGCATCCACTTCCTGCCTACCTGGTGAGAGTTAGTGTAATGTTTCAACCCAATTCCTACTTACCTGGTGAGAATTAGCGCAATATTAGCATCCATGTTTTACCTACCTGGTGAGAGTTTGTTTTAACTCACTTCCTGCCTACCTGGTAAGAGTTGGTGTAATATTTTAACCCACTTCCTGCCTACCTGGTGAGAGTTAGTGTAGTATATAGCCTACTATACTATTATACTACTATATACTATACTACAGCGCTATGTAGGGAACAAAACAATGTCACTCAAACCCTATGTAGCGAACTATTTAGTGTACGAGTGAACACAACCTTAGTGTAATGTTTTAATCCACTTCCTGCTTACTTGGTAAGACTTAGTGCAGTATTAAAGTTAGTGCAGGTTCTGTGGCCACTGTGTGAGAACGCTGAGGAGGGCCCTTTCCTCGTTTTCAGCAGTGCCATTTGATGACTTGCAAGCCAGCGTAATTATTGTATGGTAAGGGATGGGGAGGTTATTTATATAGCATAGCGCAGTTCATACACAGTGGAATAGTGGTGAAATAAAAGGTGAGGAAAGTACTGTATATGCACAGCAGTTTCAAAGATTGGTTAGGGGGCAGAACACGTTGTTCAAATACAAAGTCAGATGACGGCTCTCACTTAAAACTTTGGTCCCTATCTAGTTAAGTTCTTTGCCACTTAAGGTGAGATATTCACTGCGATTTCATCACAGGTTTAAACTGTCTTTACAATTAAAATTTAAAATTGTCTGTCAAGCTTCTCCTTGCTGGGGGTGGTGGAGTGATAAACATTGGAGACCCTAGCTCAGTAGGGCTCAGTACCTTGTTGGGAAATCATCTTTGACTTACAGTTTGTAATGCAGTAGTTATAATTAGATTGTAAATGTCATTTGCACCAACATGGAGAATGACACTTTTTATAATTAGGTAATTAGGTTTTTAGGTGTTCAAAACAACAGCATTTGAATAGAAGCATGCAATCATGATCTCTTTCTCTATTTTTCTAGCAAGTTACTCATCAAAAATGAGGGCGAGAAATGTAGGGAGGGAGTAGGGAGAACAGGGACCACAGGCCACTTTTGTTGGTGTCTGCCCTCTTTGTGCAGTATAAAAAAACCCACATAATCTTAATATCACATCCACACACTTGTTCTGGGGGTCTATTGATATTAATTCAAGGAACATTAACTTCCTTTCTTGAAAAAAAAACCCTTTAGCATATGGGCATGTATGTCTGGCTGTATGGTGGTGATCCTTAAATAACTTTCTTCCTGTTGCATAACCCCCCACCCAACACACACACACACACACACACACACAACCCCACTCTCCTTCCCTCCCCAGGTATTTCCTATGGCGGTTCAGCATCCTCTGTTCCACGCTGAGTTTCCTGACGGACAGCTACACCTGGCCCCTGCTGGTCTACATGCTGGTCATCTGCCTGTACCCCTTCACGTCCAGCTGCGCCCACACCTTCAGCACCATGTCCCCGGAGGCCTGCCACATCTGCTACTTCTTCGACTACGGCGCCCTCAGCCTCTACAGCCTGGGTATGGACCGGGGCCTCTATAACCTACAAATACCCCTCTTTGGTGTTGCTCAGAGGTGTCAGTACCGGCCATTTACACAGCCGATTTCACTGATTAGTCGATCTATCTGTCTGATTATTTGTGTGCTCGTTAGAGTCAGCTGGTACAAATTTTTGGACTGTACGTTGTACCTACATTTAAAAATCTAATTAAAAATTAATACTACATTTTAGATCAAATATGCGGCAGGGTTATTCGTTTCTCAAGCTAGGATTGACATCTCTGGATTTACCATTATCACTTTTTCAAATTTCACTACTTTCAGTTCAATTCATGTTGGCTTGCCACAGTTTCACTTGGACTTCGGTATGTGTGTAGCTCCTGCGTCACTCTATTCATTGATTTATTAATTTCACGAAATTGGTCCTTCTCTTGGTTGTCATCAATTGCAACTGCTTGCTTGTACTGTAGTCCACATAAAAATCCACACACTGTTTTGAATTAATTATGGCCACTTTCATCTATGTGGAGCTGCATTGAACCACCATAATATTTACTGTTCCCATGCACCTTGAGAGGTGCTGCATGGGCAGCAATATTTCTGAGCAGAGAGCTGAGAGATTTTAAGCTGCGGCTTTGGAAATTGTAAGCCAGCCTCTGGAAAGTATGCCCGGGTTTAGCCATGGAAAACCAAGTCCTGTCATGGCCGCTACCACCCCGTGTGTGTGTGTATTTGTGTGTGTGTGTGTGTGTGTGTGTGTGTGTGTGTGTGTGTGTGTGTGTAGGTGTGTCTGTTCGTGTTCGTGTTTGTGTGTGTGTGTGTGTGTGTGTGTGTGTGTGTGTGTGTGTGTGTGTATGTATGTGTGTGTATGTGTGTCTGTTCGTGTGTGTGTGTGTGTGTGTGTGTGTGTGTGTGCGTGCGTGTGTGTGTGTGTGTGTAAGAGTGTGTGTGTGTGTGTGTGTGTGTGTGTGTATATGTGTGTGTGTGTGCGTGTGTGTATGTGTGTCTGTGTGTCTGTGTGTGTGTGTATGTGTGTGTGTGTATGTGTGTGTGTGTGTGTGTGTCTGTCTGTCTGTCTCTGTGTCTGTGTGTGTGTGTGTGTGTGTGTGTGTGTGTGTGTGTGTGTGTGTGTGTGTGTGTGTGCGGCTGACCTGGCCGCTGGGACATATGGAGACGCCACGCCAGAAGACAGGGGTGCCTGGGGAACAGTAAGGGTATTGTGCTGCGGCCCCCAGCTTCAAAGCTGAGGGGAAGCCCGCGCCTCCGACAGAGCAGGAGGAAACTGGGAAAGTTCAGGGGATTAAAGAGGCGAAAGCTCTGGCCCGTCTTTGAACATTGTTTGGACTATCAGCAGCGGTGGAGTTGGAGTCTCCACGAACCCCAGCTCGCAAGGAGCTGGCTCTTTGATCTCGCTGCTCCTGTCTCTGTTCACACGCACGTAGGCTTAGCCCACAGCTCAGGCCCAGGGCCTGGTAGGCCTGTGCTCATTATCTCAATCGTGTACTGTATGCAGTGATCTATAAAGAAATGGCTAAGCTGCCGACTTGGGTTGTCTTGCATGCTATCCTAGGCTCCTACCCATGCCATGCTAATGCTACTGTGTTCACTTATCTGTGACTCAGACAATTACAAATGGTCAGGACTGATGCCTTTATTTGTGTCGGATAGATAGATCATTTGGCGTCGTTGCCAGAAGAATGTAATGTTGGTGAAGGTATGAGATAATCTAAGCTGATTCATGCAGGGGATATTGATTGCATATCAGAAGAATACAATCTCAGCTGATAAAAACACCCACTGCACCTGTTTTAATAAACCAATATGCTTTTATGTAATTAAAAGATACCACCTTAATTAACCCCAGTTCTAGCATATTACAGTTGAATGAAGTAGGTCAATGCATTGGAACTGGGGTGGGGGTACTGTATGAAGATTAGTGCTAATATGTGCTTCAATGTCCATGTGTGCATTGCATTACTTTAAGCTCTACTGTACTGTAGGTGTGTAGACCTGTAATCCTGTGAGGGGCCATCAAGCATGTAGGTCTCTGCCAGATTAGTGTGGTTACCCCACAGTGAGTTCGCTGAACCCTGGAACCCCTGCTATTGATAATAATGAGGTATTCAGCCAAATGTAATCCTGTGATCCAGTCAGAGAGGCTATTTAACAACAGCTAAAATGTTATGGTGTCTAAAATAATTTACAAAAAGTCCATGCTTGGCAAAATTTCCTCAATCCCTGAGTTTCTTGCATTATTGAGTTCATTTTGCCTCATGAAGTGATCACATGAATTATAATAACCAATGCAAATCAATATCAGTGGTTTATTCATTATCGAATGTATTCATATTGGTAATGTTATTTACTTTATTTATTTGTTGTTTAGGCTGTGCCGTCACCTATGCGTCTTACGTGATGCCCGAACCCTGGGTGAACAGCTGGCTGCATCAGCATTTTATCCCCATCGCTATCGGCAACTCGCTCTTCTGCACCAGCATGTCATGCTACTCCAGGTGAGGCTCCTTCCTGCCAGCCAACTAGCAGCATTAGCATTATGTGCTAATTATGTGCATAAGGGTGTTCCAGAAAGCAGATTTAGTCAAACAAAGCCACATAGGGCTCCTCTATGAAAACAATTTAACATATGTTAGTTTCTAAACCACTTAAACTTTCAATTTCATGCTCCCCCAGGTATGTCACAATTTTCATTGTGAATGTCTCTGTGTCTGTCCCATTCACAATCAAACATGCATGACTATGTAATGTAATATCCATGGCATGACTATGGAATGGAATGTAACCCCATTTTAAGGTTTGTCTCTTAAGGTCTCATGTTAATTAGGTCTAATTAATGTTGAGGCGAAAAGAAATAATGACATAATGACAAATCCCTCTCACATGGATTTACTTTGATTCTGTGTCTATGCCCTAAAAAGTGTCCTCGCAGTGCCTCTGATCCCACAACTACAGAAAAAGAGACAATGAGGGATTGAGCAATAATGGATCCTTGAGGCCATGTGAACTTCTTACCGTCTTTTTTTTTACAGGTTCCTCGAAATGCAGTTCCCACACAGAAGTAAAATCTTACGCATATGGGCTTTTGTGTTTCCATTTCTGTTTGACAACATTCCTTTGTTCTACAGAGTAAGTAATATATACTATAGCAAAACATAAAATGTTTTTTTTTTTTTTTTTTTTTTTAAATGTGCAGTGATCCGCCATCTATCACGGTAGTATATGTTTCAGAACCCCCCGTGATAGGTGAAAATCCCAATGTATTATTGAATTATTACTGCATTTTAATGAATATTTATATGTTACAGTATAGTTATCATAAATTATATAAATTATATAAATTATTCTTTAACATGCATAGCGACATAGCATGTATATGTTAATGAAACAAAACTGCAATATAGCGGGACCGCAAAAGGTGAACCACGATATAGTGAGGGATCACTGTATATTTGTTACACTATGTTGAATAGATGTGAAACCCTGGAAACCCCAGAAAATAAAAATGTGTAGCTGCAGTGTGGAGGTAACCATATGTTACCTTTTTGCATTTCATGTAATTGCCCAAGGTTTATGGTGCTGCATGGACACTCACAGAGCTTTTGTTAACACAAGTCGTAATGTGTGTGTGTGTGTGTGTGTGTGTGTGTGTGTGTGTGTGTGTGTGTGTGTGTGTGTGTGTGTGTGTGTGTGTGTAGCTGCTGCTTTGCCTTGGAGGCAGCTGCAGTCACACTGAGGCTCTGTCCAGCCACTGCTACCACCTCCTCTTCGCATTCCTTACCTGCTTCCTGTTCGCCTCGCACCTCCCAGAGAGGCTGGCCCCTGGCCGCTTCGACTACTTCGGTAAGTTCCAACTAATTTTGGGTTTCATGAAGCCACTTTGAATTAATATCACCCCCAATGTGCTTTTCAGAGAGAAACATTTCTCTCTTGTTTTTCATTGCAGCAACATGCTGTAGATGGCAGTACAGCAGGACTAATGCCAAAGCAGCTATTTGATGTCAGAAAGGCAGTTGATTGATTAAAGACGTTTTCAGTTATTTGGCGATAAATGGTTAATGGGCTTAATGGGTTAATGGATAATGGTTAATGGGTTAATGGATATTGGCCTTATATTTACAGAGCATCTCTTTACGGATTTGATAAAGAATCTGAGGTTTAGACTTACGCCATTTTCTTTCAGTCTTTTTACACTCTATCAGTTTAGCAGTTTAACCATTGGATTCAGTTTCAAGGGTGCTTTTTGCTTGTCAGTGACTCTTTATTTTTAAAGGGGCAACATTATCCATAATATGTGATTCATATCACATCACATCTTTGAATTAAAATCTAACATTAAATCATCTGCACAGTGTGATGATTGCCTTGGGGTCTGTGAGAGTGCCTGCTCAAAAAGAAGACCTGTCATTGTTTATGACTCTTCTTCTTACAGTCATACACTTATCCTGAATGTGAGGGGGCATACACACATCAAAGAAAACACAGAAATGATCAGATAAGGCCAAGTCCATAACAGTTGTAGAGACATTAACACCCTTTGTGATAACAAGGTCAAGGGTATGGCCATGAGAGTGGGTTGGCCCCTGTACATCTGTGCATATTCCAAGCCATAAGTTTGATTAAGGGATCCTGTTGCGGGCAACAGGGGTGGTGGTGCCCCCGTATTGTAGTAGATGGGTATTCAGTTGAAGGTTGTGGGCTGGTTTTGAGTGTCTTGGGTTAGAAAAAGTCAGTCTAGCAATTGGCAGCAGTCTTGAAGGGAACTGTAGGCGGGGTGGTGATGCAGATGGTAAAAAGTAATCAGGGGGTTTTGGTGAAGAAGTTGTGGTTTGATTCTCTGTGATGTTCGATGTATCCACACATTCTTCGTCCTTTTGATAGTGTGTTGTCAGTCATGGTGGATGGTGGAGATGTTCCTTTGCTATCTGGTGCGATATGCTCATAGTCTACATTAGATGGCCGAGGTTTGGGTCGGCCTGACACAAATAGTTAGTACTGAGTCACTCCAGTAGTGTCCTTGTCATGATGTTCCCGCAGTGGCAAGGCGCTAAATGGTGATGCGTCAGCTATCGGATGGTTTCCCAGAACTGTGTCAGATACAGATATGTTAGCATGACTCTCTGCAACTGATAAGAAGCCTGCAGCCTTGGTTGACGACATGGACCTCTGCTTAACTCCACTGTTATCAGCATAATTTTCCTCATAATCTCTGCTCATTTTTCCGAGAGCTCGGGAGGTTTAATGCTAATGTTTGGCTTTGAGTCATTGTACATAACATTTTGTACATAATATTCCTTCATGGTCCACACCTCAGTGGCATATCCAAGGTCCCAACAGAGGAGGTGATTGGGCATTTCTCTCTTTCAGCTTGTGAGGGCCATTGTGGATAGAAATCCCAATGCGTTGTGGACAAGCCACTGCTGGCATAACAGGACATGAAACATCATTAGCTCCTCCGATCATGTCCTCCTCCGTCTAAATTCACTTCTCTTTTCTTGTCCTTCTCCCAGGTCACAGTCACCAGCTGTTCCACATATGTGCGGTGGTGGGCACCCATTTCCAGATGGAGGCAGTGCTGGCGGACATGACGTCCCGCCGAGGGTGCCTCATCTCCCAAGGGGCCATGCCCTCCTTCCTGGGCACGGTGGGCGCCCTGGTCCTGAGCGTGCTGCTCAACCTGGGCATCATTGGCCTGTTCAGCGCCAGCCTCCTGCGGACGCCACACCTCAGCACCCAAAGTAGCACCACCACCACCATCGCCTCCTCCACCTCCACCTCCACCTCCACCTCCACCTCCACCCTCACCCACTCCTCATCCACCTGCCACTCGAACCCAGGCGTCTCACCGCCTCACCCTGCTGAGCTTAAGGAAGACTAAACAAACTCAGTGTGCCTGGCAGGAAGGCATCTTGCTTTGTTTTTGTCCTAACCCCTGGTTGGTGCTCACGTGAAGAAGAGCTGGCAACTCGCGTGTTCTTTTGAGGAGCTCAGCTGTTACTGAGTGTTTCTTTGAAAACATTGTGTGTCAAGAAATAATTTTTGAGTAAGGATAACTATGTTACTGTATCCTTAATGTTATATTGTTTTTATCAGTTAATTTCTTGCCGTTTGGATTAATGGTGACATTTTCAGGAAAAAAGTGTTCACAATTAACATTCTAAAACAGCTGAAAACCCAGATGTTGTTTTTTATGGCTTTTAAACTTTTTTATTGTCTCCTGGTGACATGATTGAGAAGCTTTTAAAAGACATTGGAAAAGGCTCTGGGTTGCATGAAGCCATTTTGTATTAATATCACCCCAATGTGCCTTAGAGAGAGCTACATTTTTTTAGATTGCAAGAAGATGCTGTAGATGGCAGTACAGCAACATTGAACTGAACTCATCACTCATAATTCAACTGGAAATGTATCAGTAGACTTATTCAGGGATCTCGTACTTATTTGCATTTAGTTTTCCATTAACATTAATGTAGTATTTAAAACTATATACATTTTTAAAAGTCTGTTATACTACATGATATATTTTTAAATAATAAAATAATGAAATTAGCCAAGAATTCATTTAGGTACACATTGTACAAGCACACCTTTAATTTACAGTGTTCTTCTTGTCATTATACAGGAACATCCTCAGTCGTCCTCCGGTCCTGCAGTCGTCCTCCTACTGTAGGGATGTGGGTTAGTAGTAATTGTATTTGGAAGTCACTTGAATTTATCCAAAATAACAGTTTATTAACGCTATAGGCTTGTCACGCTGTGTTGCGTCGTAGTTAAGTCACTCAGCTCTAGCAGAGCCTTTGTCTTGTGTTGCATTTACATCCACTAACTTGAAGCCCATTTGTGGTTTAATAAAAAGAAAAAAAAACACACACATAGTCTACCTGTATCACCTAATCCTCATAATTGTTTCACTGTTAGGTACACCAAATAACAACTGAGGTGCCCTGTTGGAACTTTCATTGGGGTGGCTTTTTGTTTTCAGACCAACAGTCAATTGAAAATCAGATTGGTGTCTGTTGTCCGTTCTGTCATACCCACAGTGTGAATGTCTCCTGCATCCTGAGTGGAGGTGTGTAGGTGCTGTAGTATTGTTGTGTTCATTGCAGGTTTTTGGCATACAATACTAGTTTTATGTTTACATTTACA
Source organism: Coilia nasus (assembly GCA_027475355.1). Taxonomy (NCBI): domain Eukaryota; kingdom Metazoa; phylum Chordata; class Actinopteri; order Clupeiformes; family Engraulidae; genus Coilia; species Coilia nasus. Next base: position 13,436,464 of record CM050218.1, on the reverse strand, counting down.
AGTTAAAAACCTTTTTGGGAGTATCTGGGTGTTGGTTAGGGTGGTTTGTATTTATTCCTGGTTATTGTATGTACTGCCATCCTGACATTTTGTTATTGTGAGAGTTACCTGTCTTGAGCGCTTCACGTCTTGTAATACACATAGAAGAGCACTTACACACTCGTAAACACACCTAAGAGTAATGGCACACACACAGGGCTTTTCTAAAATTACACTGATTGGCATGTAATTTGAAACACTTTTTATGCATGTTTTGTAAACATTACCTTGCTTCGTTTGTAAGATGCAGGTCCCTATCTAAGACATAGGATGTAAAAACACAGCACAAGGGATTCCCACAACTGAGATATTGGTAATAGTATAGCTCTGATGGCTAAGTAAGTGATTGCAGGGTATGTGTGGGATAGGTTCTGTGATTATGTTTTAAAAAGATATCTACAGTAGCCATAATTTGTCATGCGCACTTAATTCTGGCACCCTCTTTAGTCACTATAGAGGCATATGTTTGTCTGGGCACTGTTGGATCTGAAGCTGGTAGGGGTAGCAGACAGGGTTTATGGAGCAGGGGCTTTTTATAAACGAGGAATGGGTCAAAATGGGGTAAAGAAACGATCAATCACATGCTATCTCTTCTTAATACATTTTTTACAGGAAACCCATTGGTACTTTGGTTTTTATAAAGACCCCAGTTTTTTCTGAATTGAAAGTGGGCAATATGTGAAATACTAGATTGTCACAACAGCACTGTGAAAAGTAAAAATCAATAAGCAAATACTGTTGTATACTGTAATGGCTTATGTAATGTTATGTTTTTGAACTCCTTAATTTGATTGGCCTTTGTTATAGCCTTTGTCAAAATCAAGACGTCGGCCGACTTTTCTCCAAAATGCATGCTACTGGGACAGAACAGATCCTTGCCATTTGGACTTGGGAAGAATTCTGTGCTAAACTTTTTAAAAAGCCATTGTGTTTTGTAAAAAGCCAAGTGTTTGTATTTGTCTGCACTTAAATCGTTAACACATTCTTGAGAGTGTAATCACCTTTTAATACATTTTTAATAAAAAAAGACTCACCATTGTTGTTTGTGTTCTTTGCACAATTTTGCATCTGGCAAACCCTCGTTGGTGCTCTTGCAATAAGAGAATGAACTCCAGTTTTGTTAATGTCGGTGTTGTGTATGAAATCCAGAGACTTGGGAAACAGGCTTTTCACACTGAAGATTATTGCAGAGACAGGCTTATCATGAGCAGAAACACAAATAATTGTGTTGCTAAACGATTAGCAATTTGCACACTAGTGTATGCCATCAGATAAAAGTAGACCTTACTTATACATGAAACAAAATCTTTCATTGAATAGCTCATTGTAAAATTAATTATTCAATACAGATGTTGAATGAACACTTGTGTACTGATTGACTGACTAGCCTGCCATACACACCACAGAAACCTCAATTTAATTTCCCAATCATCTTATTTAAAACTAAAAAGTAATACATGTAAAATGTTACTAAATATTCACATGGACAGAAAATATGGATTCAAAAATTCAAAAGGATGGACGGAACATTTCCGCTGGAACGCATGCGAACAGCAGGGGGAGTAGTTGTCTATTCCACTCTGTTGGCAGACAGGCACACTGAAAGCGGCACCAATGCCCACCATTTTACATCTTTAGCCGTATCTGACATATGTCATAGAAAACATACACATAGAATGACCTAAATGCACAGCATATGTCTTAATTTTTGCCTTTTGGGATCAGTATTTGTTTTCAGAAAGGCTAAGTGGCTTTGCTTAGTAGGTCCCATCATAGTTCTGGTGGACCAGTCAACGGGTATCATCAATAACGGGTGATGTTATGGATGAGTGCACGGATGACAGAACTCGTGCAGTAAACAACATAGAATGGTGAGTTTAGCACGAGTTAACGTAGGGCACGCACTAGTGGGTGGCAGCTTTAGTCCAGAGTGCTGTGAAATGAAATAGCGGACCAGACACGTGTCTTCAACTTAAGTGCTGCGGATAGGAGGCTTCGAGCAGGGTAGCCGTGATAACATTACTCAGAATCCATTATACGGCTCCCAAGGGATCCACATGTAGTGGGAGGTGAAATGAATGTAAGTAACGAGGGGGGAGTTTGTTGGTCCGGTAAGGCTTGGTGTTTGTGCGCATAATGAAATATCTGATTCTCTCACCCACCCCAATACAAAACAAAAACAAAACGGTGTTTCTCAAGTCTCTTGCGAAAGTATCTTGGACGAAAACCAAGTGAGTGTGCAGTCAAATTTAGGATATTATTCGTCCATATCTGTTCTTCTTTTTTAATGTGTCTGTGTTCAGTATGGTAAAGAGCGTTTTAGGTATCTAAACAAAAACATCAGACAAACCCTGTCGGAAAACGACAGTGAACAAGTCAGTCAAATGTCTTTATTTTACTTATTTACTCTCATCACTAAAGATTGGTTCAGTGTCTGTAACCTGACTTTGCTTGAGATCTTGTTGTCCAAGAGAGGAGAACATGTATCATGATTTCAACTGTACCCCATCTGTCAGAGCTTTCTCTCTGAGGTTCTGCGCTCTCCATCCATCTGTTTGTCCCCAAGCCACCTGCTTATCTCTCTCCACCATCTTGTCATCCCATGTATCTGGTGATTGCATGCTGATGTTATTACCAGCATTTGTTTTTTTTTCATGGCCTCATAGACATAGACTGATATCTCCAGTTGTAGAAGCATACATCAGGTGCATGTTTACATAAAAATTACTTAGGGGGAAAAATTCAAGGATCAGTCTGCAGTCGGGACTTTTAAGAGGTACACATATTTAGAGTAAAAATAACATCTATGTCACATAAATGTTGATAAGTAAATGTAATCTTTTTTGTAGACTTCATGTGTTTCTTTTAAACAAACCTCAGGGTACAATACATACAGTATTTTTAATATGGACTGAATGCTCTCCATATTCATAATGTTTTCACCGTAGCCCGAGGGAACGTTTATTCAAACAACATGGTCTATTTTACAGTAATCACAGATGGACCACAAGCTATTGAAAGGACAGAGCGAATGAAAAGAAATGAACCACATGTTTCTCAGACAGAAATCAGTGTACACAGTATTAAGAGTAAACTTCATTTAGCAAATTAATTTCCAAGTAATTATACATATGTACACACTGACAGTTGCCTTGACAAGTGTTCATTTTCATAATGGAAAGTAGCTTCATACAACATATCTGTTCCTTTGGGAGTTCCCTAATGATATGAATGCGCACTTAGTGAAAAAGCAGAGCAAATTGATATGATCACCTCAAGGCAATTTCAGCCACCCTTCAGGCCAATCTACACAGTAACAGAAATGAAAGAGTGGCACAGATGTAAAGCTAGAGTTTCACTGAAACACTGACTGTACAGATTTCTAGCAACATGATGAATGTTATAATGGCATTCAGTAGCTCCCAGCATTCTTGTGATTATCCAGTGTCTCCAAAAGAAAAAAACTAATTACATGATTACTTCAATTAAAATCATACCAACCAAACTGCATGACAGAATACATTACAGGTAAAAATCTGGAGTGCAAAGCATTTCAAAGAAACAGCTCAATCATTAAGGCACACTCGGAAAAGTGAAGGACAACTTGAGTGTGCGCACCAGATCCTGGTCTTCGCCTTTTGCAGAATTAGAACGTCTGACAATTTTGCTTTGCTGTGGTTCTGCATTACAGTTCTTTATTAACACTGCATTTTATATATGGTTATGAAACCAAATCTGTAAAATACAAAAAACAAATAATAATAATAATAAAAATAATAATAATCATCGTCATCATCATCATAATCATAATCATAATCATAATAATAAAACAGGGAGTGATCCCTGAGTGACATACAGTGAGTGACATAAAGGTAACACTCGAGAGCAGTGAGTTCTCTTAAAAGAAAGAAATATGTGTGTTCGATACATGCAAGTAGTTAACAGCTACATGTACATATTACTAATATATGGTCATCGACAGTCGCAAGACAAACATAGCAAATGGAATAAAAGACTTTGGTGTGTGCAAGCAACTTGGCACAACATGTAAAACACTGACTTAAATTCTTGGATGTGGAATTAAATTGATATGAAATGTTCTAGTACATTTTAAACCCAATTACTCATTCATTTATCTCTAAGACACTTTTTTATTTCCAAATGTTCAAATAATTACTTTTTGATTTTATAAGCAAAGGAGACATTCACAAAGAGTGACATTCATAGAAGATGTTGTCATTGATTGCAGCCAAATTGTGGAAATGGATCAGTCTTTACCAGACAGTCTCTCCACCTAACACAGGATAGGGATAGTCTGGATCTCTCTCTTCAGGCAAATGTCTTATCGTCTGTCATAACAGACGTGACGGGTCCTCCCAAAAAGGTCTTTGTCTTTCCCCAGGAGCCGACATGAGCCAATGGGCAGCAGAGCTGAAGCAGCATCGGTAGCAGAAGCAGCAGCAGCACAGCATATCTGCATCGTGTTCACACACTGTAGTCGCGGGGTCTAATGTTTCACCGATGCTGATGGCGGATATATAAGAACGACAAGACCCTCCGCTCTACTCCTGCTTGTTTTTTTTCTTCATCTCTCGTTCTTCTCTGGTCCCGCTTTCTTTCTTTTTTTCCCTGAAATGCCCCCTCCATTCCCCCTTCCCTTCACTCCCCTCCCCACCTCACCTCACCCCACCCCACCCCCCACCCCCTCCGGTCTCCCAACAATGGAGCGCGCCGCTACTCCAGGATGTCCAGGTAGACCGGGGGGTTTTTGACCAAGGCCACCAGGCGGCTGTAGATGTCCTTGATCACCAGCCTCTGCTGGGGCTCTCTCTGCCAGCAGCCCTGCATCAGCTGGTGCACCTCCTTGGGACACGTGCGTGGCCTCTCCAGCTCCCGGCCCTGCGTGATGCACTCGATCGCCTGGGTGGTAGCGGCACACACAACAAAACACTCGCATCAGGGGCCAGCTGAATATAGCCTGAAGCCTGCCTGCTGACACTTTTTGGAGAATAATAGCTTTTGAAAGTAACAAATGTACAGTATGTGCACTATGCAGGGCTGTGTGTGATATTTAAATTGTAACTCTACATCTTTCTTGCTACCTTAGGTTAGAAGTCAACCCAAATTTGGATTGAAATTAAAAAATCTATTGAAAGTCAGTTCTGAATTTTGTTCAGCCTTGACACTGTGGAGTATCAATATCTGCATTCACATGTGTTTATAATAAAGTTTTTTTTTCTTGTAATGCCTACCAAGTTAAGCCCTTTCCTCCTAAAGTAATAAAATGTAATACAAGTATTTGAATTTATTTTTCATACCACACTGACTGCTAGTGTAGCAACAGAGCTAGGGCATCAATCAATGGCATGTGCTGGACATAGTAATGACCTAAGACCTTGTTTGAGACCCCTACACTTAGGCCAGTGCCGATAGGCGTCAATGACCTCGACTGGGGGATGGGGGGCATAATGAAATAACTCCGAGAGATTCTCAACAGTACTTTGGGGCGCACCAAAATGGGCTTTCAATCATGGCAATAAATTAGAAAAGATTCCTGCTGACCCCCCTCCCGTCCAAAACGTCTGGACCCCTCAAGCTCGGCCTAGTATGGGCTGTCACGGGGGCGGCCCGTCCATCTCGTAATCCGTCGCGCCGTAATTGGGGCCGTCCATCATAAACCAGGAAGGATTAGGTTAACGAGGTTAAACAACGTCGGGCCAGGGGCGAAAATGAGGCCAAATCGGATTAGGATTGAGTGAATAGGAAAAGTGATCTACCCCCCACTTGAAAGAAGAGAGGCCCCTTTCCCATAATGCTGCAGTTGTGGTTACACTGGAGCCCACTTTTAAGGGTGCTTTAATCTTAAAGCCTGAGATCGCTCATAGTACTTATGTATCGTATTGATCCCTCTGCGTTGGGTCTTCAGCGCTGTATAGTATAAGGTAACATTATATTAAGTAAATACTTAAACCTGTCCCCTTTTTATTGACTTGTTGTGTAGTATAGCTATACGCTATATTCAAACGCAAAGCCATTCAGGATATCTAAGTGACTTGAACAGTATAGCATTGACAGTATACCTCACTGTTGGAGAGCTGATACCATGGCTGTTTTCCATAGGTGAAGATTTCCCAGAGGACCACGCCAAAGCTCCAGATGTCGCTCTCCGTGGTGAACTTCCTGTACATGATGCTTTCCGGAGGCATCCAACGAATGGGCAGCATGGTACGGCCGCCAACCTGTCGGGTCGCATTTACGTAAAAGGCACTGACAAACTGGACACTCACTGAGTGGCGCAATTCTTTTACTTGATCTAACTACTGTTGAGTAGTTATGCCATGTGGAGAACCTTCATCCATCTGGATCAGTAATGGGCAACTCGGCTCCAGAAGCAACTATCTAGTATCACACATTTGTTTCAGCCAGGTAGAAGAGTTAAATAGTCAAATCACCTATTTAATATATATATATAAGTGCATAGGTGCTATTCAAAGGAGCTATTGGGTTGTTGGATTGTTGCTGGTATTGGATTGTAGCTTCTGCATTCATCAGTTCCCATCACTGATATGGATGGTATTGCATTTGTGAGGCTTTTAAAAAATTTGAATATGATTAAACCACCATGAAAAATTACATCAGCTTGCAAGTATGTGAAGCCTCATGCTTTAATTAATTACAAAATACAGCAAAGATAGGTGAACTCCCTCCAACTCACCCTATAGTAGTCTGTGCTGTAAATGTCCCGTGACATCCCAAAGTCCCCGATCTTCACCACCAGGCCCTCCCCCACCAGACAGTTCCTGGTGGCCAGGTCTCTGTGGACGAAGTGTAAGGACGCCAGGTAGACCATGCCTGAGGCGATCTGGGCAGCAATCTGGAGCATCTGGGGCAGGGTCAGCTGACCCAGTGGGGGCATCTTGCCGTCGTCCAGGATGCGAGCGTCTGGGCCATGAGCCCTGGGGGGAAGAAAGAGGGGTGTCGGGGGTTGGAGGGGAGTAAACAAGGGGAGGGGAGGCAGGAGGTCAGTCACCCTGACCTGTACACACTTAACAAGACAGGCACGACGCAGTCGCAGCACACTACAGCAGCTGTGTGGGCCTGTACAGATGTCCTTTTGATAAGGGCGAGCGCGTCGGTTGGCTGCGCTGTCTAGGCCGACTCAGGTCAGTGGAAAGCCCATTTTGCGCTAATGGGTGAACGCACAGCATTAAGGTTGCCATAGTTGCGTCATTCATTTGCCATAATTCAATTCCTCCCATGTATTAATGAAGTCCATCTCAAACAAACTCCTAATGCACTCCTACACTGTTGCGTTGCCTCCGTGTCTGACAAAGCCCCCTTCCCACTCCTCCTCGGTCCTCATGCGTCCCTGCTGACGCGCCCCCATCCATCCATCCATCCATCCATCCTCATAGAGCCTCCCTGACTTTGCCCCTCGCTGGCTCCCCTAGTCCTGATTGCTCAGGAAGTTCAATATGTTATCACTATTAGTTTAAAAGGGCAGGTGGTAGGACCGAGGCAGCTGCGCGAGAGGCTGGGGAGGCCTTGGTGCGCACTCGTCTACGGGGAAATGTGATTTCCAGCTCCCCACGCACGCTCCCTGCGCGCACGCATGCATGGCTTCCCCTATCCCCAATCTGGCCCCAAGGACACCTGGCACATAGGCTCCGGTCGGGGACGGATGGTGTCCTGCAAGAGGCTCACATACAGTGCACACAGCATATGGCCTGGCTTGGTCTGGCCTGGCCTGGCCTGTCCTGGCTGCAGTAGCCCAGGCTGTTACCCTTCTGCTTTGACCTCCATGGCTATTAGGGCTTACATAGGATGATTGTAAGGGCCCAGCATTGGGAGGGGGCCCTTAGGGTGCACTATTAATATTAGTTATACCACAGCTTCATTCAATTTCCCGTTGTGATCCATTCTTTAGAATGGCAATTAATTTTCTATATACACACCTATGAAGCAGTCCCTGCTTTCCGACCGTATCACGCTTATGTATCAACGTGCCAAGTTCGTGGTAAACTGTAAATAATCAGTAAAGATGTGACAGTTTTAGCAAATGATGAGCAGATGGAAGAACACAGAGTTGCAACATGTATATGCCTCTGAGATCGACTTTTAGTGTCGTCACGCTGCATTTGGACTCTCTACTAACATAAGCAAGGCTTAACAGAACTATGGAATAGCTAGCCTGACAACCAAAGGCATGGAACTAACGGCTGGATCTTGGCCATAGCAACCTCCAGTTTGGAATTAGTAATGGCAGTTTGTCCAGTAAATTATGAAAAGGCACATCTTGTGGCAGAAGGAAGTAGTTCTACAAATAAGTTGGTTTTAGCAATAAAAACATGGAAATTGTTACCTGAAAATAACATCAGACAAATGTGGTAACCGTGGTATAAGCGGGATAATGGACGGTGTTCGTATATTAGAAAGTTAATGCACTATATTAAAAAGTTAATGCGTTCGTAAGGAATAGAATGTGTGTATGTGGCATACTGAAGGCTCAGAAGAGAACTGCTGACAGAAGAAAACCATTACCTATGTGTTTGCTATGTTGGGAGCCACCCTCGTAAGGTTAACGAGTTGTAAGCCCACTGTGTCTGAATTTGGACACTAGTTAATATGATACTGATGTGTTTAGTATAAAAGGAGACAATATAGGATTGAAGGTCAGAATGGCTAGGAGAAAACGTCTGTCTGTGGGTCAGCTATCCTCTCTGTGAACGAAAATAAAGACCTGTGAACAGTAAACCTCAGAGTAAACTATTTCTCTGAGAAAATGACATAAGTTAACGCATTACTACCACACCATGTCGTCCATTATCCCTTATGTATAATAATGACAAGGTCATTAAATGAGTCATTATGGGTAAAGCACAAATGAGATTTTGTTAGCCCTTTTTGGAGAGGGATGCACTACTGTGTATATTGAAGTTGGAGCAGATGCTCTCTTAAAGTATGTCTGTGACGTATAAAATGCATTTAATTGGTGCTAGAGATGCCTGAAGCTGAAAACTTCATTTTAAACCATGCTTAAGAGTATGAACCAGAAGCCTGGAGGGCTCTGATGGTAGACATTTGTGTGCGCACCAAGGCCTTTTTGCTGGCCGCACAATTTGAGTTTTGGAGGTTGGCAAAAAATCTGAAGGGGTTCTTTCCCTCCAAGGCCTCACTTAAGCGCTCCTCTTTTTGGGAGGGAGAGAACCTGATGACGGTTTATGAAACACACATTATGTTTTAAGTCCGTGTTCTGTAAGGGCATTCAGATCTCAGCTGTCCTTGCACCCACTTATACCTTGGGAATGAGTACCCAAGACCACTCCACCATACCAGAATGCTTTTTTCAGTCTGTGGAGGTCAGCCGAACGGTTTAGCACAGGGTCTAAAGGAGGGGTGCAGGAGGAGGTGGAGGAGGAGGAGGAGGAAGAGGGGGAGGTGGGCGTCTAAGGAGAGGGGAGCGAGGGAGTGTTGTGGTTACCTGAGGAAGCGGTTAAGGTCCCCGTGTCGCATGTACTCAAAGACCATGGCCAGCGGCTCTCCGTCGGTGCACACGCCGTAGAAGCGCACAATGTGCTCGTGCTGCAGCACCGTCAGGAGCTCGGCCTCGCGCTGGAAGTCCTGCCGCGTCGACTCGTTGGCGTCCTTTAGAGTCTGAATGGGCCAGAACAACAAAAACACAGACCTTTAGGAGCAGCAAAGCATTTGTCAGGCTCCAGCCTTTTAAAATTGTCTGCAATTATATTTTTAGACATTAAAGCCACACTGTACCAGACCTTAAAGCAAGCAATTTTTTCAACCTTAAAATAATGTTTCCGAAATTGTTTCAGTGGGTCCTGAACTTGTAACAGGGTGAAAGGCACTTCTGAATTCGCTTTGCCGCCTTGCATGTTCTATAACCGCGCTAAGTATGTTTTGGAGGAGCGGACCGTCTCTCTGTAGTTCTCCCTGAGAGACAATTCCGCTTCCAACCTGTAGGGTGACCGAAGATGAAAACTACGTAGTATTGCTTTAAACCTTTTTGCCTTTTAAGAAGTAATGGTCATCAATGGGCAAAACCTGTTTGCTCAACGCAAAACATTGCAAAATGTCCAGAAAAGAGATCGTGGACAAACCAAGACCACAACTAAAATTCAAAAATTAGAATTTACAAATAAAGCACATACCTTGATGGCCACTAGCATCTTGTCATTGTCAGGGCTTAGGTTCGCACATTCGGCCAAGTAGACTTTGCCGAAAGCCCCCTCACCGAGTTCCCACTTCAGCACGATGTCCTGCCGCTTTATATGCTGAACACCTGTGGAGTGTTAGCGCACAAAAACATCAGTGGATTTCTGTGCCCATTGTAGCAGGTAATAATAACACATGTCAGTGGGAAATGCCTTTGTGCAAAGGCGTGGAGTGCCTTTATTTTTATGACTGTGCCCTTACACATGTCTTTGTCCTTGATGATGCCACAGAAGTACTGAGGGTTCTCCACAAAGCTTGACAGGCCAGCATCCAGTGGCCCCTCGTCTGACGAAGGGGGGCTGGCCCCAAAATTCATAAAACGCAGGGACACCGCCAAGTCATCCTCCGTGCCCAGAACCGATGAACCTGTTTTAATGAAAAGATGGGAGTTTTTAGGAGCTGTTTGAATACACCTTCCTCATTTTTTAAAAATATATCTTCTGGCCTTTTTCTTTCCAACATTTCTTTCCCTCCATTTGTAACTTTCTTAAGAACTGTCAAAATTTCTCCCCAAAGAGTTAGAAAAAGCACTTTTGACATTTTGACAGATGGCACACATTCACCCAATTCACCCAAGTGGACTGTAATGACCATTGTCAGCAATCAGTTGAGCATTTGCAAGAACGGGCAAAACAACCAGGTTTATATATATATATATATATATATATATATATATATATATATATATATATATATATATATATATATATATATATATATATATATATATATATATATATATATGTATATATGTATATATATTTATATATATATATATGGTAGAGCCCTACCATCACACCTGTGACTGACAACATTAAAAAAGCTCCAGAAGGTCCACCCCAAAATCATAAAGCCCTCTCAAGCAGTAACCACAGGCTCTCAGAGTCCGGGCAGAATGGCACAGCGGTGGGAATAGCTCGCCAGGAGGGAAGAGAGAGGCAATCAGGCCCACTTAGGCTCTTTGGGAGGGAGCCCGAGTGGACCAGAAAAAGCCTGGATCCATCAGTCTTTCTTAATGGCCCTTTCTCAGCCCGTGGCTCCTGATGCTATTTACTTTGCATGCTGTAATTAAGACCTGGCAGCACTTTGCCTAGCTGTTAGGCTGACAGTGTGCAAAGTTACAGCTTAGCGGAAATCATATATTGCCATCTCCCTGTGCATTACCTAAAAGCAACACAATGCCTGTAAGAGAACCATTTTGGTTCCCACTGTGACAGGGCCAGTGGGAGAGAGACGTTTGTCATTATCACATATTGTGATGGCTGCTTTGCAGGATGATATTGTTTCAGCGACTACATTAACATTTTCATTGTTGTATTATGGCTTTTTTGAATTTCGTTAATTCGTCTCAGTGCTAAGCTGTAATTACAGCAATACAGTGCTACCTTTGTTTTTATTTATAATTATTGTTTTTATTTGAAATTACTTAGACGTGGTTAATAAATAGACTCAAACTCATTCCTTGGTGGTCTTGGCAAAGCATGGATTTCTTTCCTAATTGGTTGGAGAATATTTCTGACAACCAAAGCATTCTCTGTGTGTGTGTGTGTGTGTGTGTGTATGCGTGTGTATGCATGCGTGTGTGTGTCTTTGTGTGTGGTGTGTGGACTTACGATGAATGCCAAACTTGGAGTGCTGGCCGCATTTGTTAATTACCAGGACCATGATTAGGAGGAAGGTGCAGGTGAACACAGCCAGTCCGACCGCCACGGACACCTGCTTAAGGGCACAGCAGAGTCATTTGGGAGCCCCCAGCAGCAAAGGCCATTCAAACACAACTACAATTAGGCTTTATAATGAGCTCTTACCCCAAATACCCTGCTCTCCAAGTTTATCGTAACATCCTCGGTTGATGGGCTCGTTGGAGCTGTCAAGAATACATTTATTTCAGTTACTCGCATAAGGAATATGCACACATTATGCACAGTATGCCTCTTTGAAATAATTTGTTTAATACGATCTATTAACTTTAATAATAACAACAACAATAATAATAATAATTATTATTATTATTAAATAATATCAAATTAAAAATTTGACACTGCAGTTTTATTTCTCTACATTTTGTGGTACTAAGCATTTTCTTTAAGTTTATGTTTTAGAGAAATTAGGTCTCATTAGGTCACATTATTTATTTACAGTATATTTGGAAAACATTTTTAAAAGCTTACTTGGGTAATCAGTTTGGACTACTGGATGTAAAACAAGAGGGAAAAAGAGAACAGTCAGTTAGACACCAAAAGTCATTATTCAGTCTGAAACTTAATAATTTTAATGTCTTTTTTCAAAGCATTATTCTCACCCAGGATTTTACCCTCCGGATCAGTGGGGCCGAAAGGGTTATCCATGAACATCCCAATGGCCGTGGCGTTGTCCGTTCCCAGGGTGTTGTTGACGATTAAGGTGTAGTAGCCGTTGTTCATGTGGGTGGGCTTGTTCAGGAAGAGGCATCCGTGCAGAATGGAGCCGTCCTCCGAGTCCGGTATGAGCTGTGTGTAGGTGTAGCGGCTCTCGGTCAGGGGCTTGCCGTTGTGCAGCCAGCGGATGGTGGGGACGGGGTTGCCATCCACTGCGAACGGGATGCACCAGTGGTGCTGTGGCTCAGGGTCGCGGAGAAACAAGATTTTTACTGCGACTGCAAAAAAAGGAGCAAAGAAACAGGATGCTGGATGATGACTTACATGGCTTAAAAATGTATTCATCATTCACAAAAAATAAATACAATTACAGAGGCAATGCCTGTTGAATACAGCAGTATAACATTCCCATAACAACAAAACCATGATTATAAACAATGATAGTTATAGTTTTGCAATAGATATTTGAATACAAACAAAAAAATTAATGCTTTGTGTATTATCAGACTAATCCCTCACATTCTAACGCATGACATTTCAAAATTTCACACAGTGCTCATTCCCATTTGTTGATTGGTTGTAATGTTTGTGCAGAGTGAAGACAAAAGTGATAAACCTGTCCGTAGATATCACCACCATCTGGCCAGTAGTGAAAACTAAGCCATTACATCTCTTAACAGCCCTGTAATTCTGCTCAGCAAATGTCACGCAGTCAGCAGTGTAGCAGCCATTCTTCACAGACGAGCCAGTCTCTGCCCATGCAGTCTGACCCAAGTCGGCCATAGCTATAGGTGTGAGCTATGTGTCATAAAGTATGCATACATTTTCCACGAATCAATGGTCCATCTGTACTGTTAGGCCCGTTGGCTCAGTATGAATAATGAATCCTGAGCTTGTTAGGGAACCTGACCACAAGAGCTACCTGGAAGCACACCGAATGTGGAATGCAGGAAATGGCTCTTTTAGATCGAAGAACATGCTGATGTCAGGAGCCTGGTTGCTCCTCAACGCCCATTTCGCTGCTCTTAACCTGTGACCCTACGTGAGAAAGTGCTTCGCAAGGAGTCTAAGAACCAAGACATTAATGTCATATTCCCAGATTGCCTCTGACAGGGTTACACAAGTGTGACCCTGATATAAATAGATGAGCCCATGCAGTGATTCTATTATATCTCAACTGATGAAGAGCTGAAGAGGGAAATAAAAAAGATAAAAGTTAGCATGGAGGCCACTTGCTCGCTACCTTCGTTCTCAGAAGTCCTAACACACATTTCCACATATACGGTGGAAATAAGACATCTGGGTGCTGTGGCATCATTTATATCTGTGCTGCGAAGCCTTAGAGGAAGACTAGCACTAATCCGAGGGGTAATTATGAGGTGGTAGTTAATGACACTCTGTCCACTAAAGGGCTTTATGTTGATAGATCTGTGCAGCTTGGGCCTCTTGCTGTCTGCCAATCAACCCTGACAATTATGCTTTCCGGACTACAAGGGAGAGGTCCATTAGCAGAGACTCAAATAAGATCTGATGACTGTTATTCTCCCATTTTGTTGACATTCATTATGTGTCCCTTGATGGCCATACATTTGTCTTCAGTCAAACAGTGTTTTTCCCACCAACGGTTATTGGGCAATAACAGCATGATGGAGCATTTGCAGTGGGAAAATATGCCACCAAAGAGTCAGCGATCAACGGAGAAGAGATACATACTGGGAGGTGCAGGAAGAGTACACAGCTATTTTTTTCAGGATTCCTGCTGCAGTGATAAACACAGTGTCTTCAAAGACTGATGTTTTGATGTATTTATCTTTTTTTTATGTATTCACTTTTACGTTTTTTACTGTTATATATTTCAAGTATCTCACACTGCAGTTACTTACTCCAGAGGAACATGGCAGGTGTAGGGTTAATACAAGTAAAAATAAAAAACTACCAGCTTATGCTGAAGAAAACTAATATAAAATAAATATGAAGGGTATAATGTTATGTGATGCGGTCTTTCTTGTAGAATAAGCCCCAACAGAAAGATGCAGGACCCCACCACGAAGCGGATAAATACATTCTAATAAATAAATATTAATGAATAATAATAGATTATAATAAATAAGGCAAATGTGTTTGCTCAGATCACTCACATTCGATGTCCAGAGGCACCATAGCTCTCCCTGGCCCGGCCCGGTTCTCTGCCTCGCATGTCAGATTGTGGAGGTTGTCCCCAGAAGACACATTCACCAGGTGCAGGACAAGCTCTTGCCTGAAGCCCCAGAGACTCCGCTGTAAACACAACAACAGCACATAAGCCAGCGCCATATAAGTAGTAGGCATCTACAACAAAGTCTGCGCTTCACAGAAATGTTCAAACAGTGTTTCAATAGCAGTCATTTCAATATTAGTTGTGCAAGGGCCATAGCGAAATATGATCCAATGGATCTAGGGCTTCCTGCTAGATCCACCTGTAGCGTGTCACTCTTTACTTGTAAGTCATTTCAGATACAAAGTGTCTGCTAAACGCAGTATAATGTCAAAGATTATGCATTTACATGAGGTACGTAAGTCCTTTTTTTAGATGAACAGCTCTTTATACAGTTATTGGGCTGTATAAGACCAAAGTTTGCCTTAGATTCAGATCCACTGCTCCATACTTACCTCCCAGCTGTACTGTGAGTGGAGCTGCTCCGTGTTCCACCTGACGGAGGGCGTCGGCACACCCGTGACCTCACAGATGAATGTCAGGTTCCCCCCCTCCTGCACCTTCGTTCTGGAGGCCTGGATGGTGACTTCTGGAATACCTGCCAAGCAATACACTTTATGAAAGCTTGGTTTAAAACATGTACAGTAGCATGTATCACCCACAACACACTCTGGCTTAATGACCTCTCTCCAATGTCTTTAATGAGGTTCTTCCATAAAGAAAACCCGAAAACCACACAGTATGTATTGTAATGTGAAGAAACATCCTTCATAATGAGGCAGTGCAGCCATTTAGAATGGGCTACTAGAGTATTGACTGACTGCTATTTTCTACCGGCATCTCAGCTGAATGGTTTGTCAACCCACAGGAAAGAATTTTTTAAAAAGAGATTTCTTCTATTTGTTTCTCCTAGACAATAATGAGATCACAGTGATACAAAAATAACACTATTGCCTTTGTCTTCTGCTTTTCGGGTTTGTCTCTGGAGCAAAAGTGTTTTCTTGTTTCAGTGTAGACTCCCTTTAATCTACAGTGCAAATGAGATCTCAACAATGTCTCAAATAATGATCAATGTTGGAGAGAAAGAACTGTGACAAAAGTAATACTTAAATGAGCCTTAAAAGAGAATCACTATTTTGTCTCCTGTGCAACAAAAGAGATACAAATCAGAAACAACATTTTCCTCTGGGAACTTGTAGTGTACACCTACTGCAGTTCTCTATGATCAAGGTGTCCAGCGGGATGGCGGTCCCGTTGGATACACAGGTCGGGGGCTGGCTGTCAAGGTCGCCTCGTCCTCCCAGTTGCCACTGCTGGAGCCAGTGGTGGTCACACGAGCAGTCCAGTGGGTTGTAACTCAAAACCCTAAGACAGCCATTTTGTTTTGTGAAATATAAACACTGAAATCCTTTTGAAATCTCATCAATCGTAATTGAGGTACTGTATGAAAACGTGTGGATTTTTTTATTTTATTAAATTTCATTGCACTAGAATTCAAGCAAACACAGAATCAGATTTCATTGCAGTGTATGCTGCTGTTCTACAGACAGAATAAAATTCTTTGTGTTGTGAAATGTGATGTTCATGTCAACACTGAAGAACCCCCTTTCAGTGACCTGAGGTCATTTCCTGATCCTCTTTCTGTCTCTCTACTGTCATGTTTAATAAAAGGTAAAAAACATCTTTAGGAAATGTGACTTACAGATTCAAAAGGGGAAGGTAGTGGAAGACCTTCCAGCTGACGTGCCTGAGCTCATTGGAAGCTAGGTTCCTGTTGTGGTACAAACCAACATACAGTAGTTTATTATTAGCTATAGTAAGTAATTTAACACATTTTTTACAAAAAAAAACATTTACACCCCTCTTTGCTTCCAGTGCCTTCATGGGGAAAAGTGTTGATACTTAAGCTTTATTTCTTGTAAATGCACATTTGGTGACGTCATGCACTTGCTGTGAAGGCATTTCATTGCACCTCAAACTTTTTTAGAAAGTGTCAGCTAACTGACCTCACAAAGTTAGTTTGTGAAGTGACTGGCAGTTTAAATACTTTTAATCAATTATGAAAGGTAATCATTCACATCAAGTGCTACATTTTTGAACAATGTTGGCATGTGCTTCTGTGTTCTGCACATTAGTGGATTAGCCTTTAGCTCCGACACATAATTCTGAGCTATAGGCGACTTGGCCTCAGCTCCGTGCTGTCGTGGCTGCCAGCGTTTAATTAACTGGATGAAGTTTGCACTTCCGGCTGTTAAACAAGTTTTCTTTAAAGGCCGCACACGCTCTTCTCCTGTTAACTGTGTCGTCAGCTTTTTCATTGCAGTCTTTCATTACTGGTGAATCTCTAAAATTGAACTGGGGAAGGGCTACTCATTGAGTTCCATAATATATCAGTTTACGTAAATTCATATATAAATCAATATTTTTTTAACATGTAAATGAATTTACCAGGAAATGAATTGAAATGGGTGCATGCATGTCGCTATTGGTTTATTGACAATTCTATACATACTTTAACGATCGATTGATTTTATGTCTTTTGCCGTTTTTAGACAAATACAGTATTGAATTTTGAACTGTGATGTATTTGTTTTATGAATGAACTTCTCCCCCTTTATTGTGGTTTGCTTGGCAATCTCAGTTAGAATGTTCCTGTTCCAGTATGCTGCTGAATGAAAACAAAACCTTTTCTTGTGTAAAAAAAAAGAAAGAAAACGATAAATATGACAGTTGACGTCACGAGGGACGGCGGCACCGCACGGCTGATCTATATTCTCTGTGGCAGCAGTAATGGGGGGCAGCCGGGGGTTCAAATATTTGTTTTCCTTGCTCCCAAAAGTTCATGTCAGATGGGTTGGCCATCAGGGCCTATCCATTACCAGCTCGATTCTGCCCAGTGCCGCTGGGCCGTGGGGTGGGGGTGGGGGTAGGGGTGGGGTGTGCGGTGACGGTGGTGGTGGTGGTGAGGGGTAGCGTGGGGTGGAGGGGGGCACTTGGCTGGGAATAGCAGCTGCTTAGAGCAAAAAGGTGGGTGCGTGATGCAGGAGAGAGGGGGGGGGGGGGGTTGTGCAAAGAAAGAAAAAGAAAGAAAATATTATGAATAAACGAATAGGAGAGTGAACAATGGAGGATTTTGGACAAACAGCAATTAAAAGGACGCTGCTGCCTCCACTTTCATGCAGTCCCTGCGTACAGTGGCGTACAGCGTGGCCATCAGAGCTGTCCTTCCTCTCCCCCTCTCCCCGTGCACGCTCTCCAGAGGAGCCCTCCCAATCTCAGAGGCACAGCTGCTCTCCCCCTCTCCTGCCTCAGTGCAATATTGATTAAGCGATAATGGACCCTTAGTGGAGTGTATTTATTATGCATCAGTTGTCAATAATACGCCAAAGTGAGCGAGTAAAAGGTGGCTGGTGAATGTCTTCTCCAATTTCTCCAGACTACCTACCCGACCCATCCAAACGTATCCCCCATCCCCCCATACCCACCACTCCACTCCACTCCACTCCACTCCACCCCCTCCGCTGCCCTCCTACCCCCACCCCAGCCCCTTCCCCATCTTGTGCCACCCAGCTTCTACTCAACCGCTCTCCCTCTGGTCAACAACAGCAGGCATGTCACACAAGCAGAGGAGGAGCGGTGACAAGATGGTGGCGATAAGGGTCAACAAGCAGGGAACACAAACCCAGATACAAGATAACGCCGCAAGGATGTGCAATACAAATGACTGTAGCCTGCACAAGTCTTTAAACCTGATACACCGGTGTGTGGAACAGTTTATATTTTTTCACACACAAATGTAAAGAAATAACATATCAATTGTTTTTAATTGCAGAAGAGATTGAAGAAAGAAACTGAGATCAAATCTTTCAGTGTCTTGTTAATCTTTCAGTAAGGTTGACATTTTGTGTAGATTTGGCCCTGAGTGTGTCATAAATTAGTGATTCTTAGCATAACTTTGAAATATTGAGGAGGACTCAAAGGCTTACAGTAGGATAAAGGGGAGCAAGTGATTGATTGACAGGCACAAACCATGAAGCCCCGTGCTTGTGGGGGGACATGGTGTAGAAAGACAATCCTTTGTAAAGACAAGGACACTTACACATACTGGAGCTTGAGGTTGTGCTGGAAAGCATTAACAGAGATATATTCCAGCCCACAAGATGTCACCGTCCTGAACAAGGGGGAAAAAAGATGCCAAAAAGGAAGTCACTCAGGAACTGTGCAAGTTAACGATTTGATCATATCTCTTCTATGGCTGAGTCTGACAACCAAATGCATCCCTGTTCAACCGGACACATCTAATGGCATGATTTGGGGCTTTTAATTGTGGCAGAGATAACAATTATGTTTTCAAACTCTAAATCCTACAGCCTTATATGGTAATACATATCTTGATTTAACTGTGTGGTGCCTCAGTATATCAAAAGTGCTATTCGTCTTTATTTCACACATTTTATCGTCTTTCATTTCACACATTAAACAGGCTGGGCATTAATTTAAATATTTCTTTACAAGCAAAGGATTCAAGATTAAAATGTTTTTTACAATTTTCATAATTTGTTGCTGTAAAATTGCATGTAATAGCAGGTCACAAGACACTTTACTTACAGATTCTTCAGCTCCCTGTAGTTGGCAAGGTCTATTTCCGTGATATTTTTCAGGTCAGGTTCTTTTTCAATGTGTCTAGGAGGAAAAAATATTTAAAATTATCAATGCATTTTTTCTCTGAATGAATAGAATAACATAATCTTCCATACAGCATCCATCCACATAGCAGAGACCACTGTGAAGGTTACTCCCAATGAGAGGCAGGGCAATGTTACAATGATTCCAAGGGTATTGCATTGACGACAGACCTTTGCAGATCAGTATTATAGATAGACACCTTTATTGTACACTCATATTCAAGTTCATCTTTTGACTTGATAGATAAACAAGAACATAAAACACGTACACACACACAAAAGACTTTGCAGTACAACGCAAGAGCTACTAACACGCAAGAGCTACTAACCCCATGGGTTTGCAAACACAATGAGATAACTGTATACAAATTAAGCAAATTACCATTAGTAATATTTTAAAAAACAACAAATTGTAATCTAAAGAGATAAATTGCATTAGTTCAGTTATGATTGGGAAATTTTAGGAGAATGATTTGCTTAATGTGGGTATAGCTAATTATGAATTACAAAATTAATTATTTATAGTCTTTCATGGTATGAAAGATTTCTTATATGTTATATATATATATATATATATATATATATATATATATATATATATATATATAATGTTTCTTGTTGCTGAGGGTACCCTATAGAGATTAAATAGAAATGTTACTATTACTCGGGGTGTCCAATATTGAATTCCTTCTCAGGGCCACAGATGTGTACAGTGGCTCTGCTCCCAAGACCCAGTGCCAGTGTGTTGATCAATGCCAGGGACATATGATCATACACAGCCCACAACGTGCTGTAGTCAAGGCTTAGCACTGTCAACCGATCGCAAGAGCAGAGAGCAACAATACAGGAAATGCAAACATGACAGTTGTTGTGAGTTGAGCGGGAGTCTAATTGCTACACTCAATTCAATCACTTCTGAAACCCTCCACCACACTTAATCTGTAGCAGTAAGTCTTTTAACATTTGATTTGAACATTTCAAAACCGTTCCCCAGCTGCGCTCTTGCAACTTTCCTGTGAAATAGAACAAATCAAAGGTCCCTTTTATCACAGAGAGAGCACTGGTCTCTACTCTAACATCTCTTTTGTGTAGCTAAGCTCCATAAACCTTCATTTAGACAGACCCTGCTGGGAACAGAGACCTAATGAGGCATATGGTTGATTAACCATTATATTACAGAAGAGTGGGAACAATATGTCCCGCTGGGAATTATTCTACTTTTTTTAATGTCTTACTCCGCCGTGCTGAATCCAAGGCTATGTGTGGTTTATATGGAGAATTTTGTACGTGGTCTCTTGTTTGCTCCGCTTTAAGGGAAAAGTTTGGTGTGAATCAAGGCATAACCCTGCTGTTTGAGGTCACATAGTGCTGTTGGTAGGAAAAGGAACGAGAGAAGTTGATGCAGCATAGACTGAACAATGAACTGCTAGCTAACACTAACCCCTACTGTTAACTTACACTAACATCTATCACACACTGTGTGTGTGTGTGTGTGTGTGTGTGTGTGTGTGTGTGTGTGTGTGTGTGTGTGTGTGTGTGTCTGTCTGTCTGTCTGTCTGTCTGTCTGTCTGTCTGTCTGTCTGTCTGTCTGTCTGTGTGTGTGTGTGTGTGTGTGTGTGTGTGTATTTACAGGATTACTTAATAATTAAAATGCTTGACAAAGATTGCACAACTTGGAACTTAGTACCGCTGCCGTTGTTTACTGCTGCCTGTCAGTGTAACCTGATGCAGTTCAAGCCTATCAAAAGCATCCAAGTGTCCAAAACACGCCTGGAGGGGGGTACAAAACTCATAAACCAACACAGGAAAGAGTAGAACGAAATAAAGACAGGGGATGGTGAGTACCATGATGATGTTCTCTTTCTTTCATTGTTTTGTGTGTGTGTGTGTGTGTGTGTGTGTGTGTGTGTGTGTGTGTGTGTGTGTGTGTGTGTGTGTGTGTGTGTGTGTCATTTCAGGTGAGGTTGCCATAATTTTTGTGTTTGGGTAGCCTTTGTCTGCTGCCATTTTTTGCTTCACTGTGGTGTAACCGTGCGAGCAAGCACACTTCCTGCTCTTCTCCTCACAATTACCCTCTTCACCTCACACGGGGAGAGAGATGGCCATTTCACCCATAACAGCCTCACACCACAGCCCTGTGCCACTCTTCACAATCACCATCACCATTTATGGGGTATTAAGCTGAGCCATAGCCCATCTCCTGCCAACCAGACCTTCATCTGTATGCCTCTACCTCTTATCCCTCTCACAACAATCCCATATCGAGCGAGCTGGTGATGAAATAATAAATTAATATTTTAAAGTATGATTATCATTGAAATTCAATTCATATTGTACTTTATATATAGGACATATTGTTTTTTCATGTTTTCCTGACCACAAAACCTCCATCTGCATCCGTTATCCATGGCATAACAATCCCATATCAACAAAAGGTGAAATGATGAATTAACACATGCAAATATTATACCTGAAATACTGCTGAAAAATACAAGTGAAATGCAATTCCTATCTGTGTTTCAGGGTATATACTATGAGAATGTACTGTTAAGAGAGAAAAGGTCTTTGGTTGCTGCCTGTGGGCAACAAGAAAATTGTGGGGCTAAGAAAACACAAACAGATATTTATTTGTGTCCGATTGACTTGACGAGCTGTAATGTAATTACGAGGCAGGTGGGATGGGAATCATAAACTCCCTTCACTTATTAGATTGAGCCAAGTGGGTGATATTTCATCTATTGTTCTGGAGGGCCCGGGCATTCGTTTGGCAATGCGCAGAATTGAATTTATAGCCGGGAGCTATGATTCATGATTTCTTACTGCTGTGCTTCTTTTTTTTTTTTTGCATGTATGCCCTCTTCCCCGTTTGCTGCCGCTATCTGCTTTGTGACTGAATGTGGGACCAGGCCCACAAACATCGCCCAGTGTTTGTCACTCACGCTAGGGGGCTGAGTGCTGGCGTACAGTGAAAGAGCAATCTTGTGTAGTGGTAAAGTAAATGTGGCAGTTTATTGTATTGCATCCACACAGGCTCTCTGTATGGGGCGGGTGGGTGGGGGCGCATGAAGGTACTTCAACACAAAGAGCTGCCACACAGTTGGTAAGCAGGCACACCCAAAAAAAAACAGCAATGTTAAGAGCTTGTATGAAGAAATAAAGAAAAAAAGAACATCCACGGAGAGAGGTGGTTTGACATGAAACAAGAACTACGTTTTGCCCACAAATAAGTCCGTCTTATGCCAAACTACCTGTGGAAACGCTTGAGAATTGACTAATATTGTAAACACAAATTAATGTCCTTTCTGAAAACCAAAAACTAAATCAATGGAAAGTGACAGTAAGGGACCTTAAACTGATATCAAAGGGTGTGATTACAGCCCACAAAGCCAGTCTGCCATTTTCTCTCCTCAGTGTCATGCTCACACGTGATGGCAAAACTCTTAAGCTAAAGCGAGGATAGGAGCAGGCTTCACTCAATGTATGATATTAAAGATTTTTGTTGTGTGTGCTGGCCTCCCGAAACGCATCTGTGCAATAAAAGTCAAAATATATGCATAGTGCGGCCTCTCCTGTTTTCATTGAAAACTCATAAGATGACATGTAATGGACTCCTGCCAAGTATGAGGTCACCATGAAAGAACACATTTTTTACACTCACATGTAAATACAATACATTGCTCTTCAATTGTCGATATGTTGAATGTACGTAAAATAGAGAGTCAACATCAACTGGGATCAAATTCCTTGTGTATGTCAGTATACTGGGCCAGTGAAACGGACTGATTCCCCATAAAATGGTGTCTCCTCACAATCCTGTCTGCTGTGATTTTTTCACTCACATGGAAACACAAGAAAGATGTCTCCTCTCGATCCTGTCAAATTCATTCCTAACACTTGGCTTTGATAAACCAGTTAGGTACAACAATGATGGAGGCACCGCTATCTTCGCAAATCAACCAGTAGAGCACTAAGCAACATCAAATGTTCTTGTGAGTAGTACATTGACAAGCACGCATTTGCGTCGTTAGAAACTGTCAAAAGTTGTTCATTCCTGGAATAGGCCCAAACCAGTTTGTATGCATTCTTCGAGGTCTCCTGTTATGAGATTGGTTGATTAGAAAGGAACAAATCATGACATAGCAACTGCATTGGCATTACCATGTGCATTTTAAAACGGAATGTATTTAAATCAATAATGCCATATTTCTTCTCCAATGCATACTCATTGGATACCAATCACCTTGATTGCACTCTGTTTTTTTTGCATTGGCCTTGCACTGGCCCTTAGCAGCTCTACCAAGCGAGCGAAACACTTGTTGTTTCAGGCTGGGTCCACAACAAACAAATGCTAAAGGAATGCACGGAATGGTATTGGATGCCAAACTAATGAGCCCCAAAAGCAACAACACTCACACTATTTTAGCACCAATTAACGTCAAAAATCACTTCAGCTCCTAGCCAAATTAAATGATAGCTACGTTACGTCATCAATAGATGACAAAGATTGCTATTCGACCCCACTAACACCTCTCGACCCACAAACACACACCCACCTATACACACACAAACACACACTCATACGCATACTGTACACACACACATGACAAGTATAAGTAAAGCACACACTCACATTTCACCCCAGTTACACCACTCCAACCACACACCCACCCACACCCATTTACTCTCTCACACACACACACACACACACACACACACATATGCATAAGCACCTACACATACAAATCACCCTGTCATATAGGTAGAGCACACATTCACATTTCACCCCAGTTACACATCTCCAACCACACACACACACACACACACACACACCCATTTACTTCGTCTCACACACGTGTAGGTAAGGCGCATACTCACATTTCACCCCAGTTACACATCTCCAACCACACACACACCCACACCCATTTACTTCGTCTCACACACACACACCTACACATAAGCACCTACACATTCAAATCAAACCAGTCGTGTAGGTAAGGCGCATACTCACATTTCCGTGACGTTCTCGCTCTCCTGCGACGCAAGCACGGGGATGCTGCTGACGCCGGCCCTGCCGTCCAGGCACTGCAGCATGGCGAAGAAGCAGTGGCAGCCCGGCGGGCACACACTCAGGGCAGGGGCGGCCCGGCCACACACCAGCAGCCCCGCTGCCACCACCACCAGCGCCGGGCCCAGGGCCACGGCCCACACTCGCCCGCCACCACGGCCCACTCTGGCAGCCATAACCCTCAACCCCAGGGGTCGTCTCCCAGGTAATGGGGCTGGGGCGGGTGGTGGGGTTAGTGGGGGGGGGGGGACTGACTGGCGACTGGTCTCCGATCAGGTGGTGGTGATCCTCACAGGAGGCTGGCCCCTTCGTCTCTCTGACCCAACAACAACAACAACAACAACAACACAAGCACAGCAGCGGCACAGTAGTAGTGGCACTGCTGGTGGTCCCGCTCCTCTCTCCTCTTGTCAGGCACACAGGCAGGCAGCCGTCAGGGCGTCCTGATCCCAGGCAGGCACTGAGGTATTGAGCCGCAGTAGCAGCAGCAGCAGCAGCAGCAGCAGTTACAGCAGCAGTAGTGCTGGTTGTAGCAGCAGCAGGAGTGAAGAAGGGCCCAGGGGACCGGTGGGCTGTTGCCTCCTCTCGCTGCCTCCCAGTCAGAGATGGAGGGAGGGGCAAGCCAGTCCATTAGTTGACTGTGTGTGTGTGAGAGAGAGAGTGTGTGTGTGTGTGTGTGTGTGAGAGAGAGTGTGTGTGTGTGTGTGTGTGAGTGTGTGTGTGTGTGTGTGTGTGTGTGTGTGTGTGTGTGTGTGTGTGTGTGTGAGTGTGTGTGTGTGTGTGTGAGTGTGTGTGTGCGCGTGTGTGTGTGAGTGTGTGTGTGCCTGTGTGTGTGTATGTGTGTTTGGATGTGTGTGTGTGTGCGTGTGTGTTTGCGTGCGTGTGTGTGTGCCTGTGTGTGTGTGTGTGTGTGTGTGTGTGTGTGTGTATGCGTGTGTGTGTGCTTGTGTGTGTGTGTGTGTCTGTGTGTGTGTGAAAAAGCAGAGCAGTGGTCACCAGACACCTTCAGTAGACAGAGGGTAAGGGAGAGAGAGAAAGAGAGAGGGAGAAAGAGAGAGGGAGAAAGAGAGAGGGTGAGAATGAAAGAAAGTAAGCAAGGGAAGTGGAGGACAGGGACAGTGGACAGAAGAGAGAGGGAGGTCCATGATGGAGGGGGACTTGTCCCAGTTAGTGGTGAAAGGCTGGTGGACAGCAGTGCCAAGAGGGAGGGGGAACGGTCAACAGTGGGTGGGAGGAGGAAGAGTTTGTTACGGAGCAAAGGTTCACTGGCAGCGAGGCCATCTGGCAGGGAGAGCAGCCCTCCCTTTCAGTAAATACTATGTGTCATAAACACCAGGGAGATTTATCAACTAGCTATTGACCCTATAAATGGCAAAAAAAATGATTTTAGAGTCGTGTTTTTTTTTTGTTATTTCTGTGTTTGTTTGTTTGTTTCATTTCAAGCGCTGTTTCATTTCTTTGAAGTTACACACAAACACACACACAAATAAACACACACACACACACACTCGCACACAGTCAACTAATGGTGGGCGTGCGCAGGTGCACAAACGCATGCTCACGCACACACACACGCAGACATGTGCACACGCGCACACACACACTCACACACACACACACACACACACAAACAAAAGGATTAATTCAATCATTATATTTCTGTCGCCTCAATTCATCCCTTAAAAGCCTGGGCCAACCATAGCGTGATACCTCCGTGAAACAGTGATACCAGTGACACCACAGTAATACCATGCTGAAGTGAAGCAGCAAAAGAGCCTCATATTCCTTCGGAGACTTTTTACAACTTTCTTTCTCCTCCTCTGCTAAAGTTTGGCACACAGCCACACAGCAGGACTGGCACATGTTCTTTCACTGTTGCACAAGCTCTGAACTGTGAGTCAGTCGCTCGCTGTAGAGCGGAGCACACGCCCCACAGCCAAGAGCTCTGTGCCTCTGTGGAATCAGCCCTCCCTTTGAGGATAAATATTGTAACCTTCCTCCACCACCACCACCATTACCACAACTACCACTACCACCAACACCCCCACACCACCCCCATCACTCCCCAACCCCACCAACCCCCCAAGCCTCTTAGTCACTACATCCATGAGTAAGGTCATATTGCCCTGACCATGTAATTACTGGCAAGAGCTGAATTGCCTTTTTCGATGCAGCAATCAGGACATAGTGATGGCTCAGGACTTCCTCAAAATGCATCCTGCCCTTCTTCGAGCCCATCTATGGAAGTGCTCGCTGCCGGCCTGTATCAGGCGCAGTTGACTTTCCCTACTTCTCTCCTCAGGGTAAAGGCTCGAAGAGTGGCTTTCAAAAAACAGCTCCCGGCTATTTTGTTGGTTTTTTTTTTGTCTTGATTTTTCCATTGGCAGCGCAATTTTGGGCAGTGCAGTGTGTACATTACAGTCAGCTTTCAGCAGCAACTTTTATTTTGCCCGATCTATATCCAGCAAGTACACTGTCATCAACCGCCAGATTAGCTTTGATTTATTTGTCTTTCAGCTATTAAACATTCTCAAGGATTTTTCCGCTGAATTACAAGAAAATTCACAAATGCGCTTGACTGGAAGTCTTAAGATAGTTTATTGGGATCTTTTGGGCTTTAAGCAAACAGTTAAAAAGGTGCGATAAACCTTAAGTATCCTGTGAGCTGACACAGGCTTTGACAAAAAAGTCAACTGGAGACAACTGAATGAGCAGTAAAGCCCCACCCACACACAAACACACACACATGAGCATGCTTGTGCACGTGCACACTCACAGACACACACACACACACACACACACACACACACACACACACACACATGCACACACAAACATACACACACACACACACATGCACGCACAGATACACACACACACACACACACACACACGCACACACACACACACGCACACACACAAACACATACACAGTACACACACACACACCTTCTGTGCGCTCTAAATTAGCAATCAGCATAGTTCGTTGTCATAGGAAGCCACTTTCATAATAAGGGGGTTGAACAGGATACGCTGACCAAAATAGCCAATTGGTGCAGAGAATAATCAAATTACACAGACTTGCCACTCCCACTCCCTGTCCTAGCCTACCTTCATTATCCACCTCTAATGAGTGTGCTGTCCTCAAAGGCATTGTGCTCATATTTGCATGTTCCCATACACTGGCAGGCAGAAGACAAGCAAGACAGTAGTGCCCCAGCCCTCATGTCAGATGGATGATGGATTGTGAGACTCCGGGTTGGAGTCAGTGTGGCCTGCTAGGGGGTACAGTGGCACAGTGGTGGCACAGAGGAGTCTTTTGAGCATGGCCTCTGCTGTGGTGGGACCACCAAAAACACAGCGGTTCCAAACCTTCCCCAAGAGCCATCAGGCCCGGCCGCAAGTGAAAAGTGAGAGGGAGGTCAGGGAACGAACCCTCTCGACAGGTTGTCACTAGGAACGGCTGTGTGGCTCCATTCAGAGTGGTCTGTCGCCCCTGACATGACTGATGGCGCACAAAATGGTTAATCTCTTTTCCTGCTCTCCTCCCACAGATCCATCTCTTTCTCATAAAGGAGGAAAGACATAATTGATGACTAACGACAGCACTGACCCAGACGGTCAAAATAGGTTTTCTTGTTGGTGGGCTGTAGGCAACCACTGTCCAGACTTCAACAACAAAACTCATACCGTCACGACTCTCCTTTTCATGTTATTATTATTATTATTATTATTATTATTATTATTATTGTTATTATTATTATTATTATTGTCAGTGGCAACAGTAGTACATGGCCTTGACCCCTTTACGAGTTCCTTCAAAAACTGTATGCAAGTAGATTTAGAAGAATTGATGCTCTGTTGAAGGCAAAGGGTGGTCACACAGAATGTTGATTTGATTTAGATTTCTCTTTTGATTGATGAACATAAATGATTAACACTTCCATTTTTGAAGACCTGCCTAAAACTTTTGCACAGTACTGTATATCTATATATATACTGATCTATGCATACTTATACATGTGGCTAATGCTCCTTTCCAATATACTGATCTATGCATACTTATACATGTGGCTAATGCTCCTTTCCAATATACTGATCTATGCATACTTATACATGTGGCTAATGCTCCTTTCCAATATTTCTTTAAAATGTACACAGAAAGTTCGAAAAAAAAAAAAAAAAAAAAAAAACTATGCAGGGAGACAAAGGGAGAAAAAGACTGAGAAGACTTGTCAAAAGACCTTCAAGTGGTCAGTAAATTAATTGCGCACCTCTAATCACTGCATGACAGCTAATTCTGCACGTCTCTCTGAAAACGCTCAAGAATGGCCATTAACGGGCTGAGCTTATTTAAGGCATAGGGATTAATAAAAGCCCCTTTTTTCTCTTTTCCAAAGCGTGGAAGATTGTCAGAACAGGCAGGCGGGCAGGCGGAGAACTGGCCGAGGCCTGTCAGACACGGAAACAATACTCAATACACTTCAATTTAATGTCCTCTGCGAGAGAGCCTTTAGAGAGGCGAATGAAACTGAGTAAAAGCCCTATTGGACCAGGTACAAGGAAAGGCTTTTACACGGAGAGTGGTTAATGTGTGGCACCGCTGGCCACGTTGCTGAGCTGCACACTGCCCTCTGCACTGATTAGGGGCTGGGCGGCTGAAAAAAAGTGGAACTTTCAGAATGGGGAGAGAGAGAAAGAGAGCTCCTGTCTTGAAAGTGTCACGCTAAAAGCTGTCAAGTTGTCGGGGTCAAGTGTGATTGACGTGTAGAATGAAAAATCAGGCTACAACATCTGCCTGTGTTTTTTTACATGCACAGACAAGATTTTAATGATTTTAATATACTCTTTTGTTTGTTTGCTGTGCCTTGCAAATGTCTGGTCTCAAAATGCTATCAATGTGAGCTGGTCTCTAAACTTCACTTGTAACAATTGTAAACAGGTTATAGAGAGGGAAATGTAGTGGCCTAAAAGTGGCCAAATAAGACTAACACCCAAAAATGCTAATTGGTTCCAACCCTTCCTGAGTCTTCTTCAGGGCGTGTATGGACAGAGTAGGCCTGCTTAGAAAGATTAAAGTTGCAGGGTTGTCACATGACTGAGTTTTTTAGAGACCCATAATGCATTTTACAATAAAACCAATTATACATACGTAAAAAATTATACATATCTACAGTTTTTCTCAATTGCTAAAGCACAAACACCAACTGGTTGAACAACTTTCCCAATTGCTTGAATTATTTCTCAGAACCCTTCACCCTTTTGTCAATACCTTGAACAATTTTCACATAGTAGAACACAATTTGCAAAACTCATTGATGCGTCTTTGCAAAACTCTAAGCACAATCTCATTGTTAAAACACATGTTGCATTCTTAGATACATGCAATGCAAAATGGTGAACATACATCTCACCTTTTCATCACAAATAAAGCACAAATGCCATACACTAAGCACAATGGGTCAAAATTGACTTTACTTCATGTCAAATGAGCTGACCACCAATACAAGCCAATTGGAAGAGCAACCAGGTTTTTGAGGGTTGCAGCTTGCAAGTGGATGCCAATTAGACCCAAGGAGGACAGAGAGTCCAAATGTGAGGGGGTGGCAAAGAAGAGGAAGAGGAGGTAAAGGAAAGGGAAGAGTGGTAATTTCTAACCAAATTAGAGGCAGCATTATAGATCATGTTCTCGTCCATGGGTTGACAACAAAGGAGTCAGAATTGAAAGTTCCACCCAATCTGTAATTTTTTGGAGGCCATGGAATATCCCTGTGGTGAGGAACAGTGTCAAGAATGGACACACTAGGGGGTTCTTTCCCCGTTGCCTGGCAAGGGACATCATTGCTTGTGATGTGGATGAGGTGCTGTAGCCTTACCCAGTGTAGCGAAGGGGGGGAGAAGTCACCCCACCCGGCTTCGAACCCGGGTCTCCGGGGTACCAAACAGGGGCTCTGACCGCAACGCCAAAGAGCCAGGCTCGTTGGGATGGCAGTCAGAGCACACCCACCACTTTAGTGATGGTCACTCCATCACACCCAGCCCAAATGAAGCCCAGTGATCTCTTGTTTGCAGCACTGTATACAGCCCATGTAGTTTTCATTTGTGCTGTATCGCTATAATTTATAGTTTTTCTCAATTGTTTACACACATTTTCTGAGAGCATGCCTCATACTCTCAGAACTCCATACACAAAATACAACAACACACACACACAATAGGCAAAGTCCTTCAATAACAATGTTATTTATTCTCAAAATGCTATTTTGTTGTCAAATGACTAATACAAACCATCATATGAATAGATATTTATAAGAACCTAAAGAACCTCTCATTTGTTTTGGTCTGGCCACAGCATCGCATCCAATGTTTTCTGGCAAGTAGTGGGTGAAAGTAGTGTCTAGCGTGGCAAATCCATGAAAAGCATCAGTTGCTATATCTCCACATGCGTCTTCCATAGCTCTGATTGCTAATTGTAAAACTGTGAGACAGGTGTTTGCCCATATGATTCATGATGTGAGTCAGTGTACATAGGAGGGCAATTGACTTTAGAATTTTGAATGACAGTGTGTTCCTTGTGAAAACAAGAGATTTTCTTCATGAAAATTGCACCAAATGCAGAGAATTGTAAGTAGTGTTTTGAAAAAAATTGTGTTTTAGAACTGCAATTTCAGTGTAAAGCAGTAATTGCGCTTATAGTTCAGCAGAATTGGATCAGGGGGTTAGTGCATGAGTTCCATGTTGTGGTCATTGTGTCCCAAGCACAATGATTTGTGTGTAAACAACTGAGAAAAACCGTAACATGTAATTCTTCCACTTTATGTATTTTAGTCTATGTACCATACATATACATCAGTAGTTTTGCTTTTTTCAGTTGAAATTGCATGTTTAGTGCCATAAAAAATGACATGTATACATCTGAGAGTTGTGCTTTCCATTTTTTTGTGTAGTGTTTACTGACTGCTTCATTTGTGATTTCATTTGACTGTGTTGTTTCTGATTTGAGAATGGAGTTTGTTTTTGAGCACACATAAAACTGTTTTGAGGCAATAGTTTGCTTTTGCAACAAGAATCCGAAGTTTTGGGAAATGGTTTTGGACAACTGGAGTTTGTGTTTACAGTTTGGAGAAAATCGTGCATGGTTTCGGAAATTGTGTTTTAGCATTTGAGAAAAACTGTAAAAAATATAAAAATATATATATATATTTAGATATTTTCCAAAAAGATTTCAGATTACAAAAAATGTTTACAATATTATAGACAAATAGATATACAGTATCACAGCACAACATATAAAAAACATCAGATAATCTACAGAGATAGCAGACCTAGGTTAGCCAAAGACATAAGATAGTAAAGGTATACATACAACATTACCATGAGGAAGACCAGGAAAGGTTAAAACCGGTCGGAGTTTTTAGGCATCCATCTTATTTGTAATGCTCCAGCCATAATAACAGGCTTTTAATTCAACTTATCTGAACTCGGAGCTGGGGCTGGCTGAAGTGGGCCTTTTAGTCCACTACATTTACGTCTAAGCTTTTTCCTTCAAGAGCACATTGTGGTTTTTGGAGCTTTCGAGACACGACTAGAGCACTTAGTCATGTTTTTCTTCTACTTTTTCTGCTAGGTTATAGTGGTGTTGGGTGGTAGCAGTGCAGCTACACGGCCGTATATGTATTTTATACAGAATCTTAAAAATGCTATGTTAGGTATACCCTAACATCCTCACTTTTACACCTAAGGAAACCTCAATTTAGTGTCTGTTCACATATACAGACAAAGAGAGAGAGAGAGAGAAAGAGAGAGGGAGTAAGAGAGAGAAAGAGAGAGAGAGAGAAAGAGAGAGAGAGAGAGAGGGAGTAAGAGAGAGAGAGAGAGAGTGAGGGAGTAAGAGAGAGAGAGAGGGAGAGAGAGGCAGAGAGAGAGAGAGGGAGTAAGAGAGAGAAAGAAAGAAAGAAAGAAAGAACGAGAAAGCAAGAAAGAAAGAAAGAAAGAAAGAAAGAAAGAAAGAAAGAAAGAAAGAAAGAAAGAGAAAGGTAAATGTCTGTGTGTTTCTAAGCTGTCCACTGCCCTCTGCACTGATTAGGGCCTGGGCAGGAGAAAAAAGTGGAAGTTTCAGCATGGGGGGAGAGAGAGCTCCTGTCTTGAAAGTGTCGCGTTAAAAGCTGTCAAAGTTGTTGGGGGCAGGTGTGATTGACGTGTAGGACCATAAAAATAAATGTTCAGCTTCTTGTGGTTTTGCATTGCTTGTGGTTAGACAGGATTTAAATGATTTTAACGCACTCTTGTTACATATTTGCAGCTTTCTGAAAATGCCTTGTCTCTTTTTATGACAGACCTTGTCTTGGTTGCATCTTTAAAATGCTATCAATGTATTAGCAACATGAAACTGCAATTGGAACAACTCTAAACTAGTGAAACCACCACTGTAGTCAAAGCTAGAGAGAACTGTTGGGTGAGAATGATATACATATATATATATAAATACATGACCATACATGTAATTCATACAGTATCAGAAAAAATGCTACATTAGGTACCCTAACGTCATCATTTTTACACCTCAGGGAACCCCAATTCTATGTCTGTTCTCTCTCTCTCTCTCTCTCACGCACGCACGCACACACACACGCACACACACACACATGCACACACACACACGCACACACACACACACACAGGGAGTGAGAGTGAAAGGGAGAGAGAGAGAGAGAGAGACAGAGAGGAGGAGAGAGAGAGAGAGAGAGAGAGAGAGAGACAGACAGACAGACAGAGACAGAGAGAGACAGGGAGAGAGAGAGTTAAACATGCATACACACACACACGCACACACACACACATGCACACACACACACGCACACACACACACACACACACACAGGGAGTGAGAGAGTGAAAGGGAGAAAGAGAGAGGAGGAGAGAGAGAGAGAGAGAGAGAGAGAGACAGACAGACAGACAGAGACAGACAGAGAGAGACAGGGAGAGAGAGAGAGTTAAACATGCATACACACACACATGCACATACCAATCCCCATTAGGGTACAGGAGCTCTCTCTTATTTTGCAGCATGACATGTTGCTGCAATGAACAGGAAGCCAGGGAATATATCCGTTGTTGTCATACGAAAATGGCCAAAGAATCACTAGGGAGGTGGGTGTGCATATGCACACACACACAAACACAGACACACACACAGACACCTGATGGCCAGGCAAACTCTCCCTTCCTAAATGAAGCACCTTTTGTTTTTGAAGTACATCCGTTCTCATGCATTGTCATTTTGTGTTAAATAACTGTTCATGCTGTTCCATTTGTTTCATGTTCATACCAACACGCTAAGGGGGGTGTTTGTGGACTAAGCTCTGATTCATGTCTAAGTGTATCCTCATTCTCTCTCCTCCTCTCCATCTCTCTCACTCTCTGCTCATGAATCTGTGGTAGTATGAATGTATTGGCTGAGACAGACACAATATGAGGACACACCCACACACACACACACACACACACACACACACACACACACACACACACACACACACACACACACAGACACACACAGACACACACACACACACACACAACATAATTTTTATACATCCTCCCACCCACCACTCAGGCAATGTGTAGCTAAAGGAGACTGATGGCTATTCATCTCTACGTGAAGATATTATAGGTGAAGCTCAATCAAATGATGCAACACCTTTGCTTGTACAAAGTCACAGATGGCAGTGTTGATTCTGTAGAGCTCTGAATAGATATGCCCTCAAAACGTTTTACAGAACCTGCTATCACGCAGTCACTGGCCATAGCACTCCAAGTCAGCATCAGGTTGAGTCATTATGCTGTAGTGCCATATCTCATGAAGTCAGGGCACTCACATGTCACTATGTTTTAGGATGGAAACAATCACAGGTGGAAAGGGGAATGATGTGGTGATGTAAACCAAGTGTGTATTATTGAGCATACTGTACACAAGGTCTGCCACTCAAGCTCAGGAAGTGCTCGCGCACTGATTTAACGCAGCAGTAAGAACGACGAAATAGCAATACATCACTGTAATATCGCATAGGGTTGTTCAGAGGCCTGGCTTCTATCGAAGAGGCAATACTCTTTATCTAAATACATAGAGCAGCATCTCTGTCAAGATGCTACCAAAACCCTTACGCGGGTCGATATACTACAAAGAAAAACAGGGGTGTTGGATGTTGCCGTCTCAGATTGATCTCCCCCCTTTCCACCACCACCACCTTCACCACCGCCACCGCCACTGCCAGCCCCAACCTCCAACCCCCCCCACCCATCCTTTTCTTCCATGACGCCTTATTTTCCATCTGCATCAACTCCCCACCCCCTCTACCAGGAAAAAAAGCCTATCAACACCCAAATAGTAATATGCAGGCCAGCGTGCCCGTGTCTGTGTTAGTGAAACTCACTGGGGTAAACCCAGGATCGATGGGCTCGTGCTTCGGCGGGGTTTGGGTGATGTAACCCGAGACGAGCCTTCTCATTAGCAGCCCTCTCCCCGCACGGCCGCCGAGGCCAGAGGGCCCGTCTTCATGCAGATGAACTGAAACCCGAGCAGCCGGGGAGATGAGCAGTTAGCCCCCAAGACTAATGAACACCTTACCCATCCCTAGCCCGCCTCTGCCTTCTCGCGTTCAGCCTCTCTCTTTTTCCATTTCTCCCTTTCTATTTCTTTTTTTTCTGTCTGTCTGTCTGTCTGTCTGTCTATCTGTCTTTCACCTATTGTCTGTGAGTCAGTCCCTCTGTCTCCCACACCCTGACTCGGACTCTGTTTCTCAGTATCTGTCTTTCTGTCTGCCTTTTCCTCCCCCCTTCCCTTTCTCTATTGCTCTCTCCTTTTTTCTTTCTTTCTCCCTCTCTCTCTCTGGCTACGTTTTCGCCACCCTCTTTGTTTTTCCGTCTTCATCAATGTTATTTTCCACCCTGTCTTTTCATCAGTGTAGTTTCCTACAAAGGCCAAGTGCAGTAACTACGTCAACATTAACTTGGGAAAAATGCCTCAAAATTGTCATACTGCCCAGTCCAACATGTTGTGGGTATGATAGTGGTGATGCTTTTATGTACTTTTTTAAAAGAAAGAAAGCAAGATATTTAGTCACAAGACAAACAAGGTGTTATAAAGTCAATTAACAGTCTAAACTCAATTTTGACAAAATGTGTAGTTACTGCCTTTTGGCTTTGTAGGGCATTGTAGTTTCCACACTGTCTTCCTTTCTCCCCATACTCTACCAGTCCTCCTGCACAGATTTATTGCCAATAGTTTCTTTGAAGCCGATGAATATAAATCAGTTTATGACAAACATCCCACAGGTCATCTCAAGGCAATCCAATAATGAATTTACAAATAGATCACATCTAAAATGAGTTGATCATTATTGGATATTGATGTATCATTATTTAGGTTATGATTTTCGGAAAAGAAATAGAAGGTGGTTCCACAAAGCATCTCTTACTGTGTTGTGTTGGTTTATATCCAGTATAACAATATCCAAACAGTATCCCTAAAAAAGCATTTGGGCTCAGCCCACAGAAAGGTTTGTCATTTACAAAAAAAGAATTCTGCTGCTTTCTGTACAAAACATGGTCATATTAGAGGAGACGAGACGAGTCCTGATGCATTTAAGAAGCATTAAAATAGAGGCACACGAAATGTAAACTCGTGGACAGTAGGTCCAGGGTCGATTGCTATTCACTGATCAGCCCGCTTGATGATCCTTGATGGAATTGATGTTGAGCCTCCATTCTCTTCACCGATTCATTCCATTTTATGCTATGATTGTGCTCCATTATTTACCCCCTAACAAGAATAGATTTTTTCATATAAACCCGCACTTCTCAGTGGGGCTTGTTAAGCAGCATTTCATACATGTTTGCTAGATTTTCACATTTTAAAGATGTGTTGATTCAATTGGGGGTGTAGGATTGGAGTATTTGATAAATACAAAAAAAAATGTTTATTTCATGCGTGAACTCATACCTCTTTGGCAATATTTCAGCCGTTGTCACTCAGCTCTGTTGCTAAGGTCAGGATTTCAGAATCATGCTCCTGCAATAACGTACATTACCAATCCACACAAATTGTTCAAGGGCTGCGGTTTCAGGTACACATGAAGGGATGTGTATGTTCTATTCAGATATGCTGTGTACTGTAAGCCCATGTCAACACAGAACTGACATGTAAGGACTGGCAAGGGCATCAGAACTTCACCGATCACGTGAAAAATTAGATTATCCCAGTACCTGAGCATTTTCATTAACTAACTGCATGATTAATTAGTGGCCATTTGCATCGTCTCTATGGAATGACTAACGACAGCTGTATTCATTACATCCCTGTGTAATTAAATTGCACCTATTGCATTTACATTTACAGTACATCAAGGACTCCTTTTCTTCATCCGATCCAGGAGACAGGAGGATTATTTAGATGCAGAGGGAGGATGGGTGGAGGATGTGTGTGTGTGTGTGTGTGTGTGTGTGTGTGTGTGTGTATGTGTGTGTGTGATTGTGTGTGCGTGTGTGTATGTGTGTGTGTGTGTTGGTGTGTGAGCATGTGTGTATGTGTTGGTGTGTGAGCGTGTGTGTGTGTTGGGGAGGGGTGGGTAGTGTATGTGTTGGTGTGTGAGCGTGTGTGCACTACGACACACCCCCCCCCCCCCCGCCCCCCCCTTTCTGGAGCAAGCGTCATCATCGGACAC
Source organism: Coilia nasus (assembly GCA_027475355.1). NCBI lineage: Eukaryota > Metazoa > Chordata > Actinopteri > Clupeiformes > Engraulidae > Coilia > Coilia nasus. The sequence continues at coordinate 13,399,172 of CM050218.1, read as the reverse complement.
GATGGACAGCTAAGATGTGTTGGGGAGGGGTGGGTAGTGTATAAGGTTTTGGGACAAAGTGGAGTACATGGCGAGCACACATACAGAGAACTGTGGAACAGGAGCAGTCCGGTTGTGGTCGGTGTTCTGAATGTGTAATTTAGCATCAGGAGGAAAACTGAAGGGGGAACCAGCGGTCCTTTCAGTGGTGTGAGCACCACTTTTCCCCCCAGCATCAGGCGAGTGGTGGTGGGGAGGAGGAGGGAAGGGCGGTGGAGAGAGGAGTGATGGAGTCTGCTGAGAGTAGTGCGCAGGTTGAGGCGTGCTGGAGGAGAAACATTTCGCTTTCTTCCTTAAAAAATGCCCCGTGTAGGTTGGTTGGTCTGTGAAGCATGTGTTTGTATGAGTGAATGTGTTTATGTGTAAGTCGTGCATGCATATGAGTGTATGTGTGCATTCATGGACTGTGTGTGTGTGTGTGTGTGTGTGTGTGTGTGTGTGTGTGTGTGTGTGTGTGTGTGTGTGTGTGTGTGTGTGTGTGACAGAGTGTGCTTGTGTGTCCAGGACAGCATGAAAGCACACACACCACCTGGCACTCACATGCTGGCCATTCTGACAAACTCACACCTCCCTACCTGGACACAATCATACCCCACTGGCGGCCACTACATTTTGTTGCCCACTAATGCTCCAGTTTCTGAAGGGTCATTGTTCACCTCCATGTCCAAAAACTCCCAAACACAGCCACACACAGACACAGACAGAATACTTCACATATGTGTGACAGGCCTGTGCTCCAGAATCCCTGTGTCTTATTCCTCCTTCACCCTGCCGGCTAGCCATGAAGGATGGACCCTTGTCCATCTGTGGGAAGGGGGAAGGAATTGTGTGTAACAGTCAGTGTGATGCTCCTTCCTGTGAGCTACAGGTCACTGGAACATCAGGTAGCAACATGCCACATAGCCCCCACGGGCAACATGCTCAAAAAGTATTAGAAAAAAAAATCAGAAAAGGTAAGAAAAACACAAAGCAAACTGCACAGAGTGGGTGTGAGCCACACACACCTAACTGAATGTGACAGTATCAGGACTGTGTTTGCGAGCCAGAAATATTTATTATTAAGTCAATAAATATTTGCTACATAAAAAAGTGAACTTCAATAATATTCTTCATGCTGGGATCTAAATAGGGGCGGAAATGTTACAAGCTTGCAAGACATCTTTATCAAATTAAATGAAGGACAGATTTGTGCAGTGGAAAATTCATTCATCTCTCAAACAGAGTGGCTACAGACCTAGGCAATACAATAATAATTACAGTCGGTCCTCTGTCCAGCATTCTCCCTTATCGAATACCATCATTACATTATTCCTATCATAACACACCGCTGTGAAGTATTTTAAGACATACAAAATTATACTAAAGACGCACAGAACGTGATGCAACCCAAATACATTCAATATTTTTTCCCATATTCTGGATGTATATTTGTTTGCCTATGTATTCACATTTGCGGACTAACTAGACCTATGTCCGCACGACGAATGCCCAAGGCAGCCTGCTTCAAAAGCAGCTCAGATAATGGTGACACTGAAATGAAACCCACATGCTTTTTGTTTTGCTGTTGTTCTTGACCCCTGTAAATGGTCTGTCCAAACAGTGCTGATACCCATGTGACCCGGTCAGACTGGTGGGTCAGAACCTGCCCCTGCCAGCGCAGACAGATCAATACCGGCTGAGTATGCCATTGATCTCGTCCGCAGATAGCATCACTGGTCCAGTGTAGCTTCAACATGTTTGTGTGTGTGTGTGTGTGGTGTAGGAAGATGAGATGGTGCGTAGGAGTACCCTGCCGTAGAATGGCATGCTTCTACTCGCCCACCTCCTCCACCACCTCCTCAATCACCTACTACTACTATTATTTCTGTTAGTACTACTACTACTAACACCATTACTACTACTGCTATTACTACTACTACTATCACCAACTCTGGTACTCCTCCTACTACTACTACTACTACTACTATTATTATTAATAGTGCTACTACTACTACTATTACTACTACTACTACTATTACTACTACTACTATTACTACTACTACTGTTACTACTACTACCACTTCTGCTATTACTACTACTATTACTATCACTACCACCACCACCACTACTACTACTTGTTGCAATACTACTACCATACTGCTATTTATGACACTGCTGTTCTGTGTTCTCCTCTATTCCTTATGTCATTTAGCATTCAAGCACAAAACACAAAAATATGTAAAGTCGGATTTTGTGGCAGTGTGCATGCGTGTGTGAACGAGAGTGAGGGGGGGCTGTTTCTGGAGGGGGCAGAGAAAGAGAGAGCATGACAGAGAGAAAGAGAGAGCATGACAGAGAGAAAGAGAGAGAGAGAGAGAGAGAGAGAGAGAGAGAGAGAGAGAGAGAGAGAGAGAGAGAGAGAGAGAGAGAGAGAGAGGAAGGATGTCACAGGGACCGAGACAGAGAAGGAAAGCGGGAGAGAAAAAGAGAGAAAGAGAGACAGAGTGTCAGGGGGGACAGGAGAGAGACTGAGAGATGATTTGTGGGCTTCTCTCATGTGCTAGCGTTACAAGAATGGCCCTCTAGGGCAACATGAAAAGCCTCTTGATTGTAAGGAGTGGTAACATGATATTGGAGCTCCTTGCACTGATAGATTTATTTACATTTCAGCGCCTGGGCCTGGTCTGAGATGCACACACACACACACACACAAACAGAAGGACGACATCAATATTTGCAGATATGATCTTGCTTTTTTATCCCCCTCCCTTTGCTTTGTTTGCACAGACTTAATGCCCGAGTTTGTACGACATCATCCCCCCAAACTCATTTATCTTATTTCTTGGCTGGCGTTCAGCCCTGGCCAAAACAGCAACAATGTATTTCGCTCCAACCTAAAAAAAAAACTACTGACAGATTACTGTGTAAAAGTAGATGGATGTACAAAATGGGGTGTGCACCTTGCTGGTAAGTAATATATGATATAGTTCATATTTTTATGTTTTCTTAGTGTAGCTTCTGGGCAGTTTAGATATGCACGGCATCACTAATCATAGCAGGCACAGCACAAAATAAGTAAAACAATATATATATAATGATCTAAAAAAAATAATCTAAAGATAAGATGTTGAATAACATCTGTTCCAAAAAGCTCCTCCACCAATGCTCCTGCTGCCACTGAAGTATCCAATTATGATGTGCGCAGATAGAGAAATCGAAAAACAGACAAGGTGAAGCTATTAAGGCCGACAAGCATCAGGCCTAAGTGGAGGAGTGGAAAAGAGGGAGAGATAGAGAGAGAGACAGGGAGGGAGGGAGGGAGGGAGAGAGGGATGAAGAGGAAGAGAAAGAGAGTGAGCAAGCGAGAGAAAAAAGGGAGCAAAGATGCAGCCTCTCATTTAGGGTAGTGGGCCTATTTAGCCTGGCCGACCATTAAATATGAATTAAAAACCACACAGGCCTCTTTGCCTTCGAAATGACATTAGGAATCTTTATTGCAAGCGATTGTTGAATAAGCAGTTTGCAGAGCTCCCCTGGGTGCAGGCTGGAGGAGGCTGGGGAGGGTAAGGAGCGGGGCAGTTGGGCTGTGCATATTACCAGCAGTAGACAGGTCCAGCAGATAGGGAGGGATAATAGCTGGTGAAATGGAATTTACATTAGGAGCCCTAACTGAGTGGAACACTTTCGGAGGGGCCTGGCTTCTCGTGTGGGGAAGGTGAATGTATAAGCATCTTTTTCGGCAAGGCCCGTGGTGCATCACACCAAAAAACGAAGGATGAAAGGCCCACTACGCCTAAGGAACAACATGAAGATAACCAAATTCACAGATGATGCCACATTTGAAAAAAAAAAATGTTTATGTTGCCTGTGGCGTGTTTTTACTGATGTAGGTAAAGGTATATAGCTGTAAAGGTATATAGCTGTAAAGGTATATAGCTTTTAAAATGTTTGGCCGAGTCTGCATTATTGCAGGTTTCAGTAAACATGCAAAGGCATCAGAGAATAAAAGATGAGTTACAGTCACTTGTGTGATATAAAAGCAGTTTTGAGCACAATATAATACATAATGGTTATAACACAGCATATACATATATTGTACAAGACACATGCTGTATTTTTGAAGGCTGTATACATTGCACGTTGCTGATTGCTGAATGCTGTATACATTCCAAGAATGCCATGACTCAGAAAAACTTAAAATCATTTGCTTTTACATTTTCCAGCTTGATAGCAAGGAGTTGAATGCATATGAGTTATTTGCTGAAAAAGGAGAGAGAAGATATTTCAGGAAATGAAAGTTACATTTAGCAAGTTGATGTAAGTACAAAGTACATTTGAAAGCTATATTTTACACTTTGGATTTGAATACATTTAAATACATGTTAAATACCTACGCTTTACCAGATGATATGACAATAATCATTTCTATGTCCCTATGTCCATATTTTGAAGCAAAAACTAAAATCCTAGCAAAGACACAGAAACCCACATGAACTACCTGTTCTGAAAAGCCGAGAAATAACCACATTTGTACTGTCCCCGCCATTTTGTTTTGCACAAGGATGATTACAAGCCCACATTTTCTTTAATGAAAAAAAAAATAAATGTCCAAAATGCCTTCAATTAAATCCCTCTTCTTTTTCTTAAAATATTGTTCCCCACTGAGTCAACCTTTCAATCTCTGAATGACTTGCAAAGTGCACCTGCCTCCCAGGACCGAACAAAAAGAGCAATCTTTTACAGTTGAGCACACTTGTTCAGTCTGTGGCACTCTGCTGTTTTCAAGACCACACTCTAATTCGTCTCCACTTTGTAGTTGAGCCCATCACTCAGATGAATAAAGGACCCACAGTCCCACTCAGGCCCTGCACATGTGTATTAGAGCAATTTACTGCAATTTACATTTTGCCGCTGGCCCCATTGTCGGGACCTGTCTAAAAATCTGCAGGGTATGCGTCAAACTTGCCTTTATGTGGTCTATTAATGGACTTGACCTCTACTTAATGAGAGAATGGCCTTATAATTGCCAATTTTTTTTCCGAGGAAATAATGTTTTTTTTTTCTTCGCCTGGTGAGTAAAATTATGTCATTAATGCTGATGATTTGGAGCACAGAATAGGTATATATATGTGAGACAGTGAAAAAATGTCGATGATGGATGTTGGGGGGGAAAAAAGCGATTTATACTTTATTTCAGGAATAATACTGTACTTTTATACTAAAACCTAAAATACTAAAGCACATTTGTTTTTCTTTGTGAATTATCATATGATTAACTTCATTAATTAAAACTTTATCTTCATTTTTATATGGCCAGCATTCGTTTGCCCAAACCCTAGTCGAACATCTGTGACTACTGATGACTTATTTGTCTTAACCTGTCTTAACCTGTTGCATGCTGACTTTAATAATAGAGCTCTGTGGCTATCCCCATTTAAACATCTTCTTTCCAGCAAAAAAGGATTCGAAACATTTCAACCTAAAAGTTCATCCTCAGACAGAATTGCAGTGTCATTTTTTTTGGTTTTGCTTATTTGCTAATTCACTGCTTATTTGTTTGTCTGTCATTTCATGCCACAATACGAGTCTCTCCACAATGTTCAGATTTTTTTTACATTTTCTTATGGGACACTGTGCTGTTCTAAGATCTGCTGTGATGTGGCATTTGTATTTTCCCAATTTATGTTTTTTTTTTTTTTGTAAAGACTGGTCCTAGAATTAACGATCAATACTTACATCATTAAAAGCTTACAAAGTAAGCAAATATGTGATGGAATAGCTGTTCCTAACAAGTAAAACCAAAGCGATCTTAATCTATACTTGTATGAATATGTGGCCATACAGGCAAGCAGTCATGCAGGGAGAGCAACAGGGCTTGCAAGAAATATGTGAAGTTGAGCTTTTCCCAGCTACACTCAGTACAAACATGAACTGAAGCTGCGTATTAAGTCTTTTTAAAACCTCCTTGCAGTCCATTGCTTCTTTCTTCCTGTGCTTCATGGCACAAACAATGTAATGTTGCACAACATTGTATGCTTTTCAGTCTATATGCATTTTCAACCTCACGCTAAACGTTACTTCTGAAAAATCTTTTGTTCTTTTTCTTCTTCTTCTTTGCTTCATGGTCTGTCCCCATATGCACATAATTGCCAGCCCTCCTCTTGAGATACATCTACTTTACTTCACTCTGTTGTGCTCCCCTTAGTCCATTTAAGGGCCTTTGGTTTCTAAGGGGGCCATTGTATTTCCTCCATCGCCTAGCAACTATCACCAAGGCCAGCAGTCTATTGTTGCAGAGGCAAAGCATCTGCATTGATGCCTGCGGCCTCCTCCTATGTTTCTTCGCTAATTTGTAAACTTCCAAATTGACCATTTTGAGAAAAAAAAAATGCGGTATGACATTAAACTGCAGTTATTTACATTGCGTCATGTCGCTGGAAGTCCTGGATTTTAAGTGTTCCGGTGTAAAGCCACCCACCACTTGCATCCATGCAGAGAACATATTGTGCATGTACATTTTTTTTTGCCTGTTACCATGCAGAGGTGAGTGAGGGTGAGAGATGAGGAGAGATAAGCGAGGAAGGAGGGAAAAGACCATACAGTGGGTAATGGCACAGGAGGGGCGGGACTTTTATGCTGAAGTGCTTTCCAACTACATTTTTTTCACTGACGTCACTTTTTACACAATATCCTTGAATAGCACCTGTGTGTATGGGGGTTGTCTGTCTGTCAGCTTTGAGTAAAAAAGCATAACCCATACCTACAAAACATTTGCTTCAGTGCCCAACACTGCTCAGTCAGACAGCTTCCGTCCTTGCAGCTGTAAGGCCGCAGAAGACCTGTCGCTCTCTCCTTTTCTCTGTCTTAGAAGACTCCTCTCTGTTTGAGACGCTGGAACAAGACCACAGGTTCTCCAATAGTTTCAGGCATCTTTTAGTCCTTTTCCCTCCTTTTTTTTCATTCAAGAGATTTTTTTTTCATTCTCGCTTTCTCTCCTTTCTTGATTTTGGGTCACTCTATTAGTCCTGTCTTATTTTCATTTTCAAGTACCATTCTAATCGTTTACGATCCACGATCCAAGTGTTTTTTTTTTTGTTTTCTCCTGTATTAACCAAAAATCTGCAAAACACTAAAAATACTCCAGGACGAAGACCGAAGTGGTAAGTAGAAAAGATTTTAAAATCCTGAACTGGATCTAGTGGTATACAAGTGTGTGTGTGTGTATGTTTGTGCGTGTGTATGTGTGTGTATGTTTGTGTTTGTTGTGCAATCAATGTGTGTATGTGTGTGTTCTGCGCTGTGTAATGTGCATTGTGTGTGTGTGTGCGCATGTGTCTCTATGTGTGAATACCATGAATCAGCACTGAAAGACTGAAAGACTACATCCACACTGGAGTGGACCTGCAACCTGAAAAAGGTGTCACCATTCTGCCATACTCATTTGCCATGCCATCACCACAACACCCCACTTACCGCCCTTGTGCCACTTGTTCCATTGCCAAACCGTGGTTGACATAAAGACCAGGTTTGACTGTTGAATGTGTGATTCATTGTTGTTAACACTATTTTTGCTCTGATCAGTGTCACTGTTATGGTATACTCACAAAGAGTTGTACCCTGTAAGAGACTGCAGTTTTTTCTACACATACACCAACAGACATATTGGATGTCAATCCAAAGTAAATCACCCTGCCTACAGATGGTCTGTAATAGCACTGAAAATTCAGCACTGAGGTAACCTTGCTGTAGTCTAGTAATTGTCAGTGCAGTGACCAAGACCTAAATGATACAATATCTCAACCTTCTGTGAAAATGCAAAACATCAGTGATGGTGGAGTCCATGACAACCTAATGTAAAGCACCATTATTGTCTATTCATGACTAGGATGTTCACAAAACGTTTTAAGTGAGGAGAGTTGTCCAAAAATTATAGGGTGAATGTAAATAATATCATGTGCATACATGGTTAGATGATAATAATCAGCTGCTGACAGTAATGCAGTGTCATGCTACTTTCAGAGGGAAAAAAGGTCCGTCATTCAAAATGACATTGCAATCAGAATCTGTTGTAGTATTTTGTCCCTAATCTGCACACAATATCTTACAACCTGATGTATTCTTTTCAGTGACACACTTGAAAGGGAAAGCACTCCATACAGTACTCATGGAGAAGAAAACTCAGTGCAAAGGTGTTTGATCTAACAGAGCTAGGGACAGGGTCTGAACAGCAGGAATTTATTCATTGAATTCAGGGATACAAGGGCAGGGTCAGTACTCCCAGTCTCTCCTTCAAAAATTGATGTAGCCTTCAGATGAAAGGGTGAAGGGTTGTGACGTTATGGGGAGATAAATTCTATTTGATAGAGGTGCTGAGGTTCACCTTCACAGTTCACACAAATCAGAACAGAACTGAACAAACATTAAAGTACAGAAGGCCATCTTAAGCACAGTCTGTAACCTGGCAACAGCGGGCCAAGGCTAAACATGAAGAAACAGCTGAGACGATCAGAGCAAATTTAGCACACCACTGTTAGTACCAGTAATAATATGGATACATTCTACTAATAATAGCCTAGGTGACAGCTTAGGCTACAGTGTTTCAATTTTGTTTTCATTTCCTCCACCATCATCATTCGTTTCAATAGCACAGTAAATATGATTTAGACAATTTATTGAATATTAAACAAATTATTTTTTAGTGGTCGTTCTTGTCACTCATTGGAGAACACGCTGTTGACAGGAAGGTTCTTCTGCCAGGAAAAAAAGCATCACGCCCGCAGCAGAGTGGAAGACTAGTGATTTTGTTGTTCTGAATAAACAGGTAAACAACAAATCTTAGTCTGCCTCCTTGCTCTGTGGCGACAGCGTCTAATTCGAGTATATACTCTGCCCTCTGTTGGAAGCAAACATGGTCTACACATGGTCTTAAACGAATTCTTCACAAAGCGCGAGTAGGCTACACAAACGTCACAGGCCAACTTGGGCTGCATAGAATGTGTTCGGAAAGCTTTATCTACCCACGCTGGATTCACTGTAGCATCATTTCTGTGTAGCCTATAATGTGTTTTTAGTGTTGTCGCGTTTTGGGTAAAAGGGTCTGCTAAATACTGTAACATTTACCATAACCAGAGCTTTCTATGGCTCTAACCATAATTGTAAACGGTAGAAAATTCGTTAAAAGTCATTGGTCACACACTCACTGAAACATTCATCACACACTCACTGCAACACTGGTCACACACTCACTGCAACACTGGTCACACACTCACTGCGATGTAACTGTACTTTCCCCTATTCCATGCAGACTTGTTTTTAGAGCACTCGCACCGCTAGTGGAGCGAGAGACAGTCAGAGAAAGTGGTCATGGTGATGTAAGATACTTGTAACTTAGGCTACTCTGTGCAGTCTGAATACTATACTCGTGCTAACACGGAGTGGAATGTGATTTAATGATGTATAACTCGGTCGCTTCAAAAGTGAAGTGATTTTAAGCTTGACAATAATCAATTTACTTCTAGACTCTTTACCTTTCCATTCCGTCTTTGAATCTCCTCTTTCTGAGAATGTGGACCGCAGTACAAGGCTGTTGGGCAGCAGTGTCCTCACTGTTTGCATCCTGCTGAGTGAGACGACAGAATTCACGCCACCATGGTGTCATGGTCAGAGTCACAAACATGCGGTCCACATGAGGAGCCGGTGTCCTATCGATATGGGCTCCCCGTCGATCTGAGCTACCCAGCGCTACTGCGCATGCGCACCACCCCTAAGTGCTGCTACAGTTTAAATGCCCGTCGATTTGAGCTCCCCGAGGCAGAAGTGGAGTTGTTTTCAGCTGTGACAACGCAAGTAAGTAACATTTTAACAGTGTATTGGTTTTATTGTATGTTTTAACCACTTAAGCATGTAAGGAACGATATGTGCATGTTAGATTTGCGACAGAATATCTTCGTCAGATTATAGTAGTTTGGATTTAACAGTTGACTGTATCGTTATCGTTTTCATTACGTCGTATTTTGTTATTTTGCTTCCATCTGAACGTCGAAAACGTTTTGACTTTGTTGTCTCTGTTTAGAAAGGCGCTGTATAATTAGCCTATATTTAGTTTATGATTATGATATGATAATGAGTCTATCTACTAGGTCTACACATGAATTAAGTTATGCTTCTGTAAACGAGTAGGATAGGTTTGGAAGACTTAAGAACTAGGCTACCTTAGGCTACTGTAGAATGGGCTACCTACATAGTGAAAATGTTTTGTTTTGTTTTTTACAGTGTGTTACATTTGTGAACGGAAATATAGAGAGATGCAAGGAGGTTTTTGAATACCTGACCAGGGGGGAATACCCAGAAGGGTATAGGCTACCAAGTCTCAGAAGTTGAGCTTAAGGAGGTATTCTCAGAAGTTTACAGTAAAGGGTAAGTAGGCAAAGGTGTGTTGAAATATATCCATGTCTCTGAGAATATTGTTGTTTATCACTTTGTGATTGTTCACTGCAGATGGACAGCTCTTCTATGAAGATACTACAAGAGTGATCCAAACAAGGGATGAAGCCAGATCACTGGTCATTAAATTCCATTCATCACCAATTAGGGGACATACAGGAGTCATTAAAATGAGAGCAGCAATATGCTCCAGATTATCCTGGGTTGACATGTCAGTGGATATTGACAGATGGGTATGTATTGGATGTGACTTATTTCTGTGTTATGTTATGGACTCATTTTGTTTAGCCAATTAGGTTAGGACGTTATTAATTTATCATGACAATTTTCTTAAAGGTCTCAAGAGTGTGACAGATGCTAGAGAACTGGAAGATCTTTGGCTGTTGCACAGCCATTGCAAAGCATAAAGGTAAATGTAATGAGTGCTATTGTAGTGTAAGCAAATAAATCTTGAGATTTCCTTGTTTACAAGATGCATTAATCATTGTTTGCATTGGTGAATAAAAGTAGGCTTCTTCACTAAACTCCATTCACATATAATGTTTAATGACATTTGTCCTCATGTAAATGTACTAGGGTTGTAATGCAGTCAAGCCTGGCAACCTTTTGGTCTTTGACAACTTTTTTTGTTACTTGTGATGGCCATTACACCGCAGCCACCTCCCCAGATAAGGTTACCAACTTAAAAGATACAAAGTGTAGTCTTCAGGTTCTCAAGTAATAGCTGTAAGAGATGCTGTGATGGAAGGAGACTGCATTTTAAGATTAAAAATCAAGGTATTATTCCAAGACCCAGTTTTGACTTTCCCTAGTTAATAACAGAAGACTGTATTCACATCCCTTAGTCTCCAGGCCAGGCCAGCGCCACAGGCACCTCTACTCTATTCTGACCTGTTCAAGTACTCGTAAAGTACTGTGATAACTTCTTAATTAGTTTAATGTCCCCTGGAGTACAGTTTTTTTCATTACACACTCAATTGTTTTCTAACAGGACCGCGTTCATCAGCTCAGTGCTGTGATAGCTGGTTGTTTGTTTAATGGACGATTTCAGCCTCTTACAAAAGTAATTGTATTTGTTTTGTTATTACACCAGTAACCTCAATTAACAATAATTTGGTATGAATGCCATTATTCAGATGGAAATTCCCAGCGGAAGAAATGTGGATTTGTCCAGTAAATGTAGGTGCTCACTGGATTTTAGTGGTAAGTGCCTTTCTTATATTTTCTTTAGACCTATTTCTGGCATGTATAATATATGGGGATTTTTGCTGACCTCATGCAATAGAGGTCAATTTTTATTAAGGGGTTTGCTACATATATATGTCAATGTGATGGAAAACATGAATGTGGTAAACATTTATAGATTGTCAACATGTCAGAAAAGACTCTGCTTCTGGTTGCTTCGCTGGGTAATGAAGAGAAGTATGTGCGCCAACCCTACGAAATTGGAGGTAAATTTTCAGAAAAATTCGAAGTCCTTGGTCTTTTGCATATTATAAAGAGTGTCATGTATGGCATATGCTTGTTATGCTTTTCACACAATGATAGGAACTTCTTGAGGATGGCAGGCCGTGAAGTCCCAAGACAGAAATGGACTGTTCAGATTGTTTCCCATGACAAGCAGCAAGACAGCAGTAGCTGTGGGATTTTGGTTTTAAAGGTAAAATTTTCAGTGTTTCCAGTAATTTCTTTCTCTTATATCTATCCAGTGATGTGTAACTGAATGCTTAAAATTGCATTTTGAAGTTTGCAGAAGAGATTCTGAAAAACGGCGACATCATATCAATCAAGACACACCCTGAGGAGGTCTTGAAGGCTCGATTGGAGGTCGCATGTGCCCTCCTAGAGGCATCACAGTTGGGATAAATTTCCCTCCTTGGATGGAGTGTATATATTTTTGTAAATAAATATGTTATGTTTCTTCTGTTGTACCTTTTCCTGACCTCATCCATCATGAATAAGAGACAAGCCCATTGTTATAAATTGAATTGCATTAAATTATCCCATCTGTCCCCTGTATCACAAAGATGAGGTATACTACATTTAGTGGATGCATTATTTGGATGAAGATATATGTCTGTCAAGATTGGCTACCTCTACACATATTCATATAAATGAGTGAACGGTGGTGATTGTACAGTGGGAGCATTATGTGATGGGTCAAGTGGGCTGTCAGAATGTGCTACCTTTAGTGGGAGCCTTATTTGATAAAAAATATAAGCCTGTCGAAATGAGCTACCTTTCCTTTAGTGGGAGCCTTATTTGATAGAAAATATAAGCCTGTCGAAATGAGCTACCTTTCCTTTAGTAGGAGCCTTATTTGATAGAAGATACAGGCCTGTCGAAATGAGCTACCTTTCCTTCAGTGGGAGCCTTATTTGATAGAAAATATAAGCCTGTCGAAATGAGCTACCTTTACCTGTATTCATATAAATGAGTGAGTGGTGGTAATTCTACAGTGGGAGCATTATTTGATGGGTCAAGTGGGCTGTCAGAATGGGCTACCTTTAGTGGGAGCCTTATTTGATAGAAGATACAGGCTTGTCGAAATGAGCTACCTTTCCTTTAGTGGGAGCCTTATTTGATAGAAAATATAAGCCTGTCGAAATGAGCTACCTTTCCTTTAGTAAGAGCCTTATTTGATAGAAGATACAGGCCTGTCGAAATGAGCTACCTTTCCTTTAGTAAGAGCCTTATTTGATAGAAGATACAGGCCTGTCGAAATGAGCTACCTTTCCTTCAGTGGGAGCCTTATTTGATAGAAAATATAAGCCTGTCGAAATGAGCTACCTTTACCTGTATTCATATAAATGAGTGAGTGGTGGTGATTCTACAGTGGGAGCATTATTTGATGGGTCAAGTGGGCTGTCAGAATGGGCTACCTTTAGTGGGAGCCTTATTTGATAGAAGATACAGGCTTGTCGAAATGAGCTACCTTTCCTTTAGTGGGAGCCTTATTTGATAGAAAATATAAGCCTGTCGAAATGAGCTACCTTTCCTTTAGTGGGAGCCTTATTTGATAGAAAATATAAGCCTGTCGAAATGAGCTACCTTTCCTTTAGTAGGAGCCTTATTTGATAGAAGATACAGGCCTGTCGAAATGAGCTACCTTTCCTTCAGTGGGAGCCTTATTTGATAGAAAATATAAGCCTGTCGAAATGAGCTACCTTTACCTGTATTCATATAAATGAGTGAGTGGTGGTGATTCTACAGTGGGAGCATTATTTGATGGGTCAAGTGGGCTGTCAGAATGGGCTACCTTTAGTGGGAGCCTTATTTGATAGAAGATACAGGCTTGTCGAAATGAGCTACCTTTACCTGTATTCATATAAATGAGTGAGTGGTGGTTATTCTACAGTGGGAGCTTTATTTGATGGGTCAAGTGGGCTGTCAGAATGGGCTACCTTTAGTGGGAGCCTTATTTGATAGAAGATACAGGCCTGTCGAAATGAGCTACCTTTACCTGTATTCATATAAATGAGTGAGTGGTGGTTATTCTACAGTGGGAGCTTTATTTGATGGGTCAAGTGGGCTGTCAGAATGGGCTACCTTTAGTGGGAGCCTTATTTGATAGAAGATACAGGCCTGTCGAAATGAGCTACCTTTACCTGTATTCATATAAATGAGTGAGTGGTGGTGATTATACAGTGGGAGCTTTATTTGATGGGTCAAGTGGGCTGTCAGAATGGGCTACCTTTAGTGGGAGCCTTATTTGATAGAAGATAAGCCTGTCGAAATGAGCTAATTTTACCTATATTCATATAAATGCGTGATTGTACATAGTAGCACTACTTGATGGGTCAAGTGGGCTGTCAGAATGGGCTACCTTTAGTGGGAGCCTTATTTGATAGAAGATACAGGCCTGTCGAAATGAGCTACCTTTACCTGTATTCATATAAATGAGTGAGTGGTGGTTATTCTACAGTGGGAGCTTTATTTGATGGGTCAAGTGGGCTGTCAGAATGGGCTACCTTTAGTGGGAGCCTTATTTGATAGAAGATACAGGCCTGTCGAAATGAGCTACCTTTACCTGTATTCATATAAATGAGTGAGTGGTGGTTATTCTACAGTGGGAGCTTTATTTGATGGGTCAAGTGGGCTGTCAGAATGGGCTACCTTTAGTGGGAGCCTTATTTGATAGACGATACAGGCCTGTCGAAATGAGCTACCTTTACCTGTATTCATATAAATGAGTGAGTGGTGGTGATTATACAGTGGGAGCTTTATTTGATGGGTCAAGTGGGCTGTCAGAATGGGCTACCTTTAGTGGGAGCCTTATTTGATAGAAGATAAGCCTGTCGAAATGAGCTAATTTTACCTATATTCATATAAATGCGTGATTGTACATAGTAGCACTACTTGATGGGTCAAGTGGGCTGTCAGAATGGGCTACCTCTGAGCTACCTTTAGTAGGAGCCTTATTTGATAGCGTAATACGACTGTCGAAATGAACTGCCTTCGCATTTAACCTCTAAATGAGTTGAAATTCTACATAACTAAGGTATAGAGTATGATTAGCCTACCGTATGCAAACAGCATACAGCTCTCTAATCCAGAAATGTGTAATCCAAAGACATATCTTGTAAAACTGCGGAGGTTAGCTTTGAATCTATACAACTGTAAGCGAAAAC
Source organism: Coilia nasus (assembly GCA_027475355.1). NCBI lineage: Eukaryota > Metazoa > Chordata > Actinopteri > Clupeiformes > Engraulidae > Coilia > Coilia nasus. The sequence goes on along the minus strand of CM050218.1, from coordinate 13,384,080 downwards.
CGTGGGTAGCTTATTTCGACGCGGTAGCGTAAATCGATAGACGCCACCGTCGATTTAGGCTACGGGTAGCTCATTTCGACGAAGCAGCCCATTTCGACAGTACACCGGATCTTTTATGTTTCTTTTTAATAGCCTACCAATGTGCGGGCACTGCTGTCCTTGATTTAAGATTACACCATGTCTGCTGTATCTCTTCTAAAGCCGTCTGTATCACACGTGTTTTGTCTCTAGCTTAGCTGTTACTTGTCCTTCCACTGACAATCTTGTGCCAAGCCCTCTACGCTGTAAAACCACTATGCGTGCCTGCCAACTCTGTGACCAGAAACGCAACTGGAAACTATGGCGACACCCCTGTGGTCATCATTTCTGCAGAGGCTGTATGGACAGAAACATAGATGCTGGCTTCCGGAACATTGAGGGCCTGGACTCAAGTCCTTGCCCCATATGCAGAAGGCAGGCCCTATCTACTGTGTGATAGACTAATCACAGTTCTGATAAACTGAGGCAGTAAGAATAATATAGTAGTAATCTTACCATGCAAGGACTAAAACAACCAAGAAAATTGTGATGTTGCTATGAACTACCGAGAGATTGTGATGTTAATATGCGTATCATTTCTGTAGCCTAATAAAACAAGATTTGTCATCTGTTCTCAGTGCAATTCTGTCTTCCTTTCTGCTATACCAGCACACTGTATTTTTACAGTGTAAAACAATTCACAATAAATAATACAACCATAGATTATGTCAAATCTTTATTTATTGAAATAAAGCAGTTGATACAAGTGGTTGATAAAGGAATGGTACTATGGTCTAAATGATGGCATGTTTGGTTTGTATATGAAGGGTTCTCCTCACTGAGGGGGAAGCAGGGCCTTGGTCTGGTCCACGAGTTTCTGGACTAAGCTCTCCAGCTCAGCCTGAACAGACTCGACCAGAGGCTTAATCTGGGCCTCGGCAGACTCAATCACGGGCTTAATCTGGGCCTCCACAGACTCAATCACAGGCCTCACCTGGGCGTCCACAGACTCAACCAGAGGTTTAATCTGAGCCTCGGCAGATTCGATGATTGGCTTAATCTGGGCTTCAGCAGACTCGACCAGGGGCTTAATCTGAGCCTCGGCAGACTCGACCAGGGGCTTAATCTGGGCTTCAGCAGATTCGGCCAGGGCCTTGGTCTGTTCAGCCAGCTTCTTCAGAAGATCCTCCATATTGCTGATGAGGGGCTGGATCTGCTCCTCGATGCTGGAAGTGATGGGTGCCAGCTGCTCCTGGATCTGGCCAGAAAGTGTCAGCAGTTGAGCCTTTGCCTCCTCAAGGTAAGCCCTAAAGGAGCATGGGAAATATAAAACATGTTGCAATGCAGATTAGTGATTTTGCTTGTAAACACGCACAGTTTAATAACTTCAGTATGTCAGGAGGGTGATAAAGTTTACCCAGTCAGCCAAATAAGATAATTTGACGACAAACATATCTCATATCAAATGTATGTCATTTCAGCGTCAAGCACTGTCATGTGATGACAAAAAGATTGTTTTTAAAGTCACTCTGCTGATAAGGTACATACTCAGCCTGGTGGGTTAGTTCATGGGCTTTCAGTTTCTCGACAAGATCACTGGTGGTGGTGGTTAGGGTGTTACCGAGGTCCTCAAAGAACTTGGTGATCTTCTCAAGTTCTGCTTCACGTTTCACCAGTGTTCTGGACTCAGTGCCTGTGGAAGAGATAAAAAGCCATGTTGTCAGCATCACTGCAGGACAAAGTCCCGGACACATGCTATTCTAGTAAGTCTAAATGTAAGCACTCTGACTTTTTGTGGACATTGGCTGTGAAATAATAAAAAAGTTATATATAGAAGTAAAAAAGTATGGTAAAATGCCAAAGGGATACTTACCCTGGGCAATTGCCAGCACAACCAATGCGAGAACCAGAGAAAACTTCATTGTAGCTATAAGGCTCACCTATTTATATATATATAGGAAAAAGAAGCTTTGTAAACTGACCACAATAAATTCCTGATATGTGCTAATTGAATTCAATGACATAGTTTCTTACATTTACCCATTGTCATATAGATTGTTCAACAAAACAACAGATCATCATGAAGCAAAAATGAAATAAGTGGGTCCATTTGCATTCTATTTGATTGGTCAAAGTTTTTATGAGATGTAATAATTAAAATGTGTCATCTAAACCCCCCACAGTTATGTAGATTAGCCTATTATAAACCACAATACTAAATATTAAACTACCCATAGCAGTTGTAAAGCCTAAACTTCATTTAAAAACATGAGATGACAGCTGAGACATACCTTCACTCAGAGGGTGTTCGGACCTGATGGTGCTTTTTCCCCAGCACTGGAGAGTTTTTATACTGATTCTAAGAGCTCGTGTCGAACCAGCGCTAACACTGATTAGATAACGTAACCTACATGATGAAATTCATGTAGCATATAGGAATTGATAAAAGCAGAGTGTTGAGTTGGCCAAACCTTTATTCCCTACATGGAACTTGCGTGACGTTTACAAAGTCCAAAATACTTCCACTTCTATATTATGGTGGTAGTGTGTGTGTGTGTGTGTGTGTGTGTGTGTGTGTGTGTGTGTGTGTGTGTGTGTGTAGTGGATGTGGGTGGGGTTGGATATCAGGCTCTGTTCATTAGAGATTAATGCAGATCAGGTTGACCTTCAAAACTGATAGAGTTGTCACTCTTTCGTGAAACTTACAACAATGCTTTCAAAGTCCACAAGATTTTGATGTGTGTGTGTGTGTGTGTGTGTGTGTGTGTGTGTGTGTGTGTGTGTGTGTGTGTGTGTGTGTGTGTGTGTGTGTGTGTGTGTGTGTGGATGAATCCTGTTCCTGATGATATCTGCAACAACAACATTTATATAACGGTTGACGTGATCTTTTACAATCTCTTTGTTTGTGTTCAGTTGGTTGACTGAAGTGATTAATCATTCAAACAATCGACTTCATCACCCCCTGTTTCCTGATTCAATGCCTCATTTCCAAGGAGAACTTGAGCGAAGTAAAATTTATATTGCATGTCATAGGTCCCGGATAATTTCAATTTTATTGTTCTCAGCTGTTTTAGAAGAAAATCAAACAGAAACAAAAATACCTGGATTTAACACATTCTTTTGTAAAAATGAACAAGCTTAGATTTTGATGTATTGATTGACATTTTAGAGAGCTGGTGTAAATTGGCACCCATGAATACTGAATCATTAAGGTTCATGTACTGGTTACCAAAGCAATTGAGATGAAAGGCAAAATTAACCCATAAAAAATTCTTTCACTGACAGCAGTCTGTAAATGTAGAAATTTACAAGAGAGGGAAGCAGAGTTAGGTGGTATAGGTGGCATGAGCACATTACGTATTCATTTTGACATAGTCTTTTTTAATTTTCTGCATTTTGCATTTAGGGCATAGATGGGCTGTATTTATCTCTGCTCTCTCAAATGTCGTGACAATTTCTCTTATTGCTGTTTGCATTATTAGCTGGATTTGCCATGGGGATGGGTTTCTTCACTGCAGCCCCAGAATGTAGTTGCTGTTTTTCTCTCTGTGATTTGTACACAGACTGTAGTGCAACTACGTGGGCAACGTGCAATTGATTGGTGTGATGTGTCATCAACTACTTTCTATTTTTTTTCTTTGTTAGCTTTGTTCTAATACTATTTCTTCTCTTGGGCTTTGGGTGCTTTAGGGTAGGTAGGCTCAGTTCATGTTGCTTGTCATACCGTTGTGTATTTGCTTGTTGTGAAATATACATACATTTTGGGTTGTGTTTTATCGGTTTGTTTTCCTAGTTATGACTATTTTATTTGCATTTTGTTTTGATTTTCCTCTTTTAGTTTGTATGCTGTGACTTGTATTGTGCCTAGATCAGCCACTGACTGTAGCCTGTAGTTTTTCTACCCCGATTGCCTCTATTAATTAATCAAAGTAAACAGATGGAAAAATGAGCAAGTAAGGAAAAGGCATACAAAATGACATACGTTTGTTAAATAGAAAAAAGCCATACCACAGTTGTGGTATCCGGAGGAGTCTCGTTGCAGCACACATTCACTTAGCGAAAAATAGGTAAGTACATGTGTTTGCTTAGAACATTAAAATCTTCTATTTGGTGTGCTATGACCGAATGGACTTTGAATGATTGTAGCCTGTCACCAGCATAGCTGAGAACCTGTCATTCTCCGTGCTCCATCTCCTCCATCAAATTAGACCAGCCTGTAACAGGAGCACTAAAGCTTTTTTTTTTTTCACTAAAACCAGCTCACAGGGCATTCATTAATACTAGTGACCACTGCAAAAGTAATGAAAAAAGAATGCAATGAGACCTCTAACAATCGACAATTTTTTAAAAAATTTACATCACCTGTGTTTATTCAAGTGTCTTTTTATAACATTTAAAGTTTGGGATGGTAATGGAGGTGTTATCCAGTCGAGTGGGGAGAAGTGGGGCGTAATTGGTAAATGTTGACAGGGCCACAATGCTTGGCGATGCATTAAATGTGAAATGTATATACAACTACCATTTTTATGATGCATGTTCATTACTGTATTTGTGAAATTTGATCTTAGTTTGGAAGTATACACTTGTTACAAGTAATGTCCACTCGCTGGCTTGTGTAAAGATACTCATTGGCATTAAACATGAATTAGTCTAATAGTCTCAAGTCAGTGAATATGGTCTCATTTAAGTCAATTCCAGTTTGTTCCATCAGCTTACAAATAAGATAGTAATAAAGATGGTATTTTAACTCCTGCGTTGACAATAAGCCTTACACCTAAAGGACAACAAAGACTGTGTTTTTACCACTCTGCTGTCTGAGATCAGTGGCCATCATCTAAAATGATTAAAAAAACATCAAATTCTCCCCTTGAATACTTTATCATTTAAATTAGTTCTATGCTCTTTTTTTTTTTTTTTTTTTTTTTTTAACAGAACAAAACACATCAGGGGCAATAAACCATCACACAACAAGTCACCCAAAAACCTCTTTATTGCTTCACATAAATAGTCAGTAAACTCATGTAAAGGCTAAGAGAGGCTCCAGACAGCAGCATATAGTGGTTGTAGAAGTTGCAAACGTTTTCCTTTTGTCCACACATTTGGAGTCAGCAGTGACCGGGGCATGCTTTACTGAGGCGGGAGCAGGGCCTTGGTCTGGGTGACCACCTTCTTGAGGAGGTCTTCCAACTGGGCCTCGATGGAGTGTGCCAGGGGCTTGATCTGAGCCTGCACAGACTCTGACAGGGGCTTCAGCTGCTTCTCAATACTGGCAGCCAAGGGCGTCAGGTCCTGCTGGATCTTCTCCAGTGTCTGCAGCAGAGACCTGACAAGAAGACATAAGCAACATAAGGAAGATAATTATTTGATGCAGGACATGAATTGTAAAAGCCACTAGGACAGTTATTTGTTATCATGAAACAATAAAAATGAACTGTTGAACATTATTTGTAAATGATTTTTTGCTTCCTGTTCATTTGATAAAGCTCCACAAGTTGTACTGCTCTGTTGCCAATACTCACCCAGCCTGGCTGGTCAGCTCGTAGGCCTTGACTTTCTCCACCAGTTCAGTGGAGGTGGTGGTCAACATTTTGCCCAAGTCCTCAAAGTATTTGGTGACTTTTCCAATCTCAGCAGAAAAATCAGGCTTGACTAGAGATGCAGACTCTGTGCCTGAGGAAACATATGACACTGTCAGACAAGAACAAGAACATAACAGAACGACTAGAAAAAAAAAAGAAACTTTGCAACCATGGAATAACCTTTTTTTGATGCTGGCATTTGATTTTCACACCAATTCAACTTTGAAAAGATTTAGATGTTTACCTTGAGAAATGACCAGCATGACAAGGGCAACTGCGAGAGTGAACTTCATTGTTGCAAGATGAAGATAGACTGCCACTAAAAAAAAGAACATGATATATGTTCAATATTTCAGGTACAAATGCATATCAAGCAGTTACTTTTTTACATTTGACAAAGACAGTCTCTACAATACATAAGAAACAAAATACAGCATCACAGCCAAATATACCAGTCATACCTTTACTCCAGTGGTGTTATCCTAGGTATATGGTGTCCTCTACCTACTGCTGGGAGGTTTTTATACTGACTCAAGCAAATGTAATAAACTCCCAGTGCCGAATGTGATTGAATTGTGTAGTTGATGAAATCAACTTGGGGCAACTTACAGAGGGCAGACAGTTGACTGAACTTTGATTCATTCAGTTGGGCCTCAGTGTCTTACCAAAGTCCATCAAAGGTTTCCATAGTGTATCATGTTTGCCTCACACGCGAAAGGTCACCAGTTTGAAACTGGTCGGAAACAATGTGTTCCTTAATTTCCTTTGAATAAAGTATCTCTACTACTTCTGCTTTACATCACATAGGGTCAGGGTTATCATTATTATTATACACATTTTGCAATGATATAGCATGTTTTTTTTTTTTATTTCTTTCGGTATTACTGTCAATTTAATTATAGCTTTATATAAAGGCATGAATTGTTAAACAAGCTGTAAGGATGTCAATAATCCTTTTGTGGTTCAGCAGTCTTCAACTCTCCTGTTACATGGGCATAAGACAAATCATTTTCCAAGCATAATATTACTCTCCACAATACGTAGGTCTATCTAAATAATACAGAAATATTACAACACAAAGAACACTTATGCATGGTTAACATTGTATAAATGACAGATTTACAGAAAGAGAAAGATATCGTCATCTTTGTGAACTCAGCTGACATTAACAAGAAGCTTAAAACTTATTTTAACATTTGGAGATGTATTTTTTCACATGCTAACTGAAAAATAGATAATAGAGAGGTTACACACGTTCTGTCAGAAGGTAAAGGAAGGGCATGTCCTTATGCTATCACCTCATTCACAGAAGGCATGCAAGTTTAATCTTCACTTACTGGGGCAAAGTCTATTTCTCAGACGCTTCATTGACAATACTGATTGACAAAAAGAATGATAAATGGACAAATATTTAGCCTTATGCTCTGAGAAAAAAAGTTTTAGATTTCTATTCATTATCAGATGTCACAGCCCATGCCAATATTGGAATCTTTGCTCCAATAACTAATAAATTATATTCTATGATACATTCATTTATAGACAGAGAAGGCGATAGACAGGCAGAGATAGATAGCAGGTAGCATAAAGATAAACAGTCAGACATACAAACAGATAGCCAGCCGACATCCAGGCAGATGTGTGTCAGTATGTTTATAAAGGATTTATGACAAATAGTGTAAAAGAAATGGTTACAAAATGGTGAACAAAGAGTTAAGTAAGAGTTAACAAATACAAAATAAATGCTTATTAGGAAGTAGTTATTACCCATTCTATTTATGGTATTCATTTAGCAGTTTCTTTGTTTGTGATTCTACAGCTCATCAATTCAAACTTCAGTGTACACATTTCTTGATGCACTGTCAACTTTTCCAAGTCAGTTGGGTTGGTTGATTGATTTTAGATGGAACATGCATTTTCATAATTGTTACTTGGTTACTGAAAGAATGAGAAAGAATTTGTCATTTTGAATTTAAAAACATTAAGCCTTAAACTGTGCTAAACGGTTTCCATACAGCTAGCTATTCTTATCTATTTCTATTCTTATTCTTAGGCGTCTTGTTTGTGCATCTGTTGGCTGTTCCGAATGACCCTATTTGTATAGTGACAATAAAGACATCCACTCTACTCTATTCTACTAAATATCTCATAAGACCTGACTCAAATGATTTTTGTCAAATATTTTTTTACTTTCTGAATGTTAACGAGGTGTTAATTTATTGTTCAGTCAAAAAAAATAAATCTTTTAGTCCTGTGTAAATGGTGGGATATGACATAGCTCACAGGAATTGTTAGTAGGCTATATCTTATTAAAATATTTGTTATTTGTATTTTACTGACCTCATATAATTGCTATTGAAAAATTGTGTTCAGTATTTCTGTATTAGGTTTGGGGTTATGGTTAGTAGAGAATTTTTACCTGATAAATCTGCCTGTGTGGTACAGATTTCAAGTTCCGGACCTATAACCTTACATGTATTGGTCCGGAAGAATATGGACCAATAAGGTTCCGGAGAATAGGTTCCAGACCAATATCCTTACATCTACTGGTATGAAATTCCAGACCCGTAGCCACTGCCAGTAAGCAAATAGGTCATGCGCAAAGGGTGGTCCAGGGCAGGAGCCTTTAAAGTATAAACATGTTTAGGTTGATTGATAGCTCGGTGGACGAAATGTTCCAGTTTGAGCACATCAGCACAAAAAACTAAAATGCAAACAGGCAATTTCAAAGTAGACATTCCCAAAAATATGATAAAGCACCCCCCAGAACTGCATTAAAAATGGCTTAGCCAGCTGAGTTTGGAGAGGCAGGGGACACAAGACAATTTTGTGCCAAGGGAGTCCATAATCTGGCCCTGCATGATGCTACAAGGTGAATTGGATGTGAATTTTGCCTAACCTACATGTTCAAGACACATGGCAAGTGAAAGACCGACTATTGTTGTGTCTTCTGTGACTGAGTCAGTGTAAACATTACAAAGCTATATAGCATAGTAGTCTATTGTCCAGACAGTCAGAGCTGGTCATTGATGAGCTAGGCTGAACGTCAGTAGCAAGAAAGGGGATGTGATTGTAGGCCTATCCTAAGCCTTTTTCAAAACTCTAATGGCAATTTAATTGCCATTTAATGACATGTAGACATTAGTGCAATTATGTAGTAGACAAACCCTACACTTGCCTGTAATGCAGTCGTACAGCCAGTGACAGTAGTTATAGCGCCCCCTACATGCATTTCGACTACGCCCTCCTTCTGCGTTTAGTCTATGTATCCCAAGAAGCACTGCGGCTACAACCATCAGGCACACAGACATCATGGCGGACGTTTTAGATCTTCACGAAGCTGGGGGCGAGGACTTTCCTATGGACGAAGATGGTGATGGTGATTATCTTACTTTCCGAGCAGAGTTAATTAAAAGTGTATGAAATGTATTTCTACTGAAGGAGGTAGATTTCATCCGGTTGGATAACTTGTCAGGATGCTGACCAGTTCACGCGGGCCCGAGGGATCATTCAACTAGCTGGCTAGCTGGCTTTGTTATTAGCGGCCACATGCTTGCTGAAAGATAGCTTTGTTTTGATATTATTATTATTGTGTATCATTCTTTGTTGTTCCCAGTACAACTTATTTGGATTTCTTCAAATGTTAAGTTACACAGTTAGACAACGTTGGCTAAGCAGTTAGCAGCTACGCTAACCTTAGCTCATAGTATGTGGCAAGGCCTGAAACCATAGCCAAACAAAGTGAGCTGATGTGTTTGATTTGGTGTTACTAGCCGTCTTTTGGACGGCCAGTAAAGTTAACTTCATGCATCATGAGTGTAATTTTAAACGTTTAGAGACGCGTATATCAATGTACGTAACGAGATAATGTCAGTAATGCTCTGTTTTCTTCCTAACTTGCCAGAAAGTATCCACAAGTTGAAAGAGAAGGCTAAGAAAAGGAAAGGACGTGGTTTTGGTTCGGGTGAGTTTTTTTTTTTTTAAGTTCGATAATTGACACTGCATGACTTATGTGGTATCCTTTCTGCGTAACACGATAATGGTAATGGTTAATAGTATATTATTTAATTTTCAGATGAAGGCGCAAGGTCCAGGGTGAGGGAGGACTATGACACAGTAGAACAGGATGGAGATGAGCCTGGTCCACAAAGATGTAAGTTCTTGGCATGTGGACCAATTATCAGCTGAAGCAGGTTATTGAAGTAATATATGGAATAGTAATAATGGTAATAATTTGGAATTGAATAACAGTTGATTTTCTGCTGTTGTTGGTTGTAGTAGTAGTAGTTGTTTGCATCCAATTTTACAAAATTAAAAATAGAAGTCCTTTCATTGCCTGCATTGTCTTAAGATGTACACAATCTCCTTCTCAATTATGTTTCAGCTGTAGAGGGTTGGATCCTTTTTGTGACGGGTGTACACGAAGAAGCAACAGAAGAGGACATCCACGACAAATTTGCAGAATATGGGGAAATCAAGAACTTGCATCTGAACTTGGATCGAAGGACGGGCTATCTTAAGGTTAAATTACTTGCATATTATTTTTTTGTTTTCATCTTTGTTTTTCTGTGCATTAATAATAGCACAGACATGCCATTTACTTTGACATTTGAAGTCTAAGCCAGTAGCTTAGCTTTATTGCTGCCTCTGCAATACCATCTCTGTCAGCGCAACTCATAGTTTTTGGCCACAGACGTAAAGACCTGTAACCAGGGCAGGAATTTCACGAGGGCCATAAGGGCCATGGCCCTCGTGCCCTCTGAATTTGGCCTTTTGCCCTTGAAAAATATCTGCCAGAAGGCCACAGTGGCCCTGATGCCCTTCACAAAATTGACAACACAAAGGCCCAAGTGGCCTTGCCCCTAAAATGACGAAATTCCAGCCCTGCCTGTAACAGTAGGATATAAAATCAAATATGCCAAAAGTTCCCCTTTAAGTGTAATGCCTCTGGCCTATCAAAGGACCTAATATCACATGCATACATTGCTAGAAATGTATTGAAAAAAGTCTGTGATTCAGACTTTTTTTCAGTCTAGATTTACAAACCACAGCCATAGTTGTATTTTATCCCTAGGTTTTAATGCCAAATTACAGTGTCAAGAGAAGCTTGCAAAGCTGAATTTGTCATAATCAGTGTGCAAAACAGAGACTGAATTTTTGTTTGTTTAAAAAAAATTCTGCGTTCTATTCAAGCATGGCCTTGATCTCTAGCTCAATTTAGTAGCACAAGCAGTATTCTGTGTATTTTGAAAATTCTGACTTTTTATCTGTCCTGTTGCCCCCACAAGCAGAAAGTGCATTCGCACTTGATAACTAGAGGCCTAATTGAAATCCCAATGAAAGCTTACCACTTGCATCAAATATTTATTTTCTATGTGTAAATATTTGTAATAGGTTATTGCTCACGTGTATTGTAAATGGCCCACAAAGTTGATGCATGTTTTGCTGTGGTTACAGCCCTATGCAGAGGACAGCCAGTAGGTGGCAGCAGTGTACTTGATATGGATTTTTGTGTTTGTCTGCTTGTGTAACTGTCTCAAATAGATGTTTTAGACTGGCGTGTATTTGTATCTGGGATCATTATATGTTCTAAACATGCACTCTGATTTACTTGCAGGGCTATGCGCTGGTAGAATATGAGACGTACAAAGAAGCCCAAGCGTCCATGGAGGGGTTGAACGGCCAAGACCTTATGGGCCAGCCAATCAGTGTGGACTGGTGCTTTGTAAGGGGACCTCCGAAGAGCAAGAGAAGGTGCGTTGGTGTATATTTTTCTCAGTAACATTTAACATTTGTGCAAATCGTATGAAATTGTTAAATAATGTAGTTGTATAAGTTGATCAAAAAACATACTAGTTGTGTGCTTATGAAATTCAGCTGCAGAAGCCTTCACTAATCATAGACTGAATATTTTGTTCTTGGGTAGCTTTACTACTTGAGTTGTTAAAGTGAACATAAGGCAAAAAAAACCTATGGGGAAACTTAAGGTCATGGTTGCATTCTCATATACATATGCATTTTGTATACATAGCATACATCCTTCATATTAACCTGTTGTGTTCTGTGCAGGGGAGGCCGGAGACGCAGCAGAAGCCCAGACAGAAGGCGACGCTGAGGCGTCTTGGCAACAAGGGTCACGGGGTCATGAAAAGGACAACCTATTGGTTTTAGTGCTTGCTACCGGGTGCATTTTTCATATATTAAAAATATATGTAGAATTTAACCAGTCACATTTTGTTATTTTACTGCCGGGTTGGGCTTTTATGGATTGCATACCATTTGTACATGTTGATCTTGGAAATGGACGTGATAAATGATCAATGTCCATCATCTTGTTTTTGTTTTTTTGTTAATGAATATTAAATCATTTCCGGTTCAAATTTCTTTGTCCTCATTTTTTAATTATTTATTGTTTTTGCTTGGGAGACTATTTGAATAGATTTGTTTAGTTTTAAATATGTCATGTGAAATAGCTTGCATCTGATGTTCATACACCATTGCTCACGGTATCTATTTGCCTCTACTGATGGCACTTCTTGAAGTTTTGTAGTCATACACAAATGCAAATATGACGAGGTCTTTCCTCATTTGGACGTATAGACTTTGTTTGTCATGCTGCATTTTGTTGTTCCATGTTGCGCCACTAACTTTAGAATTTCCTTTCCATCCACTAGAATTTCCATTTCATTTAAATCCAATTATTCTCGTCATTCGTTTACTCAACGCATTTGATGTAAAAGCGGTCGGGGAAAGCGTGAGGAAACATCTTCACAGTCATTGGCTGGTCAGATGACAATCAAAGTCATATACCCTCTCATTGGCAAGTGACTCAAGTTTTTAGAGGTGGGCGGACTCCACAGCGCCTTGGTTGACATTGTTGTGGGAGTGAGAATATACTTTATCGTCGGGTCTTTTAAATCATATTCGCCTAGGTGTGCTTGTAATTTTCTTCTAAATTCAGAGACAAGTCGTCACAAATCTGGACATAATCATTTTAATACCTGCGATGACAAAATTAATCAACCGGACGATGAAAGACCTATGTACGAGGCCGCTCAAGGTAAGCAGAGAAGGGCCATTTGGATAGCAAGCTAGCTCGTGGCTAGCTGGCTAGCAACAGCGTTGAATTCTGCCTGGTCAGTTACGTGCAGTAGTTACCTTCTGAAAGATTTTGCTCTATTATATGTTTAAATATGCTTCTATGTTGTTCATGGCATTCTGACTGAGCTCTTTCAAAACACTTGCATGTATCACCTGCAGTACATGAAAACGAAAGGCTAAAAACTGTTGATATTGAACTCGGGCCAGCAAACCTATCTACTGCTGTTGTGCCCAATTCAGTTTGTATAGTGTTAAGCTAACATTTGCCTTAATGACTTAAGTTTGTAAAAGTTGTTGCTAACTACCACCAGTTCCTAGTTACGGCATTGGTCTCACATCCGTATCTGAATAAATATGGGCCATCTTACAGCAATGGGTGATTTGCAAGTCAGTAGTTGCTTTTAGGTGTTTGCCTGCTCGCTAAATGTTATTCCTTAGGTTGGTGACATTAGTTAGCATCGGCAGCGTAGCTTAGCAACGTTAGCTAGACCCATTGCTAGCCAGCTTGTTATTGGTGTGCAATCACGGGGCGGTTATGCTGCGGATTGTCCGGACAAAATGATGCCTATACAAGATTGTACAGTCGATAACTGCCTTACATGTTGTCTAGCTAGTTTTGTCAACTTCGCAAGACAACTTGGATCATCAGTTATTGGCTCCTCTACGTAATGTGCAACTTCTGACGTCGCTAGCTAATACTAGCTATGAGAGATATGAGAGCTAACTAGGCATAATGTCGCCCAGCAATTCTTTTTTTGTTTTGCTTGCTCCCCCGGTGTGCGATGTTTTCATCGTGCAAACATCCATTATATCTATGCGGCCTCCGTCCAGTAAACATTTCACTGAAGTCGAATGTTGGCTACTTCAGACATTCTATGTCATATATAAAGTCGGGGGTTTTGTTTCTGATTGCGTTTGCTACCTAGCCAACTGGCCGTAGAAACTCCAACAGCGGCAGCTAACATTCTGCTAGGTCGAGAGATAACGGATTCCGACGGTCCACTACAATAGCACGCCCTTTTTAGTGTTGAGTTAACATAGCAAGGACAGAAAAGCAAAATATTTGCACATTAGCGTAATACACCCTCTATTACAGTGCTAACGGTCCGTTGTTGCATTAACTTCATTGTCCGTGCCAGAGAGCACTGCACTAATTTGCTTTTGCAATACCTTGCAGGGTCACTAACTTTGCCAGTCTCTGACATGATTAACTTTTAATTGTGGTGATCTTGGACACTGACTAGAAAGTACAATCAGTGACGTCAGTGTTTAGTACAGAATTATATATGGTGACTTTTTTCGGGTGACCCAAACCAGTTATAGTTCATTGGTCCACTGGGCATGTTCTGCCTGTGCCGGTGGATTCCCACCACCCAAAACTCCCTCAAATGACGGCCAGGCTGCCACAGCCAACATCCTTACAAGAGAGGCTAGTGTTACACCAAGCGTTTGAATTATTCAAGCCTTTATTTACAAGTTCTTTTGTCAGCTTGTTGTCCGGCGTCCACAGCCAATCTCTACATAAAAGTAGGACAGAAAAACAAGACATTGCCTTTGGACACCTTTAGATCTTTTATTCTAGCTTCATGTTTTAGTGTGAAGCAAAACGTCTAGATCATAATGCTGTCGAATCTTTGGAGTGAACTCACCTGTTTTCACCAAAGGGATTTGATTATAAAAACACATTTAACATTGATCTGAATTCAGTGTAAAGGTTTCTGTTCATGTGTCCATAAGACATTCACTGCTTCTTCCTGTCACAAATCTCCTATTTTGGTTACACCCTGTAGCCTCTGTTTTCAACAAATTCCCTTTGTCAGAGGTGTTGGCCACTTCAGCAAATTTCATTTCACAGCATGCAGTAAGTGTGATTGAACTTGGAGTAGGGAAATACAGTAGCTTTGTTTTAGCATGCCAACATCCCCTTCTTCAATCAAATTTACACTACGGACACAGGATGGGAAAACTACCCTGAAAAGATGGTGTCAGAGGGAAGATGACTGAGCTGTTGTCTGGAATGTTTCCCTCATTCCCTCTGTTTACATGTATTGAGTGAACACACTCACAAGTCTCTCTCTCTCCCTCTCTCCTTCCCCTCCCCAGTTTGTGTATCATCAGTCGCCTTTGAGAGTGTGCGACTTGAAAGTGAGTTTTCCTTAGGGGATGTGTGTGTGTGTGTGTGTGTGTGTGTGCTGGTGAGCGCACAGGAGTTTGTTCCATCAGGCTCTGTTACGTAAGGGCTCCAGCTCTTCAAGGAATGCAACCATGCGTGTAGCAGCACACCCCATACCTGCGGCTGCAGTCACTGCGGGGACACTATAGCCTGCTTGTTTCTCCTGCTCAGGAATGCAGTTATAAGGCTGCACTGACCATCTCACATTGATTTATTGCGAGGCTGCAGCTGGCCTTTCAAATAATACATGGGTTTGTGCTGACGCCCAGCGTGTTTTCGGACCGGAAAGAGCACCACAGAGAGCCGTCAACGGGGCTCATTATACAGGAATTTAGATGCAAGAAGTGAAAGTACACGCCTGTGTTTATGATCTCACAGCGTGAACACCTGTTTAATTGCTGTTACATGAGATATGAGTTCAGGGGTTGGTTTGTGTTGTTTTGCAACACGGACAAGGCCTCTTTAATCATTCATTTGAGTACAAACTGAACAAAGACGTCCTTCACACTGCAACATAATGATGGACAGTGTGAGGGGGTTCCTCATGAGTTTTAAGTTTTAGACCTGTGGTGGGTGCACCTGTTCTCCAGAGTTGTGCAAAAGCCTTACGGTTTGGATGTCTTTCATTTCAGAACATTTTCCCTGTAGAAGATTCCAAATTTGCCTCACTCGATTTAAAAAAGCAAACATAATCATGGACATTGTGTGGGGGTTCCTCATGAGTGTTACGTTTTAGAACTGTGGTCGGTGCACCTGTTTTCCAGAGGTGTGCAAAAACCTTACGGTTTGGATGTCTTTTATTTGAGGACATTTTCCCTGTAGAAGATTCCAAATTTGCCTCACTCAATTTAAAAAACATAAACATAATAATGGACATTGTGTGGGGGTTCGTCATGAGTTTTAAGTTTTAGATCTGTGGTCGGCGCACCTGTTCTCCAGAGGTGTGCAAAAGCCTTACGGTTTGGATGTCTTATTTGAGGACATTTTCCCTGTGGAAGATTCCGAATTTGCCTCACTCAATTGATCGGCCCACCTGTCATGCATCACGTGGGAGCATGATGTCATCTTCAGTTTACTCTGTGTGTCATCCGTAGCGCTAGCATGATCTAACTGAACTGACATATTGACACACCTGCACCCTGAGCTGTTTACTCTCGCACCCTTATTTAGACCAGCCATAAAAGAGATGTTTTATCTTAAATACTTCTCTCTCATAAAATGCGGTCATAAAAAAAGCACTCCAGTAGCCACATGGCTTTAATTGCATCTGAGTTGAATAATAAGCATATCTGTATTCATGCCATCCTCAGTGTTTTCCCCAAAGCGTCTAAGCATATCGGCACCGATACGCTTCTTTTTTCGCCGATACGCATCAAGTTTTGCCGAGACGCTTTCATAAAATGCCGATACGCTTAAAAATCATGCACAAAAACATTCCCCCCGGGATTTCCCCCGAACAAGAAGCCCCAATGTAGTCAAATGTAGGCTGCGTTTTTAGGAAACTTCCGTGGTGGGTGTGTAAACTACTATACTGGCGAAACTGGCCAATCACATGCCGATTACAGTGCTCCTTTGTTTTTTTTCCGCCAGTCAGCTGTATCAGAGAGTATTGTAGAATCTAAGATCTTTAACGCAAACCTCGGGGCTACTAAAACTGCCTGACTTTGACTGTAAATGCTACACAAGAAGGAAGGAGAACGCTCTCCTTGGGACATGCTCATGTAGCAAGAAAACTTTCTCCACAGTGTACAGAATGCGATCGGATCATCTAGCTGCTGAAAGAGAGAGAGAGAGCGTGAAAGGCAAATCCTCCTTTATGTAGAGCAGAGTCAAGACTGTTTCGTTGAATGGGACACTCATGGAATTTAACTAATAAATTGGTCCTTACGTCTTTCTGGATTTGTTGATGGTTCTTTTTAAAAAAGTGTCACAATCCGCAATTATTTGTGATTATTTCAAGCCTAATAGTGTACGTTGTTACTGTTTGGATTTCCAGAAAATTAGCTTCATTTCAGACCAGGCTGCAGCCTGTATGGGGTTGTTAGCGCGCTAACGCTAGCGAACTACGCTAACATAATGTTTTAAACTGAAAGCTGCCACTTTACTCACCAACACCCACCTAGATACTAATACTGATATTAGCGGAAGTGGAGAAAGTAATATAAAGTTGTAAGGTTATTGCAGCGTGTTAAATTCAAGGTGAGTAGATGACTTAGCATTACCACATTACCAATCATTTCAATGAGCTAGTTCGTTAGCTTGTTACAGGAACACTGAAAAAAGAATTTGTCATCAGACATCATTCCAGATAATACTAGACTACACTGAATCATATGTATCTGCAGAATCTAAGATCTGTGGTACCAATTCAGCTTTCATGTGGCCATACAGGGAGATATTTAGCTGATAGTAGGAACGTACTGTGACGTTGTACGTAAGAGTGGTTGGAGGCTGCGGCAGACAAGTGGGCGGCCCAGAAAAACAGGAGGCTCAACATTTAGTTTAGACATTTTAGTGACAGCCTAGTCAAATTCATGTGACATTATATAGTGCTTGCAGTATTTCTTGTGTGACAATAAATTAGCCTTCCCACCTGGGAGTTTTGGCTGTTTCAACTCACCAAGTGCAACGAGTTTTTTGTTCTATTTGTGCCAAAAAATGCAACATTTTATTAAAAGTGTTATGTTTCCACCAGCCTTCTGGGACCAAAATTTAGCTTCAGATCTTCCTAGAATGCACCATTTTAGCTCTAGAAAAAAAACAATTCCCACGGTGCATGCCCACCAATCCTCCTAGCTACCGTGCCACCGCGTCATCATATTTACATCAAAATTTAAACCCTTCTTTTTATTTCTGGGGAAAACACTGCATCCTCTTAAAGCTAGTCATGTTTTCTATATATTTATTGAATAGCCTGACCTGGTATGCAGTCACCCAGATGTGACAGCTAGGTAGGGCTGCTCAATTAATCAAATTCTAATCGTGATAACGATTTCAGGGCCAAACGATCTCACAACACATAAAATCGAGGGAAACAATGTTTTTGTCCTAATTATTTTTTACTGTTTGTACTGTACATTAGATGTATACATTAGACATTTCTACTGTTTGTACATTAGACATCAAAGGAGATGTTTACAAAGAAAGGTATTAGGGAAAATCTGAAGGTACAAGAATGTTTTTTCGAAATGTTTTTGAATACATTTTCAATAAATGAAGCATGTTACTGAGGAAAACAAAATAATTGTTTGAATAATCGTGATTTCAGTTTTGGCCCAAATAATCGTGATTCTAATTTCTTCCATAATCGAGCAGCCTTACAGGTAGGCTTACTTGTGTAACTATGTTGTCAACTGACAACTACTGCCTATCTGGCAATATACAGTTATCAGTCCCCTGCCATACTTTTAGAAATGATTTAACACAGGAGCCTTACTGTAAGATGTGACTAAAACAGCTTTGCTGGGTGTGTGCCTGTATATGTGTGTTTAGGAGAATATGGTTTATATCTGAGGCAAGCACTCTCTCAGATGTGTTCCCTGAACAGCTGTTAGATGAGTGAATGGTCGTGTTGAAGCTGGTGTGTGTGTGTGTGTGTGTGTGTGTTGTGGAGTGTGACCTGGTATCTGGTATCATGGCTGATGCCTAGCCCAGTTGGAACCGAGATGTTCCCAAAACATTCCACCCTCCTCTTACCCCCTTCCCCCACAAGCAGTGTCAGATGAATAAGTAAACTGATGCGATCTCTAGGTTAGTGGGCCAGTCTGTGGACATAGCTTGCTTTTTAGGCCACCTTTAAAACAAGGCGTGTTAGATAAGATGCCCCCTCTCTTTAAACAGCAGGGAGGGTATTGATCTTTTTTGCCTTTGTTTTTGGGTGAAGACGGCGTGGATCAAACAGAACACAAGAGGTGTGTGCGTGCTGTTCCCAGAAAATAAAGAAAAAGTCCTGACCCATGTGTGTCCCTGTTTGCCCAATGGCTCTTTGCAGTAACTGTGTTTTGACAGTCTGTCACCTCTGTGATGTCAACGCACATGTTGGTTGTTGTCTCTAGCAGCTATTGTGCTTCACCTCTGTGGACTCCATTCACAGTAGCGGGTCCCCAGACCTGGAGGATTGCCTTTTGGAAGGCTCTTTTGTTTTACCATGTTGCACCCAAATACCTGCTCTTGTTTACTTGTGTTTGTTGTTTAGTTTTAGTTTCTCAGGACAAAGTTTAGACCAAAAAGGTGTGTAGGTTTTATTCAGGGTACCTTGCGAGGAATTTGAACATAAAGCCTCTGGCTCTAATAGAAAGGCCTCAGCAAGTTTGTAAAGTTGCATAAATGTTTTAATTAAGCTCTGACAGTGAGGCCACTAGACAGTGACTGGATTTTGATGTTTGGTACTTGATAAATAATATAGATATGACGAGAGCACTGGGGCACACTGCTTTGTGTGCTAGCACAGTGAAATGGATTAATGTGAGGCACACTGGGGCATGGTGTGTTCATAGCTGTCCAGTACTGTAGCAGTGCTCTTTTCCTGGTCTGTGTTGATGCAGTCAATGAGTCATGGTTTTTAAAAAGTGTAGCAGATAGAGCGATTGTAGATCAACCAGTGATTCATATAACTTTTTCAAAGCCTAAGACATTCTTCTAGTGGCATTTAGCTGAAGAAAATCTAGGCAAACAATATTTAACGCCATTTGTTGGGTGTTGATAAAAAAAAATGCAATGAACTGCATTTACAGCCAAAAAGTGTTTTAAGCAGACACTCTTCATTCCCAAAAAATTAATGAGTAGACATTGTGTGAATGACTTTCTTTGTGTGCTTGGTCACAAGTGTTGTACATGATCCAAATATGACCGGGAGTGACATGTCATGTAAGAGTTTTCCTATTGGCACACTAGGGTTGTTCTCCCATTTGTTCTTGCGTGTTCGCTTCCATTTGTATCTCATCACATCGGCCTTGTGAATATCTGTGAAATCTGTTGAAAATATGATGTATAGACCTTAATTTAGAAAATGAAAGGGGTATTAGGAAATGTAGTTGAATGAAAACATCTTTTAGAAGTAACTTAGTGTTATCCAACAAGCAAGACAAGACATTTGCTACCCCTGAAGGTGTGTTAGAGGTCCTGAGGGTCATGATTTAAAACCTGTCTGCTAAAGTAAAACGTTTGCTTCAGTGTTAAAACTTAGAATATTTTGCCACCATACAAAAGGACAGTCACAGCACTTCTTGGACTACTCGGACAAGCATCGGCAGAGAATATGGATTACTGCGGCTTGAAAGTTGGAAGGTGTTGGTACCTGCGCCTGTATGAGTATAGCAGATGATGGCTTCAGGGCCAAGTCGAAATGGCCAGATGCACTCTGCATCAGTAAGCTATATCCAAATGAGGTCAGTTATCTCAGAACTTGGTGAGGTTTTAGTTTCACCTATAAATTATATCCTCAGTTAAACTAATTATTAACGAGGCTTGCTTGTTCACATGGTTATGTGATTAAAATGTGTCCACCATTAGCCTCATTTGTTATAATGAATTATGGTGATTAAAGATGTCAAATGGTTTTTTTTTTTTTTCAGTAGATGAAAACCTAGCCTGGTAAACCAGCCCCTTGTACTTCATTTCATTTTGTACAGAGGGCCTGGAGCGAAGGCCGTGAGAAACGATTTCTTCCTGGAGGTGTGGACTCTGAAGCTGAAAACAAGTGCCTCTGCCTTTACCCAATCGATAACGCCTGGTCGTCACGTATGCAATTAGCCTACCTACGCACTACAATTCAAATGTATCATACAAAGTCAATGTCATGCTCACGAACACACCCTCTGTTCGCTGATTGGGTAGGAGTTGCTCGGTTCTCTTACATGCTCCTCAGCAGATTCTGGTCCAGACCCTCTGAACAAAATGAAATGGAGGGGGTTTACCAGGCTAATGAAAACCAACATTTAGTAAAAAAAAATGTGCATTTACCATAACAAGTATGTGAAAATGATGTAGTAGCAACATGCTGGCCTACGCACATTTTAGATTTGTTTGGCCCCAACTACTCAGCTTTCATCATGGCATGCAGATCACATCATGAAAGACCCGCTGTAATGAAAATCATATGTGTAAACTTGTTAACATGATTTTCCTGTCTCTAGTGGGGGCTCTAGCGATGTAAACTCAGTGCAGATGACCTGAGCAGGAACCTAAGAACACAAGGTGCCAGTAGGCTTGGGTGGTAGCCAATTTTTCTTACAGCGATATTTTCCTGGCATGATATGCCGGTATATTACAAATGTACACATTTTGTCCGTAGGTGTGGCCAACTTTATTTGCCATAAATCAGACTACTTGTCTGGTAGCACTAAAGGATTTCATCTATTGCAGTGTTACAACTTGTAATTACAACTTTTCATATATAATGCAAGAAAATGCTTCTTTTGTATCAGTCAGCATTTCTGTACCACTCTGATGTTGGCAAACTAAATCAATATTTCTTACTTTGACCTGGAGGATGCCACAGTTAAAAAATAAATAAATCATACCTTCAGTATTTAAAAAATACCCCGGTATACGGTATTTTCAAAATACTGCTCAAGCCAAGGAGGTAGTAATGTAGGAGTGTGCTGAACTGTTAAGAGCGTTAAACACTAGCAGGAATTCAAAATCAATTTCAATGGACAGACATGCAGCAAGCAGAGACTTAATATGTTGTCTCCCCCTTGTTTTTGGTAGGAGTCAGGCAGATAAGTTCTAAATTAGTTACACTCTCACAGTAGTGTTTTTGTTAGTGTCGCATTTAGTGTGTGTTCAAGAGAGATGGCAGAGACATCTTGAAAGAGTCCAACATTAAAAAAAAGTACAAGCCATTTGGACCAATATGAGAAATTCAGATGAATATTAATTTTAGTGCGACTTCAACTTCAACGGCATCCTGTTTTCCCGCAACAGCTTTTGAGGTTTTGTTTTGGTGTGAAACGCAGAAAGCAGAAAGAGCGGTTGCCACTCGGGCGACCTGTGTTGGCCGTCGGCTCAATGGCACGCTTGTGTCTCCTCCTGCGTTCCCCGTGCTGTGCTCCCCTGTCTGCGGGCATGCCGCTCATAAAAGGCCCCCCCTGTTTACCTCCCCTGCTTCCGGCACCACACTGGACGCACGCCAGCCATGTGATGCCCCTCTTTGAATGCCTGGGCCTGTTTGTGTCCCCGAGCTGAGACCCCCCCCCCCCCCACCACACCAGGCTGTTGCACCTCTTTGACCTCTCCTGCATCCGTGTCGTAATGAGTTCGATTCTTGATGGTTGATGGTGAGACCTGATCATATAACACCCACACCCTTCTCCTTGAGTTATCTCTTCTGTTTCCGAGTACAGGAAAAGGTGTGGAAATTCTTGTCAACAGTAGTGGTTTGTTTTCCTCTGTCACAGGAATTGCACAATATTGCCACATGTATTCATGTGTTCGCACTGGCAGTTCTGTAGGGCTCTGAAGTCAACAACAGGGAGCTGGGCGCTTAGAGTCTGTGTGCTCAGCATGCGGTGTTCTCAAGTACCGTGGATCACATGGGAGTCTCTCTCCCTGCCCGCCTGTGTGCCCTCTCCACACCCACCACCACCCTGTGCCAGCGTCAGGGCCCGCTGCACATTGAAGCGGGCGGTAATCCATCCCTCACCCCCCCCCACCCCCCATCCCCCCCTCCCGGGAGAGTACCACAGGCCTGCGGATGACATCACGGAGACTGACGTAAAGCTTCCAGCACGGCAGCAGGAGTGCAAGCACGTGGAGATTCACATGAGCACAGCGGAGTGAACGAGCCAGACAGCGCCATGCAGGAGGGGATGGAGCCGGGTGGGGTGGGGAGAGGAGAGGATAGGGCTTAACGGCTCTCGGTGCTGCTTTGGCAGATAGACATGGTCTGGGAGAGTGCAGAGGAAAATGGAGTTATCAGTTGTCTTTCACTAACTGTTAAGCCAGAGGCAGTGTGGGCGTAGTGGAAGCGCGGCATACACAAGCATTCAGCCTGTGGTTTCGCTCAGGCTCTGTGTGTTAGTGCGCTGTGGTTTTATAGTTTGCTCACAGTGGGAGTTATGGTCACACTGGCAGTTCCTTTCAGGACGATTTTCCCATATTTGGTCAGAGTTTGTAAGTGCAGGCTCGACGAAGGTCGGCTGGCGGCAAGGGGCGAGCGTTGTAATTATTTTCAAAATTTGAAAGTGCGCCGAGGTCTCCGTTTTCCCTCATCAATTCCTTGACAGCCTGATGAAACATAACAAGTGTAGGGGACTACAGCGAGCTGGAGCCAGAGGGATTTCAGCCTGAGTGTAAGAAAAGCACAAGATCCCAGAATTGAACCCTGTAGCAATCACTTCAGTTCAACAGGCGCATGATATAAAGTTTTGTGTTCCCATGAGATTTTCGTAATATTGACGAAAGCACCACACACGTCTTTTGTGTAATGTCTTGTGTCATTCTTGACTTCGTAACTAGAAGAATTAATATGTCTTACTGGCAGTGAGCCTTCTCGTCATGGACACATACTTTTTGGTAAAATTGTGTAAACTAGGCCCTACCCTAATTTCTTAATATCACAGGCTTTTTGTTGAGTTTGGACCTTAGTTGATTTTCCGCTAGGGTGACCATATTTTGATTACCAAAAACCAGAACGAGCTTTCTCTTAATAATTATGTTATCTTGTTTCAGGATACGTGCATAATGCAAATGAAATGAAAGACAATGAAAATCAGGATGTTTTCATTACTTTATAAAAACACAACCAGGACAGCAGGGACGTGAAAACAGGACATGTCCTGGGAAAAAAAAAAAAACAGGACGTTTGGGCACCTTACTTTCCATCAAAGTTTGGATAAAAAAACAGGTTTTAAAACTTCTGCTCAGGTTAGTCAGCTTACAGGACCTCTCAGGATACAGCTTACCATGAAGAGCAAGACATTTCCTCTCTTTTTGCAATGGGAATTGCATAGTGTTGTTGACGCTGATGGTAACAAGGTGTGACATTCACTTTGTCTGCAAAGTCGCAGCTCACTCGCACGTTGATGCTGAAGTTGTCTTGTTATTAGTAGCAGATCAGCACTGAGGAGTACTGAAGGGTTATGACTACTGTATATGGGCTTTGGGATTACCGTGCCACCACTGTCAAGACTTCACCACTGCATGTTCTCCCCTCCCCTTCCCCTCGAATACCACTTTGAAAGAACTTTATCCCGTGAGTACTACTTGTTCTCCTTCTTTCCCTCAAACAGGACTGGTAAACGACTTCATCCTGAGAGTTTGAGTAGCCAGTGGCCTGCCCTGCTACAGTGTGCTGTGATTCTGCAAAAGCGGGTTAAGAGAGACTACTTATCCACTGGCCACGTTGGCAGAGGAAGACACCTTTTACGGCTGGGGCAATATGGGTTGACCCGCTTGCATCACAAACTTCCAGAACTTTGATGCTCTCCAGTGAAGGGTGTCTGCTATCACAGCAGATAGGCCTGATTTATGTTAACCCCATGGGTGTGACTTCTCTGGCATTTCTGGTGCATGAAGATGTGGTAGACCGAATATTGTGACTTTTGGTGAAAAAAAGATGTTTGTTACATTAACAACTTAATCATTGAAAAAGTTAAAAGTAGGCCACATCTACTTTGATTTGTTTGTGCTAAAACAGTGCTAAGTCTAGACACATCCCTAAACTTTGTGGAATTTGGGCTGAAAAACACTGATTGGGGCTAATTATCTCCGTGTGCTGAGTTGTCAGATTGAGGCCGTCTAGCTGCTTGTGCCTGTGCGGCCTAAGGCCCTGCTGTCTGAGTGCAGAGGAGTAGCGATCTCTCAATCAGCACATAACAAACTCCTCCCAGAGAACCCTGGAGGAGCTGTCAGGAGTTTGAGGATGCACTCCTCCTTCTGCCCTACTCTCTCCAACTCAATCTCTGCATCGTTTCATCTCTCTCCTTCTCCTCTGCTGTGGGGTATTAGACATGATACCAAGAGCTGGCCCCTCGAACATGGCAGAATGTTCAAGAACATTCTCAGGCCTGTGATGTATCTGGTTTTATCCTTCTTTTATTACTGCCAGTCTTGAAGATGCTTGAAGATTTACACTCTGGCTGAATGACTGGAGTTACTGCTTGTGTTCAGTCCAACTGCTCTCTCTCTCTCTCTCTCTCTCTCTCTCTCTCTCTCTCTCTCTCTCTCTCTCTCTCTCTCTCTCTCTCTCTCTCTCTCTCTCTCTCTCTCTCTCTCTCTCTCTCTCTCGCTCTCTCGCTCTCTGGTTGTTGATGTTGTGTAGTCACAGTCACACTGGGGCTGGTACAACTATGGCTAGACAAACATGCTGTCTCGACACAGACTGCTTAGTCTTGTGCAGCACAGAACCTACCATACAGGTTTTGTGATGATGATGATCATCACAATACAGTTAATCAGCGCTGAGGCATTAGGCAGATTTGGCACCAGTTCCTGTTATGACACGAATGACAACTACACACACACACACACACACCTACATATCCATACACAGACTGAGAGAAGTGGTGTTTAGGAGTGTCCTCGTCAGCTTTTGTCATGACTAATTTCCCTTAATGCGTTTGTTTGAGTCATTGGATGTTTTTGATGTTGGTTTTCTCCATCCTCAGCCCCTGACTGACTTCATGGCTATCTTTAGCGGCTGGTTACGTGTGGCTATTTTAGGAGGCAAAGGCGATAGTAATTCTTGGCCTGGCAAAGATAAGGGCTTGCTCATGCCTTAGCCGCTCTTCTGCCTACATCAGGTCCAGTCACTGATCTCCAGGGCTCTAGGAGGATATGACACTTGCCCGTTTGCCCGTTTAAGCTCTGGTGAGATGTCAGAGTCAACCAGTGATCCTGTCACCCACACGTCTGTAGTCACCTCAGCTCATTCCTTTTGAGTGACTTAGTTTTTAATAGGAATTAGTACTGCCATGCTTGTTTTCCGCTTTTTCAGCTCTACAAACTTTTGTTGTGTTTTTTTATTTATTTATTGGATTTATTGTTCATGTAACCAGGAAGATCCTGTTGAGATACAGTATCTGTTCTACCAGGGAGTCCTGCTAGGTGCTAATCAACATGCAAGTTTCATACATAAAGACAGAAGCCAAAGATTACACACTCAGACATAATGGAGTTTGGCTAAACTTTGGACAACAAACTTTGGAACTTTGGCAACAGTCATCATGAGACTGTAGGCCTACTTCTCTACTGTGCGTGAAAAATTATATTTGAATAAAACAGATAAGCTGAACCAAACTGATATGAGTGAGCAGTGTGAGTGCAGGGGGAATAAAAAAGTTTTTTAAATTATTACTTATTTAAAAAAAAAAAGCTTGGGTGTGTGCTCAAGTCTGTCCACAAACTCTTTGTCACGCCCACCAATCTCCTAACAGACACACCACGTCAGGGTAGTAAAAGTTTGCTGTTCATGACGCAGGTCATGTTCATGTGTGGTCATATCTTTTTAAAATCTTCCCCACCACTGTGGTGGTGAGCTTGAGAACTTCATGGCGTGGCGCTGTGTTATTGTAAAAGCCTATCGCCTTTAAGGGCGACCACAACAGGGGAAAGTAGGACAGTGCTGCGGCAGAGATCCTTCCCTCCAGACTCTGGCCTGCTCCTTCCCCTTCCCCTGCCTGTGCCTCAGCTTATGGCACTGCTGCATCTCAGCCCTGGGCCCTTGGGAGGTTTGGAGAGAGGGAGGGGGAGAGAGAGAGAGACAGAGAC